>SJXQ01005176.1:18686-157150 GCA_006408695.1 Aepyceros melampus | reverse complement strand
GAAAACGAAGATCATGGCATCCGGTCCCATCACTTCATGGCAAATAAATGGGGAAACAGTGGAAACAGTGTCAGACTTTGTTTTTTTGGGCTCCAAAATCACTGCGGATGGTGATTGCAGCCATGAAATTAAAAGACATTTACTCCTTGGAAGAAAAGTTATGAGCAACCTAGATAGCATATTCAAAGCAGAGACATTACTTTGCCGACTAAGGTCCATCTGGTCAAGGCTATGGTTTTTCCAGTGGTTATGTATGGATATGAGAGTTGGACTGTGAAGAAGGCTGAGCATGGAAGAATTGATGCCTTTGAACTGTGGTGTTGGAGAAGACTCTTGAGAGTCTCTTGGACTGCAAGCAGACCCAACCAGTCCATTCTGAAGGAGATCAGTCCTGGGTGTTCTTTAGAAGGAACAATGCTAAAGCTGAAACTCCAGTACTTTGGCCACCTCATGCGAAGAGTCGACGCATTGGAAAAGACTCTGATACTGGGAGGGATTGGTAAGGCTATGGTTTTTCCAGTGGTTATGTATGGATATGAGAGTTGGACTGTGAAGAAGGCTGAGCATGGAAGAATTGATGCCTTTGAACTGTGGTGTTGGAGAAGACTCTTGAGAGTCTCTTGGACTGCAAGCAGACCCAACCAGTCCATTCTGAAGGAGATCAGTCCTGGGTGTTCTTTAGAAGGAACAATGCTAAAGCTGAAACTCCAGTACTTTGGCCACCTCATGCGAAGAGTCGACGCATTGGAAAAGACTCTGATACTGGGAGGGATTGGGGGCAGGAGGAGAAGGGGACGACAGAGGATGAGATGGCTGGATGGCATCACGGGCTCAATGGACGTGAGTCTGAGTGAACTCCGGGAGTTGGTGATGGACAGGGAGGCCTGGCATGCTGTGATTCATGGGGTTGCAAAGAGTTGGCGACTGAACTGAACTGAGGTTCTTGTTTTTGATGATTTTGACAGTTTAGAGGAGTACTGTTCACCTATTTGTAGAAAATTCCTTAGTTGGGACATGTCTGAAGTTTTTCTTGTGATTAAACTGGTTTTATGCGTCCTGGGGAGGGAGACCAGAGAGATAAAATGCCATTCCTATTACATCGTATCAAAAGAGTGCATACCATCAAGATGACATTGCTGTAGATATTAACCTTGATGAAATATGTATGTTAGATTGTTCCCCTGTAAAACTCCTCCCCACCCCAAACCCCTTTCATACTGTACTCATGGAAAGAAGGCACCCTAGGGGAGCAGGGTGTTATGCACTCTTCCATGAGAGTGGAGTGTGTATGGAAATTATTAGGATTTCTTCTCCATGTATGTTTATCTGTTCTCCCCCATTCATTTATTCAGCCATTTGGACTCATGGACATCTGTTTTGTCTGGATTATAACCCAGTGTTCACTTGGCTTTGTGGGTCTGGTTTTGGTTGTTGAGAACTCTCAGTTAGCTCCTGGGTCCCTAAGCACCACTGTATGTGTTTGGTGGTTTCCTGTTTGTTTGTTTTTTTAAGCACTTTCTTTTTGGCACTAGAAGATATTCCATAATCATGCTGTATAATTCTTGCTACAGTCTTAGAATCAGCCATTTCTCTAAAGGAATTTGGCTCCTTTTGTTTGAGAATGGTATAAGAAGCCAAGACCTGGGCAGTAGTTATGGCCTTTGCTACTGGGGTGCTTATTGCTTTCATCTTCTCTCCACTGACAGAGCAAGGGCATGCATGTGTATATACTAACCTGAGTTATAAATGTCCATGAATATTATGTGTGGCTATCTGTGTTAAGCTAAATATTACTGATACTTCATTTCTTTTGATTGCTAAATATTGCATTGTGTTGCTATACCACAATTTATCTGTTCTTCAGTTGATGGACATTTGGATAGTTTCCACTTTTTGAATATTGCAAATAATGCCGCTGTGAACATTCATTTCATATACAAGCTTTTGTGTGAATCTATATTCTCAGTTCTCTTGATAATAGACTTAGAATAATTCTTGATGGAGTTGCTGAATGACATGGCAACAATATATTTTGAGGAACCGCCAAACTATTTTCCAAAGTGACAGGGCGTTTTATATTCCTACTAGCAATGCATGAGGCATTGCTCCACATTCTTGCCTGCAGTTATGTTCTGTATTTTTATTTTAGTCATCCGAGAGTGTAGGAAGGGGTATTGTTATAATTTTGATTTGGATTTCCCTAATTGAATTTTTTTTTCATGTATATATTTGCTATTGTTAGTTTTTTTTTTTTGATGAAATCTTGTTTAAATCTTTTGAACATTTAAAAATGTGTTTTATCACTGAGTTTTGAAATTTCTAATATATATTCTGATAAAGGCTTTTTATCAGATATTTTCTTCGCTTGCAGTCTCTGGTTTGTCTTATGTTCTAAAGTGTCTTTCAAAGAATATTGGTGGTAATTCTTATTATCTTATTGATTTGCATGAACTGTGTCCTCATTCTTTAGTTATATTAGATCTTTTAACTTGAAAAATGTTTCATTTGTTTAAAGCTTTCTCAGATGGATAGTTTAAAGCATGTACAAATGTATAAGAGACCAGTATAATAAACTATCCTATAGACCTATCGCCTGATGTTAACAACTATCAGTTAATAGCCAATCTCATTTCCTCCCCCATCAGATAATTCTGAATAAATCTTACTAAATAAGTTCACTGATAATTATTTCAGCATGTATTGCTAAAATATAAGAACTTAAGAAAATAAACCAGTATCATCACACACATTCATATTATAAAATTTGAAGCGTTCAGATATTTAGTTGCCCCACACATTTAAAAATTTTGTTTCCATTAAGACCCGAATAGGTTCATACTTTGCAGACAGTCAGTTTCTTTTTCTTTTTTCCCCTTATGCCTCTTGATCTGTGGGATACCCACTCCTTTTTGTTTATTTCCTTGCCATTTGTTAGACTGCAGGTTTTGATCCTGCCCCATGCTTTTGCTGATTGGCTGAGTCACCCTTGCGTTATACTCTCTTTCTCAGTCCGCTATAGTCCCATGTATTGGCAGTTAGATCTAAAGCAGTGATCTTGGCTGCATGTTACAATCAATTGGGGATTTTTTATAAAAAAACATTCTAGTGTTTAGGCTATATTGTAGATTAATTAAATCTGATCTCCAGGGTATTAGGACCTAGGCACAGTATTTTAGGCTTCTCAAGTGATTGTACTGTGTTGGTAAGGTTGAGAACCACAAAAGGTTGATCATATTCAGATTCCCATTTCTCCTCCTCTCCTCCTCTTCTCTTTAAGCAAGAATTATTCATAGGAGGAGGCACAGACTTTGGTCAGGAAGTGCATACCTGGTTTTCTCTTTCATGGTGTAGCAGCCATAGATTTTGAGAAATCTATTTCATGAAAGGCAAAGGGGTGATTTTCTGATTTTATTAATTTTTCATTTATTAATTGAACCACTTTCATAAAAAGAAACTTCCTCAGATGTACTGTGTGGTTACCATGACATTCTGTTCTTTAAAAAATGGCAAGATGGATATTTGCTAATATTATTTACCAACTTGCAGGTCTCCAGTAGTAACTGATACTTCTCTTGAAACACTTTGAGTTTATAATAACACTCTCTGTTTCAGTCCATTTTCGGGTAACCACGGTCAAATTCTGGGCAAATGGTCTCATTTTTAGCCTCTGGGCATTCTTTCATGTTGGCTCCTGGGTCCTTGAAAATACACCTGCTGTCTTTATTATTAAAGCAAGGAAGCTGACATAAACATAGGAAGCTGACATATACATAACACTGTGAACTAAAAGTTTTCCTTATTTTTTAAAGAAAATACATGGTGCTTTGATAAAATACCACGCAAAAAGTCACAGCTTCAATTGGCTAGGGGATTGAGTGGACAACTTTCTGAACATCTTTTAAGTTTTGGCTACACACATGTGGTTAAGAGGATGATACGGGCAATGTTGTTTTGCAAGCTAGTTTTGGGTACCTACCAGGTATGCTGTGGGAACAGTTCATGACCTTTTTTTTTTTTTTTTAATGTCTGTATAATTGGTAAAACTAATTTGTTTATCTTATTTTGTGTATAGATTGTTTTTGGTTTCTTATTCTTACAAATAGGGCCCCCGGCTCCCTCTTGTTTAATTAATATAGTTTTATTGAGCCATAGTTCACATATCAAACAATTCATCTATTTAAAGTGCACAATTTAGTGTTTTCTGGTATATTCAGACATGTACAACTGGAACCACAGTTAATTTTAGAATATTTTTATCACCTCAAAAAAGAAATCCTGTACTCATTAGCTGTCACTCCCCCATCCCCATCTCTCTGAGTCCTAAGCAGTCCCTAAACTTCCTATCTCTATAGATTTGCCTGTTGGACATATCATAAAATGTAATTGTTGTAGCCTTTGTGTCTGGTTTCTTTTACTTAGCAAAATGTTCCCAAGACTTCTTCATGTTGCAGTATGTATTGCTTTTTATTGCTGAATAATACTGAATCATATGGATATACCATGTTTGTTCATTCATCTGCTGTTGAATATTTGGGTTGATTGCATTTTTTTTGGCTGTTAAGAGTGATATTGCTTTGAACATTTAATTACAATTTTTTTTTTTTTTTTTGGAGTGTGAACATATGTTTTCGTTTCTCTTGCGTATATCCCGAGTAGTGAAGTTGCTGAGACTGATGATAACTCTGCTTAAGGTTTTGAGGAACTGCCAAACAGTTTTCCAGAGTGGCTGTACCATTTTACATTCTTAACAGTAACGTATGAGACTTCTGGTTCCTCTGCATTCTTTGACACTTGTTATTATCTATCTTTTTGATTATAGCTGCCCTGCGGGTGTAAAGTGATACCTCATTATGGTTTTGGTTTGCGTTTCCCTTATGATTCATGTTGGATGTCAGGCATCTTACATGTGCTAATGTATGTGAAGAATTGAAAGAGTATTTGGAGGTTAGTTTCTGTGTGTACATAGAGCTGCCTGTGACATGGGTTCTCTGTTGCTTTGTAGAATTTCCAGTCTAATTGTTCGCAAAGATAGCTCCGTGAAGTACATTCTAATTCGAAAGTGAACAGATAAATGGCCTGTTTTAGTAAAGACAAGACCCACAGTTATGTGGAGGATAGTGGAGGGTGTGTTTTAAACAGCTGCCATAAGAAATTTCCACAGACTTTGAGAGCTAAAGGAGAACCGTCATCTGCCACGGTTCTGGAGGGCAGCAGTCTGAAGTAAGTGGTGGCGAGCCGCTCCTAGCTCCTGGAGGCTGCCGGCAGTCGTGGGTGTCCCTTGGCCTGCGGTTGCATCCTCCCACTCTCTGCTGGGTGGTCCTGTGGCGCTGCTCCCCCTGTGTGTTGTGTCCAGTTTTCCCTCCTCTTCAGCGGGTGCCAGTCGTTGGATTAGAGGCCATGCACAAGTACTGGTGGGGCTTCCCTGGTGACTCAGATGGTTAGGAAGTCAGCTGCAATGCAGGAGACCCAGGTTCAGTCCCTGAAAGGGGAAGATCCCTTAACCCACTCCAGTACCCTTGCCTGGAGAATTCCATGGACAGAGGAGCCTGGCCGGCTATAGTCCACAAAGTTGCAAGGAGTTGGACATGACTTAGTGACGAAACCACCTCCAGTAGCGGTGGACATGGATTTTTAACAGACACTCTTCAACCTAGAACAGGAGACAGAGGGATGGCATTCTAGACAGTAATAAGAGCCAATAAATGTTCTATTTTTAAAATTGATGAGAGATGAGGTTGGAGAGTAATTTGTGATAATGTTTTGAACCATATTAAATTGCATTTGTTTCTCCCCCCAACCCCCCCCCCCAGAGAACCAAGGGGAGATTCAAGGGTTTTAAATTTAAAATCACATAGTATAGTGGCTGTGTTTGTTGTATTCATGGCTGAATATTAATTTTGAAATAGCTTTTCCATATTTGAGGAAATCACCAGGTTATGAATCTTCCAACCCGTCTTTAAAATTGGTGTTCAAATTTTTTAGCACCCCCTGCTACTAGGATGTGGCGAGCTGACCATGGTTTTGCTTCTAAAATATACCCCTATAAAATAGACTTCGATTCAGTGAGCAATAAGAGATGTGGAATTGCCATGTGGACAGCAAGTACGTGGAGGTATGTTTTAAACTGACCAAGTAGAAGCCACAGAACATACAGTTTCCAAACTGAATATGTGCTAGAGGTGGTGAGCTGTAGACAGGACTCTGGGAATCTCTGAAGTTGAAGGAAGCACAGAGGAGTAGTTTGAAGAGCAGAAAATTGAGACCCACCTCTTCTCAGAGCCCCAGCATCTTGTCAAACCCCAGGTGACCCTGGTTGGTGAGTAAATAGAACTTCTTAGAGGTGAATTTGCTATTTTATAGACTTGATTTCCTGAAAAGTTGGCAGTTAATTAAATTGTCTTCCTCACATGTAACTTCTGTTTGACTTTTTTATTTTATTTTATTTATTTGGCTGTGCTGGGTCTTAGTTGTGGCATATGGAATCTAGTTCCCTGACCAAGGACCAAACCCAGGCACCCTGCATTGGTAGCGCAGAGTCTTAGCCAGTGGGCCACCAGGGAAGTCCCTCGCCTTGACTGCTGATGGAACTTTGTTATTTATTAAAACCTTGGCAGTTGCTTAAGCATGTCCACTTCCAGTCCCAGTTTATCAGTAATAGATGCTATCTGAGTTGGTACCCAGATCTTTCTAAACAGCATGAATGAAGAAGGGTCATGTTACAGTGCAAGGCGTGCAGTCTGGGTGAAAAGCTCGTGCAGCAGAATTTGGTACCGGAAGCAATACTCAGGGGCTTAGTTAGCAGTTTTAAGTATAGCACATATATGTCTGAGCTCCAAGGAAAGCCTTGCTTGTGAATGCACACTGCCTGAGCTGAAAGCCTGGGTGAGTGTGGGGTCACCCTGGGGGACCCCCCTTCCCCTCCTGACCAAAGCATTTCAGAACAGGGAGCCGGCAAGGACGTTTGCAGAGGCCACGTTTGTCACTAACTTGGCAGTGCTGTGATGGCTTGTCCACACCACTGGTCAAAAGCAACTAAACTTCTGACGTACATGTTTGTCACAGGAAACACTTAAGCCGCGGAGGGAAAGGAGTTCACTTGACTTTCATCCCCAGGCCGCCCTTCCCGCCTCCTGACCTTGCCTCAGCGGTGTCTCTGCAGTGCTGTTACGGTGGACTGGCGTGGGTACTCTTTCCTTCCTCTGCCCAGTAATTCATACCCAAATAATTCATGGGTGTGGCTTTGCCATTTGTTCAGTTGAACCAAAAGCATGTTCCATTTTAAAGATGGTCATTAAGGAATAAGCCAAATCTTTGGTTCAAATATTCAGTTTGTTCAGTTGAACAAAGAATGTGTTTTATTTTAAAGATGATTATTAAGGAATTAACCAATTTTGGGTTCAGTTGTTTCTCTAGCACTCTCCAGTGAGAGTCTTAAAAATAGGACAGGAAAACCCTCATTTTCTTTCTTTCTTTTTTTTTTTGTGGCCTTGAGTCATGTATGATTTTAGTTCCCTGACCAGGGATGAAACCATGCCCTCTGCAGTGGAAACTTGGGAGTCCCAACCATTGGAGCACCAGGCAATTCCCAATTCTCATTTCTTGGTATTACCTTTTTGGAAAACTGTGTAAAGGCCAATATAATTCAATTTAATGACCTCTTTTCTTCCCTGATTGCAAGATTACTTGTTCATTGTAGAAAATTTAGAAAGTGACAAGAAGAAAAAGCCTTTTTCCCTATGTCCACATGGTAATGTTAGACTCTAAGTTTAGTCTAGTATGGTAGGTGCTTTTACAAGGTTGGGTCGTGTCTGTTTACATACTGCTATGCTTTAAGATTTTCTGTATTGGAAATTTGGGCTATGAGGTACAGATCATAAAATAGGCCCCTTTAAGCATATAATTGGGCTTCCTGGTGGCTCAGATGGTAAAGAATCTGCTTGCAGTGTGGGAGACCTGGGTTTGATCCCTGGGTCAGGAAGGCCCCGTGGAGAAGGGAATGGCAACCCACTCCAGTATTCTTGTCTGAAGAATCCCACGTACAGAGGAGCCTGGCGGGCTATGGTCCTTGGGGTTGCAAAGAGAGCGACTAACACTTCTTTCACTTGCAGTGTTTTTTAGTGTATTCAAAAGGCTAGGAACCATCACCACTATCTAATTCTGGAACATTTTCATTATCCCAAAGAGTAAATAAACTCACAGCGTTAATAGGCACTGCCCTTCCCCTTCCAGCTGCTGGCAACCATTAATCTTTGTGTTCCTATGGATTTGCCTATTCTAGATATTTCATGTAAATGGAATTATACACATCCTCTTTCACTTAGCATGCTGTTCTCTAGGTGCATCTATGTTGTAATATGTACTTCATTTCTTTCTTTTTTTTTTTTAAATCAATTTTTGACTTCGCTGGATCTCTGCTGCTGCACGTGGGCTTTCTCGTTGCAGAGAGCAGGGGCTACTAACTAGCTGTGCTGTAGGCTTCTCATTGTAGCGGCTTCTCTTATTGAGGAGCGCGGGCTCTGGGGCGCACGGACTTCAGGAGTTGACTCACAGCCCTGGAGCACAGGCTCAGTAGTTGTGGTGCACGGGCTTAGTTACCCCTCAGCACGTGGAATCTTTGGGATATTCCCGTTCCAGGAATCAAACCTATGTCTTCTGCATTGCAAGGCAGATTCTTAACCACAGGACCACCAGGGAAGCCCTACTCCATTTTTTTCTATAACTCTGATAATATTCCAGTGCATGAATATATCATGTATTGTTGACCTATTCGTTGGTTCCAGTTACTATAAGACCCCATAGACCCAGTAGAAAAGCTGCTGCAGATCTGGAGGACTAATTCTTATGGGAAATATTTTATCAGTATTTACTTTGGAATCAACCTTTATTTTTCTTCTCCAGATGCTATTTTTTTACTTTAAATAAGCTTTAGTTGGGGGAGTGGGATGGTCTGCTACCACTTTTGAAGGCCTCTACAATTTGAACATTTTTCACCTCTTTTAGCTAGGTCATTTCTTTTACGTCCCACAGGAATTCTGAAAAGTTTTATTTTACTCATTCTCACAAAATCAGGGGGAAATTTTTTTTAAGATGTAAAATGCACCATCTACTGTATTCCTATAAGAAAGGCTTCCGTTTTGAATAGACAAAATGGGAACCTAATTCTCTGCTTACTTTCACATTTCTGATGCCTGGAAAAATTTTCTACTGGCTAGTTTCTCATTTCAGGTATCATAAACCTGATTACTCTTCCACTTACCAGAGAGGTCTAAGGAAAGGGGCTGAGGGTGCATTATGATCTGCAACCTCTAGCCCTGCACACTTTGTGTCAGATGTCTGGTGGGGCAGCATAGGGTGGTAGGGGTTTTTCTGGAAGCTAGCAGTTTTAATATTGCTCAGTTGCTAAGTCTTGTCTGACTCTTTGCAACCCCATGAACTGCAGCATGCCAGGCTTCCCTGTCCTTCACGGTCTTCCTGAGTTTGCTCAATCTTAGGTCCATTGAGTCAGTGATAGCCATCTAACCAGCTCGTCCTCTGTTGCCCTCTTCTCTTTCCCTCAGTCTTTCCCAGCATCAGGGTCTTTTTCAATGAGTTGGCTCCTTTCCTCAAGTGGCCAAAGTATTGGAGCTTCAGCACCAGTCCTTCCAATGAATAATCAGGGTTGATTTCCTTTAGGATTGATTGGTTTGATCTCCTTGCTCTTGGATAAGACTCTAAAGAGTCTTATCTAGCACCGTAATTCAAAAGCATCAATTCTTCAGTGCTCAGACTTTTTTTATGGCCCAAATCCCACATTCACACATGTCTACTGAAAAAACCATAGCTTTGACTATACAGATGTTTGTCAGCATAGTGATGTCTATGCTTTTTAATATGCTGTCTAGGTTTGTCATAGCTTTTCTTCCAAGGAGCAAGTATCTTTTTATCCTGCAGCTCCAGCACCATCCTCAGTGAAATCTGACACTTTCCTTTTTTCCCCCTTGTATTTGCCATGAAGCGATGGGACCAGATGCCATGATCTTTTATTTTGAATGTTAAGCCAGCTTTTTCACTCTTCTCTTTCACCTTCATCAAGAGGCTCTTTAGTTCCTCTTTACTTCCTGCCTTTAAAGTGGTATCATCTGCATATCTGAGGTTGTTGATATTTCTCCTGGCAGTCTTGATTCCAGCTTGTGAGTCATCCAGCCCAGCATTTCCTATGTACTCTGCATATAAGTTAAAAAAGTAGAGTGACAGTACTCCTTTCCCAATTTGGAACCAGTCCATTGTTCCAGGTTCAGTTCTGTTGCTTCTTGTCCAGCATACAGGTTTCTTAGGAGGCAGGTAAGGTAGTCTGGTATTCCCATCTTTTGAAGAATATTCCACAGTTTGTTTTGAGCCACATAGTCAAAGGCTCTAGCATAGTCAATGAAGCAGAAGTAGATGTTTTTTGAAATTTCCTTGCTTTTTCTGTGACCCAGTGGATGTTGGCAATTTGATCTCTGCTTCCTCTACCTTTTCTAAATCCATCTTGAATATGTGGAAGTTCTCTCCATTCACATACTGCTGAAGCCTAGCTTGAAGGATTTTGAGCATTACTTTGCTAGCTTGTGAGATGAGTGCAATTGTGCAGTAGTTTGAACATTCTTTGGCATTGCCTTTCCTTGGGATTGGAATGAAAATGACTGGAAAGTCCTGTGGCCACTGCTGAGCTTTCCAAATTTGCTGGCATATTGAGTGCAGCTTTTCATAGCATCATCTTTTAGGATTTGAAATAGCTCAACTGGAATTCCATCACCTCCACTAGCTTTGTTGGTAGTGATGCTTCCTAAAGCCCACTTGACTTCGCACTCCAGGATGTCTGGCTCTGGATGAGTGATCACACCATCGTGGTTATCTGGGTCATTATGAGCTTTTTTGTATAGTTCTGTGTATTCTTGCCACCTCTGCTTAATGTCTTCTGCTTCTGTTAGGTCCATACTTTTCTTTCCTTTATGTGTCTATCTTTGCAAGAAATGTTCCCTTGGTGTCTCCAGTTTTCTTAAAGAGATCTCTAGTCTTTCTCATACTGCTGTTCTGTTTCTTTGCATTGTTCACTTAAGAAAGCTTTCTTATCTCTCCTTGCTGTTCTCTGGAACTCTGCCTTCAGTTGGGTATATCTTTCCCTTTCTCCTTTGCCTTTCCCTTCTCTTCTTTTCTCAGCTATTTGTAATGCCTCCTCAGACAACCACTTTGCCTTCTTCCTTTTCTTTTTCTTGGGGATGGTTTTGGTCACCACCTCCTGTTCAGTGTTACGAACCTCCATCTATACTTCTTCAGGCACTCTGTCTACAAGATTTAGTCCCTTGAATCTTTTCATCACCTCCACTGTATAATTATACGGGATTTGATTTAGGTCATAGCTGAATGGCCTTGTAGTTTCCCTACTTTCTTCAATTAGAGCCTTGAATTTTGCAATAAGGAGCTGATGTTCTGAGCCACAGTCAGCTCTTGGTCTTGTTTTTGTTGACTGTTTAGAGCTTCTCCATCTTCTGCTGCGAATAATTAATCTGATTTCAGTATTGACCATCGGGTGATGTCCATGTGTAGAGTCATCTCTTGTGTTGGAAGAATATGTTTGCTATGACCAGTGTGTTCTCTTGGCAAAACTGTTCGCCTTTGTCCTGCTTCATTTTGTACTCCAAGGCCAAACTTGCCTGTTACTCCAGGGACCTCTTTGACTTCTTCCTTTTGCATTTCAGTCCCCTATGATGAAAAGGGTACATCTTATTTCAGTGTTAGTTATAGAAGGTCTTGTAGGTCATCACAGAATCATTCAAATTCATCATCTTCAGCATTAGTGGTTGGGGCATAGACTTGGATTACTGTGATGTTGAATGGTTTTCCTTATAAAATAACTGAGATCATTCTGTCATTTTTGGGGCTTCAACCAAGTACTGCATTTTGGTTGAAGTACTACATTCTTTTGTTGACTCTGAGGGCTACTCCATTCCTTCTTAGGGATCCTGCCCACACTAGTAGATGTAATGGTCATCTGAATTAAGTTCACCCACAGCTGTCCATTTTAGTTCATTGATTCCTAAAATGTCGATGTTCACTCTCGCCATCTCCTGTTTGACCACATCCAATTCATCTTGATTCATGGACCTCACATTCCAGGTTCCTATGCAACATTGTTCTTTACAGCATCGGACTTTACTTTCACCACCAAATACAACCACAGCTGGGTGGTGTTTCTGCTTTGGCTCGGCCTCTTCACTCTTTCTGTAGTTACTTCGCTCTTCTCCAGCAGGATATTGGACGCCTACCAACCGGGGGGGCTCATCTTTCAGTGTCGTATCTTTTTGTGTTTTCATACTGCTCATGGGTTTCCCAAGGCAAGAATCCTGAAGTGGTTTGCCATTCCCTTCTCCAGTGAACCACCTTTTGTCAGGCCCTAACCAGCAAGGACGTGCCCTTCAGCCCTGGTTGTCCCACTGCTGGTCCTCGTTGATCGTTGATCGTGTGAAACCTTCACTGGCTGTCAAGTGTTAACCAGCAGGTGGCCTGGGGTAGAGGCAGAGGCCCTACTGGAGTGGCTGGGAAGGGGGTCCAGGGGAGGGAGCCAGTGTTGGAGGACACCCAGGAATGGAGGGCTCCTCCGTCTCTCCGCTGCCGGTGGCTGCCCTGGGGCCAATCTGCTGCCAGTTTAGCTATAGGCTATAGGCTATATGCATGTGAATCTTAAGATATCCTGCTGATCTGTGACTTGGTGTTTGTCCAACCAGCTCCCTCTCCCCAAATGCTTATTCTCATTGCAGCCCCACTTACTAGGGGGGTGTATGACAGGCCAGTTCAGAGTAGAAATAGGGGTTTGTGGTGTTTAATCACAGTATGTGTTCATTTTGCAGCTTTAAGAAAAAATAACTATAATCTATTACCAGGGTCCTTCCTAGGGCCTAGAAGCAGTTCATGCAAGCAAGTACTTAGAAGCTTAAAGAAATTACTGGGAAATTGAACTTCTGATATTTACCTTAATGAGAAAGAGGCAGATATTGAAGGAAAGAGAAAATACGGATACGTTTTTATTATAGTGTCCTCTTAGTCTTGGGTCAGAAAAGGTAGATAAGTCACTTCATTAGTTATTGCCTTTATGCAGAATAATATTGGCAGCTTCGTCAGGCTTCTGAGCCCATGATTTCCCCATTTCCTGTAGTTGTTGTATGTATCCACTTGGGTTGCTTCTACGCTTTGATGATTGTGAATAATGCTGCTGTGAACATAGGTGTACAGATATCTCTGACTCCCTGCTTTCCATTCTTCTGGGTAGGTATCCAGGAGTGCAGCTGCTGGATCATATGGTAATTCTATTCCTTTATTAGATTTTGAGGAACTGCCATACTGTTTGCTGTAGAGGCTGCACTATTTTACATTCCTCCCAGCCTGTATGAAAGTTCTAATTTTTCTACATCTTGCCAAGACACGTTATTTTCATTTCTTATTTTTTTTATTATAGCCATTCTAGTAGGTACGAAGTGTTATCTCACTGATTTTGATTTGCATTACCTTAATGACTAATGGTTTTGAGCATCTTTTCATGTGACACACATACTTCTAAAAACATCCAGAAAGACCCACCAAAGCTGACAGTGGTTTCTTTTAGCACTTGGGGGAATAACTGGTTTGAAAGTTATCACCTAGTCAATAAGATACCTACCTTTGCATCATTTAGAGAGAGTGTGTGTGTGGGTGTGTGTAGCCAGTATTTCTGTTAGTAAACTATAGAACAAGTTCATGCTGCTTAATATCTTCATCTGATTGAGGTACATAAAAATAAACTGAGCACTTGAACAGGGTGGGGAGGTTTATTGACCCAAAGAATTGATATAGTTCTGTGCCTTCTGAAAGATGATTTTGATCTTGCTTCAAAGTAAGGATTAGATTGCTTTCAGTCTGAACCATTATATTTCTTCTAATTGTACAGGGAAATGAGGCAGTTTATTTGACCAAGGGCTCAAGAGTGTGAGCTCTGAAATCTGACAGCTGGAGTTTAAATCATTTCTCCATTTAGTGTCTATCCAGCTTCAAATCCTGTGTAACTTCTCCATGTCTAATATACACATCTATGAAACGGGATGTTACCTCACGGGGTTTGTGTGGATTAAGTGAGTTAAAATAGATTAAACATTTGGGACAGTGCTGCCACGAGAAAGCACTCAAATGTTATTACTCATAATTTATTACCAAGAAAGGGCCAGTGTAGTTGGAGCGAGAGTGCCACAGATGATGGGCCTCTCACTGGAGTGTTCAGGGCTCTCATTAGGGACTTGGTGGGTTCTGTTGTTGTTGTTTTGTTTTGTTTTGTTTGTTGGCCATCCCACCAGCATGTGGGATCTTAGTTCTCCGTAAAGGGATCGAGCATGCACCCCTTGGATTGGAAGCATGGGAATTCTGAAGCACCAGGGAAGTCCTTACTAGGGACTTTGGATTGTGTCCCAAGTACAATGAGTTGATTAGCTCAGCTTTTAAAAATTAGTCTAGGCCAATGCTGTCCAATAGAAAGCTAGTTCAGGCCACTTATATAGTTTAAAATATTCTAGTAGCCATGTTAAAAAAGCAAAAAAGAAATGAAAAGTATTTTTTATATTTTATTTAGACCAGTATATTACAGTTTTAACATGTAATCAGTATTTTTAAAATTGAGATTTTATATTTTTTGTACTAACTGCTGTTTGTTTCATACTTAAGCTCATCTTGGACGTGGATTAGCCACATTCCCAGTGCTTAGTAGCTACATGGAGACGTTGGCCAATGAAGATCTATTATGAGAACAACTGGAAAGAAAGCTGAATGTGGGAGACAACCTGGAGCAGGTTGCAGTGGTCCAGAGAGCGGGGCTGGGGGCAGCGTGGTGGCGGAGAGGAAAGCAGCCCAGGGCGTGGGGAAGGAGGCAGCCTGCGCAGGTGGGCTCCGTCGATGAGCTCGAGGGAAACGCGGGCGGTTACCCAGCTGAGTGCACGGTTCCTAGCGTACATGACTGTGGACGGTCTTGCCACCTTACTGTGAAATGTGGTAGCAGAGGAGAAAGGGATCACTCTCAGGCTTGGTACCCAGGTGTCAGGCTTCAAGCATCACTTGAAGATGCTCATCTTTCTCTGTGACTTCGAGGTCTGTGTGAGTGGAGGGTAACTTGGACTGTTCTTTATCTCAACTGCTCTAATCACGATTTTTATGGAATCCTAAATTATAGTCGCCTCCCTGTGTAAGAGAGGGTATCTTGTAACAGTTGAGGATGGCTAGAAAGTTGTGAGGACTCGGAGATCTGTGTGCTATACTGGAGGCTGAGATGCCCCCTGGATGTTTGTTCAGTTTAGCCACTCTGTTGTGTCCAACTCTTTGTGACCCCATGGACTGCAGCATGCCAGGCTTCCCTATCCTTCACTGTCTCCCAGAGTTTGCTCAAACTCATGTTCATTGAGTCCATTCACTGAGTCAGTCCATCCTCCATTGAGTTGATGATGCCATAGAACCATCTCATCCTCTGTTGCCCTGTTCTTCTGCCCTTAGTCTTTCCCAGCATCAGGGTCTTTTCCAGTGAGTCGGCTCTTTGCATTAGATGGCCAAAGTATTGGAACTTCAGCTTCAGCATCAGTCCTTCCAGTAAATATTTAGGGTTGATTTCCTTAAGGATTGACTGCTTTGATTGCTTTGCTGTCCAAGGGACTCTCAAGACTCCAGCATCACAATTCAAAGGCATCAGTTCTTTGGTGCTTGGCCTTTTTTATTGTCAAGCTCTAACATCCATATATGTCTACTGGAAAATCCATAGCTTTGGCTATGCAGACTTTGTTGGCAAAGTGACATCTCTGCTTTTTAATACGCTGTCTAGGTTTGTCATAGTTTTTCTTCCAAAGAGCAGGCGTCTTTTCATTTCATGGTTGCAGTCACCATCTGCAGCAATTTTGGAGCCCAAGACAATAAAGTCTGTCATTGTTTCCATCGTTTCCCCTTTCTAAATCCTCTAGCTGTGGTTTTTGTTTGTTTTGTGTTTGGCTGCGCTGTGGGATCTTGATTCCTTGACCAGGGATTGAGCCTTGGCCCTTGGCAGTGAGATGTGGAGTCCTGATCACTGAACTGCCAGAGAATTTGCTCCCTCTAGCTTTTATCGACTTCCCTGGTGACTCAGAGGTTAAAGCGTCTGCCTCCAACGCAGGAGACCCAGGTTCGATCCCTGGGTCGGGAAGATTCCCTGGAGAAGGAAATGGCAACCCACTCCAGTATTCTTGCTTGGAGAATCTCATGGACTGAGGAGCCTGGTGGGCTGCAGCCCATAGGGTCACAAAGAGTCGGACGCGACTGAGTGACTTTACTTACTTACTTAGCTTTTACCAGTGATGAAGATGATGGGCAACATGGCTTGTGAGGTTGGCAGTGATCTGGTCTGTGTATGTTGATCTCCTTGAGTTGAAAGTCCATTTCACAGGAATGGTTTGAATGTTATCCAAGTAGTTATAATGGTAACATTTAAGAGAAATATATATTAAGGTAGATATTTTTAAAAATTATCTTATATTTAAATTTGTACCATTATTTATTAGAAATGTAATTGGTACGTGCAGTATAGAATTTTTGTTTTTTTAATTAATGTAGCTGGTTGTCTGTAGACAGATGTAAGAGAACAAAGTTCCTGGGATTAATTTATCCATAGCTGGCAACAACTGTTTCCTGTTCCCGTAAAATGTGTTGAGCTGTATTTGTAGGAAGTTCCTTTCATGTCTGATGGCCTTTCTTCTGCTCCTGTGGGAATGAAGAGTAGGCAGAATGACTTCATTCTTACAACCCCTCCTCAAAGATTGAGTTTGATTTTGTGTTCAGGAGGTTGTTGTTGTTTGTGTGTGTCTGTGTGTGAACAAAGTGTGCTGGCGCAAGAGTATTGAATATCCTACTTTTAGTTTTAATTTTACTGGCTTTTATAATGCTTGTGACTTTCTACGTGTACTTTTTTTTTTAAATATGTGTGTGCCACTTCATTTGTGTCCGACTCTTTGCAGTGCTATGGACTGTAGCCCGCCAGGCTCCTCTGTCCGTGGGGATTCTCCAGGCAAGAACACTGGAGTGGGTTGCCATGCCCTCCTCAGGGGATCCTCCCCACCCAGGGATCGAACCTGCTTCTCTTTGTCTCTTGCTTTGGCAGACGGATTCTTTACCACTAGTACCACCTGGGAAGCCCTTTTTATATCTGTTCATGATAAATATTTCTTTCTATCACTGGAGACTTTTTAGTGAATCTGGAATTTGTTTCCTTTGGCTCCCACTGAAGAGGGTGCCTAGACTGTATCCCCAACACTATCCTGTCATCTTCAGAAACGTACACATTCAGTAAGGAGGACTTGGAATCTAGGGTCATGCATGTCTTATCCATTATCTGGAGCATGGGAGCCAGTGTAACATTTAGGAAGAGGTTACTTGTGACACTCCTTACAAATAATCACATCACTATGGTTAATAATCACTAATCTAGTGGGAGAATAAAGATCAATGAAGAGATCATGAAATGACATTGCTTTCTCTTCCAGGATTAGGTCAGCTCAGGTGCTATGGAAATGGGGATGCTTTTCAGTCTTGAGGGTATGGCTGGAGCAAGTGTGTGAGGGAAGTATATTGAAGGTGATGGGAGATGTGGGCAGTACCAGATCATTGATTACCTCCTGCACCAGGTAGAAGTTTGGCATTTTGAAGACACCCAAGAGAAGTAACTTCCAGCAGGAGGGCAGTTACTGGGTTGGAAGAAAGGTTTCAATCAGACCCTTGCTTCAGGTGATTCAGAATTGATGGGACCCGAGCAGTGGGTATAAAGAAAAAGTCATCAGCAGTAGATTTATCTGCCAAGCATGGATTACACCACATCCATAGGAGGTCAGACTTCCCTGTTGACCCAGTGGTAAAGAATCCAACCTGCCAATGCAGGAGGCACAAGAGACATGAGTTCAGTCCCTGAGTCAGGAGGATCCCCTGGAAAAGAAAATGGCAACCTACTCCAGTATTCTTGCCTGGGAAATTCCATGGACAGAAGAGCCTGGCAAGCTACAGTCCATGATGAGGTCACAAGAGAGTCAGACACAACTTATCAACTAAACAACAGCAACCATAAGGTGTCGCTGAAATATGGTTTATGGAGGGTGGAAGGAGAACTTCTGTGGCAGAGGAAATCTGATGAATAAAGTTCAAAGGAAGATTCTCAGTTCTTTATTTTGGTATTCTAGATTGAGGAGGGGCAAGAAGAAACTATTGATTATGATGGCTTCACAAATGTATACACAAAGGCAAAGCTGATCAAATTTTGTGCAATTCATTGTGCTTCAATAATATTTCAAGGTTTAAAAGAACAAGGCTATTATCTAGTAATATCGACCTTAGTTATTTTTTACAGCTTTATTGAGATAAAATTCGCATACTATATAATTCACCCATTGAAGGTGTACAGTTCAGTAGTTTTGAATGTTGACAGATATGTGCAGCTGTCACCACTGTCCATTTTAGAACATTCCCATCCTCTCAGAGAGAAACTTCCAGCTGTTGTCCTCCACCCTCCCACTCTCACCTGCCCTGTGCATCCATTCGTTTACTTCTTGTCTCCATAGAGTACTCTATAACGGATATTTCATATGCAATATGTGGTCTTTTGTGACATGTCTCTACAATGTATCTCTACAACGTGGATGAACCTTGGAAAACTTACATTAAGTGAAAAAAGCCAAAGTTTTCCAAGGTTCATTCACGTTGGAGAGATATGTCAGTTCTTCAGTTCTTTTTATGGCCAAATGAAATCTCATTGAGTAGCTGTTCCACAATCTGTTTATCCATTCATCAGCCGATGCACACTTACATTGCTTCCACTTCAGTCTAAATTTAATTCTTACTGCTCTCTGATGGCAAGCAATGATCTTTGCAGTTATCCTGTTATTCTTTCCTTGCTGTTTTCTACATTTGGATGAATATTTTAAAATGTTGAACATTTGGGATTTTTAAGTCCTAAATGTATAAAAAGGAGGAATTTGACCAAGACATTTCCTATGAGGCTTTAATTTACTTCAATACTTTCTTTCTCCTCCAACTGGAATTTAAACTCTCCAGTCATAGAGAAATATTTCCTTTCGGGTTTGAGTAAAATAAATGTATTAGAAATAAGAATTGGGGTTTGTTAAGAGATTCAAGAAAATGTTGGAAATGAGCAACGCATGTATTTTTGTTTTTAACTTCTTACACAGGGCTGTTTAAAAGAAAACATTTAGTGGCTGAGCTAGATGGTGGCTGCTGCTGCTAAGTCGCTTCAGTCGTGTCTGACTCTGTGCGACCCCATAGACGGCAGCCCACCAGGCTCCTCTGTCCCTGGGATTCTCCAGGCAAGAACACTGGAGTGGGTTACCATTGCCTTCTCCGGAGCTGGATGGGAGAGGTGGAAAATACAAGATGTTCTAGGAGCGGAGAGGAGACAGGAACCTAGGGGTGGATGGTTTCTGTCTGTGTCCAATACTAGGAGCCTTTGTCTTTCTTCCTGGTGAATGCAGGATGAGTCAAAACGTTACAACCAAGTGTAAGTTGTGTTTACTCTGTGAGAGCTCCATGGGTTGCAGTGTCATGATAGAATTGAGTAGTCCTGGAGCACGTCCAGGTGCCTACCTAGTAGATTGAGAGCTGGTTACCATAGCATTGCTCAGTCATTTAGGGGTTGGAAACCCTTCTGGGATTTGTGAATCTGACGAGGTTACTGACAGTAGACAGACTTCTCCCATCTCTCAGTTGTGATCACCCCCGTAAAGCTTTGAGTTGGCATCCATTTATGTCTAAGTCAAAACCACCTAGGTTGTGTTGTTAAATTATTCTCAACTATGTACCAAGATTGATGCTTGACTTTTTTAGAGTTATAGTTGTTTTTTTTTTTCTTCTGGTTTTAGTCAGGTTTACGTACAATAAAAATTTTTTTACATATGATAAAAATTTACCATTTTTAACATATAAGGGCTGTAGTTTATAATTCCTAGAGATTTTACACATGGGATAGTTGACAACCAATAGCATTTATCATTACTTAGGAATAGGATGAGTAAATCTTTTAAGCAATTTTGTTTTTAATATGCTGAACTTTATATAATATATGCAGTGAAAAACTTGGACATTTCCTCAATTGTAGTTAAAAATTTCTTGTATTATTTATGTCTGTGCATGCATATTCACGTATAAATACACGCCTGTGTGTGTGTACATGTATCAGTGTATATAACATGCATCACTTTGCTGGTGGGCCTTTTGGAGACATTGGTTTCGTGAGCATTGTTGCAGGTTTACTCAGCCTTGTTTATAATCATGAGTATTTAATTTTCATACTGATTTCTTTAATAGTAAAAGTTAATGAGTATAAGCTAAATTAGGTGACGACTACTGTATTTAGTGAAAAAATTGCCTTTAGGGAAAATTAATGGTGATTATTTAAATTATCACACTAAATTAGCACTTACCCCTATTTCTTACTTGCCTCTTCCACCATCTGTAGCCACCTCAGTACCCCTGCCCCTCAGGATACACAAGTTTCCTTGAAGTGAAGTTGCTCAGTCGTGTCCGACTCTTTGCGACCCCATGGACAGTAGCCTACCAGGCTCCGCCGTCCTTGAGATTTTCCAGGCAAGAATACTGGAGGGGGCTGCCATTTCCTTCTCCAGGGATCTTCCTAACCCAGGGATGGAACCCAGGTCTCCTGCATTGCAGGCAGACACTTTACCGTCTGAGCCACCGAGGAAGCCTTAAAGCTCTACTGTTAGAATGACTTTCATTTAAAAGCTAAATTTTAAATGGCAGATGTCTTTCCTGCTGTTCTAATTATTTAAATTGGAATGAGTTAAATATTTTTTAAGAATTCTGTTAAATGACACAGAAAACCATTTATTGGTATTATAGTTTTAAAAATATAAGTAGATTTCTGTTTAAAGTTTTTTTTTTTAAGGCATTACATTGTTGTGTATTACCTATTTCATGGCATTATGGAAGGTTTCCTGTTTTTTGGCCCTTGTTAAAAATTATGTCTCATCTGACATTACATGCACAGCAAACTTGTCTCTAGAATAGGTAAACACTGTTATACAGAATACTGTTCCTATTAGGTTATACTAGTATTTCCTCCTGAGAACTAGTCACTTCATTTATGAACTATTTGAATGTCTTTTTTAGGACTGGGAATAGTACAAAAAACATTCCTATTCACACTGAGCATGCTTTCTAGTGACTGAGACAGACAAATTAAATTTTAGGTAGTCAGGTAAGTGTTTCGAGTTAAAAAACCAAAAAAAAATGAAGCTTTATGATTTAAACATTAGCTGTAATTTGAGACAAAGATCATTGTGCTTCTAGACCTCACCCACAGGAAATTCACCATGTCAAAGTTTACCTATGAAAATACTAACAGTTCCATTCACAAATAGGGGTTAACCTTATTTAAAATGGAAAAACAATTAAAAGTTCATCTCCAGACAAACCTTGCTGTAGATTTCAATCTGCAGACAAAATAAAAGCCTGAAATGTACTATGTAAGATAAACATTCCTTTAGGAAGAAATTGCTTAAAGTTTAGTAGGAAATTGCCATTAAAACTTACTCAGTGTGTTTCTTGATGGTTCACTGTGTCCTAGGGAGTCAGAAAACATTTTCAAGGGCTGTCCTTCAAATTTTGCAATAAAATTGATGAGTAAGTGCTTTACTATAATAGAAGCTTAGTTTGTTTTACTTTTCAAGAAAAACTTGTTACAGTTCTTAGGAGCAAAAGATAGTTGAATTTGATTTATACTGATGAGGTGTATACCTGCAGTTTACAGTATGATAAAATTTAGTTACTGTTCCAACAGCCTTTTCTTACATTATCATGCATGTGTAATAACGCAGCTACAGGAAAGACAGTTTCCAGTTGTACTTTTTTCCAACCCATTCTAGGCTTAGAAGGCTCTTAGTATAGATGCACTTCTTTTTATATTTTCTACTGTTCAGGAATTGATAAACCACTTAGATTAGTTCAAGACTCCAGGCAGGATATCTTTCTTCATTTTGTTAGCCTGCCTTGAGAGTAGTCTGTTCTGATACATCCTTTAAGCTGCAAAAGGAAGTTCTTTAAAAAGGAAAATCTTAAAAACTAAACCTTGACTTGGGCCCTTCTCTGCAAGGAGCAAGTGTGACTGTGTTGGTGGTTTGTGTATGAGAAATAACACGTCTTTGTCCTCCAGCCTCAGAACAAGCGGCTGTAGCTCTGCACACTGGCTTTCTGTGCCTTTTGTTGTTCAGTTGCCAAGTCGTGTCCGACTCTTTGCAACCCCATGAACCTCGGCACACCAGGCTTCCTTGTCCTTCACTATCTCCTGGAGTTAGCTCAGACTCATGTGCATTGACTCGGTGATGCTATCCAACCATCTCATCCTGTGTCATCCCCTTCTCCTTTGCCTTCAATCTTTCCCAGCATCAAGGTCTCTTCCAGTGAGTTGGCTCTTCACATCAGGTAGCCAAAATATCGAAGCTTCAGCTTCACCATCAGTCCTTTCAATGAATGTTCAGGGTTGATTTCCATTAGGATTGACTGGTTGGATCTCCTTGCAGTCCAGGGGACTCTCAAGAATCTCCTCCAGCAACCAGAATTCAAAAGCATCGAGTTTTCAGTGCTCAGCCTCCTTTATGGTCCACTCTCACATCTGTACATCTTGGTTAGATCAGCTTGAAGTCAAGGACCTCTGGAGAGGCAGGAGTGAAAACCTACCAGATGCTCTCTCTGGGGCCCTTCTCACACTTCTGTATTCCCAAACCCCAGTTAATTTGGGGGGGTTATTTCCATCACAGTTACTTAAAAACCTTCTCCTGCCCTTGCGAATAACCCGGGAAACTGAAAACTTGTAATTTTGTCTCCCCCTCCTGATAGGTGCTGGATAGTTTACTAGTCCAGTATGGAGTGGTGGAGAGCTGTGAGCAAGGTACATGTCTTCTCAATTGCTTTCAAATTTGTAAAAGGAAGAAAGTAGAAAGAAAACTAACTTCTTTTCCCTCTTCTTTTTTTTCTTCCTGTAGTGAACACTGACTCAGAAACTGCCGTCGTCAACGTAACCTATTCCAATAAGGAGCAAGCCAGACAGTAAGCAGTTTGAAACTTCTAATCTCTATATAATAACAAGGTTAAATATAGTACTTTTATTTTGGGCTAGTGGATAGCAGACAACTTTATTTTGCGAAGTTTGACCTTGCAATCTTTTTAAGTTTGAATGTCTGTTAAGAATCTACATCGGTTAAAGTTTTATTACATTTTCAATATAATGTTAATGCCAGTAATAGTTATAACATGATGCTGAATTATATCCTGATTGCAAAATGTACTGCACGTGGGTATCATTGCTAAATTACATTAAAGACCTTTTTTTCCCCTTATTATTGGTATGATACATACATTGCTGCTGTTCTACACGAAGCTGGTAAGTTGATTGTGTGTTAAACCAACACCAGTGTTAAATGTTAAGATTACCTGTTCACTTATTTTTCTCATGATTACCAAACGTCATTTAGAAGTGTGTAGGCATGGGGCTAATGTAATTTGGTGTAAAAAAATATTCCAGTGCAACAGACAGGCAAAATTTCACAGATCCAAAAATTTCCCCCAGGAAAAGGTAATTCTGTAGGCTTGGGAATAATCTAACAAATTGATTAACCACTGGAGATGTTATGCCCAAGTCGCGAAATCTCCCAATGACCACTAGGGAGCCGAAATCCGATGCAAAAGCAAGAGAGTCTTTATTACCAAGCTGAGCTGGGGCTCCCACCGTTACCGATGCAGCGGCTATAGGGAGGAGCCCCGGGTTTGGATTGCATTGCTTATATAGGGAGTATATAGGGAGTATAGGGAGTATATAGGGAGTATAGGAAAAAAGGATTTCTAGGTAGGGGGACGTCTGATTGGTCACTTTCTTTCGAAGGGTTGTGTGTTGGTTCTTGATTGGTCCCTGTTGTCTAGGTAGACCACAAGTTCCTGAGCGTTAAGTCAGGATTTTGGTCTGGGGTCCGATTGGCTCTTGGGCGGTGGGGTGAGGTCAGGGGATTTCCAAAGGCTCTTGGATTTCCAAAGGCTCTTTTTCCAGAACCTTACAAAATGGAGTTTTTCTGTTAACAAAATGGAGTAGCTTAGATTCTTCAGAGAAAAGAAATGAAGTTCCCACAAATACTGCTTTTGACCGGTGTGCTCAGAACACAGACGTGGAGGGATGGCACACGGGGTGCCAGTCATGCTGTGTTCAGGCGGAGCCAGACTATGCTCTCTACCGGCCATGCTGACTGACCCTGAGCCCTAAAGGGCAAGGGCAAAACCAGCGGCACGGGTGGGAATAGAGCTAGGTTACCAAAGGCAGCACTCGCCCGTGGAGGGCCGATGAGAAGGAAGATAGGGCTGGGGAAAGAGATGGAAATCTGCATAACACAAGGGGAGCTTTTGTTTTTAAAAGTTGGTAATATTTACATGGTTCGGAATTTTTCAAGTTTAGATGTGTATACTGCAAATCTTCCTTCCAGGGTTGTTCCCTGACTGCCTTGCTTCCTCGGAAATAACCATATAGAAGACTAGTACATCTGTGTATTCTTCCTCCTTTTTTCACGGATGATATCATTGCATTTGGGGGTTTTAAACGTCTATAACGTATCTCTTATAGTTGCATAGAATTTGGTGGTTTAGATGTGGAATGTCTTAGTCTCAAATTGGATTTTTAGGTCTCCTGCAGTTGTGAACAGAGATATAGTGAATCCCTTTTGCAGTCATTTTGCGAGTGTGTAAGCACAGTCATAAGTTAAATTCTTAGAAGTAAATTTGCTAAGTCAAGAACGATGTGCCTTTTTTGTTGGATATTGATGAGTTATCCTTTCTAGATCTTGAGTAGTTTAAATTCCCTCCCCAGGACTACGAGAGTGTCCATTTCTCCTTAATTTTCCCTAACACAGGGCTTTATCAAACCTGGCTTGTCAAGTGAGTAAAAAGTAGTATCTAATCATGTTAATTTCACATTTTTCTCAGAAGCCAGACTCAAGATTCACTTTTAACGCTTTAATTTGAGACTCTTAATGTATATTTAAAAATTTTAACTGAAGTATAGTTGATTAGTAGTGTTGTGCTAACTCTGCTTAGCAGAGTGACTCAGGTTTACACATACATACGTTCTTTTTTCAGTATTCTTTTCCATTATGATTTATCTGAGGAGATTGAATATAGTTCCCTGTGCCAAACAGGAGAACCTTGTTTACCCATTCTAAAGTAACAGTTGGCATCTACCAACCCCAAATTCCTGGTCCATCCCTCCCCCGACCTTAGCAACCCAAGTCTGATCTCCATGTCTGTAGAGACTCTTAATAGATTTTAAAATATTCAAATTTTCCTTCTCTTTGTATCTTTCATTTATTTAACATAAATGTTAACAGTTTATATGCTTAGTCACTTAGTCATGTCCAACTCTTTGCAACCCCATGGACTGTAGCACACCAGGCGCCTCTGTCCGTGGGATTTTTCAGACAAGAATACTGGAGTGGGTAGCCATTTCCTCCTCCAGGGGATCTTCCTGACTCAGGGATTGAACCTGTGTCTCTGGGGTGTCCTGCATTGGCAAGCAGATTCTTTACCACTGAGCCACCTGGGTGGCCTCAACAGTTTATATGAAGACTTAGAATTGTAGTATGAGTTGTAAAATAAACTGATTTCTCACAAACTGTTCTTTAATCATGATATGAGAGGAACAGGAAAATTTCACATTTTATACCTGAAGTAGAGTGAGGGTAAAAGTGTGCAGTGACAAAGGTGCTCCATTCATTTACATGATTCAGTTTGTGCAAAGAGCTCTGCTAAGTACTTGACAGAGCCAGCTCTCTGGTAGATGGAGAATAAGTGATGACATGATAAACCCAAGGATATTTGAGGATTGTCAGAGGCCAGTCCCAGTTGCCTTACTTGATGATTATGTAAGGCTAGCTTGGTAAAGAGGGAAATGCTAAGTGTAACAGTTATTTAGCCATATGGGAGAATGTCTATTGGAGAATACCTACATAGCTGTACATAGCTTTGAAGAGATTTAAAGTGAACTTGACTGGGGACAGGTTGACATTTAGCACCTCTACCCCCCTTAGAAAAATTCTGAAGCATGAGGAGCATAGGCACAGGGCAGACTCTCATCAAGGCAGAAGACATGCCTGGCAAGTGTGGAGACGCTTTCATTCTGAAAGTGCTTTGTAATGATCATTAGAGATGGTCAGGATCCTGTGGATCACGTGAAGGGAGGGAAAGACGTTAGGAGTTTGTGGCTTAGGTAACTATAGCATCTAAAGAAATCAGCTGGGCATTTCAAGGAGGGAAAGTCATCATGTCCTTTATTCTAGTAGTCAGTCCATTAACAAGGTTGCCAATGAATAAAGGCAAAGTTTCTGTCCTCAAGGGTGTGCCCCCTGGTGCTGGAAGAATATTTGGAGAGGGATTACTTGATTTAATTCTTGTCCAAGTTGAATTTTCCTTCTAAGGATCCTGTGTTTTCTCCACCTCAAGAATTTCAAAGATCAAAGAGAATTAGACAATAAGTGAGTATTCATAGGAAGTTAACAGAATGGACAGATAGTTTTGTGGACAGTGTTATGAAAGCTATTAGTTTTCTAGTAAATTTTTTTAAGATAGGAAGGGCACTATCATTTTTAAAGGAGAATTAATTGTATTTGAGAGGCATTTGATAAAGTGGAAAAAGCATGGACTCTGAAGTCAGGCAGCTCTGACTGTAACCTTAACCTCTCTGAGCTTCTTTTCTCAGCTACAAAATGAGGGCTGACAAGAAACGAATATATTTGTGTATATATGCCCATATTTATAGACAGTAGTCTTATCAAATGGCCTGGCGCCCAGTAAATAATAATTCTGGCTCAACCCATTGGTTCTGGGCACCCATAGAGCAGCTAGTTGTGGCTTGCACAGGGGAAGGCTGATCCATTCAGGACTTGTCTGCTGAACCCAGCGAGCCTGTTCTCGGAGCTCCACCAAGACTGTCTGCTGCCTATGCTAAGCTGGCATGATTTCTTCCTGCCTTTCCCATGGCAGCCTTCCAAAGCTTACTTCTCTAGGTGATAAGGGCTGAGTTGACATTCTCAGTTGACATCTTTAGTGTGTGTTAACATAGGTGTCTCTAACTGGGATGTGCTTGTGCAGGTGTGAGTAGAGTGTGGAGACTTAGAGGGTTCGTTTCCAGAGTCTGCATCCATGGAATGGACTCCTTGTGACACTTTTCCAGCTGTGACTCTGCTCAAGTTAATGTTCCTTAATATAATCCATCTGTGAGATGCGAAAGTAGTAAGTCAATAGCTATTAAACATTTTCCCAGCATTTTTCACTGCTGTAGAGAATGCCGTTATTGTACAGGATACTTACTTTATTTCAGATAATAACTGAAGTTATTATAACCCTCAGGAGTTAGAGACTAGTTCAAAAGCCTCTTTTTACTTAAAGCTTTATGAATGACACACTTTTTTTTTTTTTTTGTAATGAATGACAGTTTTTAGAGGATTCCTCAATAAGGCTATCTCTAAGACAGAATTTAACATGGAAATTCCTGCCACCTTGTGGCTAAGAAAAAAATCAAAAGTTAACAGTGCTAATAGTACTAGGAAATATATTTGTTTTAACCACAAGTCTCAAATTACTAATTTCTTAGAATAATAAATGAGTAAAAATAATAAAAACTTATTTAAATCAGGAATATGTATTTAGTGTTTCTTGTTCCTGGAAGCAAGACAGACTTGGATCTCATGGATAACCTATTCCTTCCATCTTCTGGGGATGCTCAGATAACAAAGATTCTAATTCATTGGAAGATTTGTCATGGGTGACAAAGAAATAACCCTTCAGAATTTCTACATATTTAGTTCTTCTTTTATTTTAGAGTTACTATTTTTTCTCTTTTTTTTGTTTTTAGGGCTGTTCATTATCTAGTTCAGTTCAGTCAAGTCGCTCAGTCGTGTTGAGCTCTTTGCGACCCTGTGGACTGCAGCACGCCAGGCCTACCTGTCTATTGCCAACTCCCAGAGTTTACTCAAACTTAGGTCCATTGAGTCGGTGATGCCATCCAGCCATCTCATCCTCTTGTCATCCCCTTCTTCTCCTGCCATCAATCTTTCCCAGCATCAGGGTCTTTTCAAATAAGCCAGTTCTTCGCATCAGGTGGCCAAAGTTTTGGAGTTTAAGCTTCAGCATCAGTCCTTCCAATGAATATTCAGGACTGATTTCCTTTAGGATGGACTGGTTGGATCTCCTTGCAGTCCAAGGGACTCTCAAGAGTCTTCTCCAACCCCACACTCAAAAGCATCAATTCTTCTGAGCTCAACTTTCTTTATAATCCGACTCTCACATCCATACATGACTACTGAAAAAACCATAGGTTTGACTAGACAGATGGACCTTTGTTGGCAAAGTAGTGTCTCTGCTTTTGAATATGCTATCTAGGTTGGTAATAACTTTTCTTCCAAGGAGTAAGCGCCTTTTAATTTCATGGCTGCAGTCACCATCTGCAGTGATTTTGGAGCCCAGAAAATAAAGTCTGTCACCATTTCCCCATCTATTTGCCATGAAGTGATGGGACCAGATGCCATTATCTTAGTTTTCTGAATGTTGAGCTTTAAACCAACTTTTTCACTCTCCTCTTTCACTGTCATCAAGAGGCTCTTTAGTTCTTCCTCACTTTCTGCCATAACAGTGGTGTCATCTACATATCTGAGGTTATTGATGTTTCTCCCGGCAATCTTGATTCCAGCTTGTGCTTCCTCTAGCCCAGCATTTCTCATGATGTACTCTGCATGTAAATTAAATATGCAGGGTGACAATGTACAGCCTTGATGTACTCCTTTCCCTATTTGGAACCAGTCTGTTGTTCCATGTCCGTTTCTGACTTGCTTCCTGACCTGCATACAGATTTCTCAAGAGGCAGGTCAGGTGGTATTCCCATCTTTTTAAGAATTTCCCAGAGTTTGTTGTGGTCCACACAGTCAAAGGCTTTGGCACAGTCAATAAAGCAGAAGTAGATATTTTTCTGGAACTCTGTTGCTTTTTCGATGATCCTAAGGTTTTTCTAAAGATAAATTTGGTATTTTATTTTTAAAAATTGAACTACAGTTGTTAACAATGCTGTGTTAATTTCTTCTGTACAACAGTGATTCAGTTATACCTGCATATGTATGTGTGTATTATATATAATGCACTGAGTTATCTGCAGTGGCTCAGTGACAAAGACTCCGCCTACTATGCAGGAGCTGCAGGGGATGCGAGTTCGATCCCTGGGCCTGGAAGAGCCCCTGGAGAAGGGAATGGCAGCCCACTCCAGTCTCTTGCCTGGGAAATCACATGGACAGAGGAACCTGGTGGGCTACAGTCCATAGGGTCACAAAGAGTTGGACGTGACTGACTCGACTTAGCATGTGTATATATATGTGTGTTTATATACACACACAAACACATTCTTTTTTGTATTTTCCATTCTGGTTTATCCCAGGACATTGAATATAGTTCCCTGCGTTATATAGTAGGGATTCTTATTTCTGGTGTGTATTTTATTGTTGTGGAATAGATACATAGTTTATATATTGAAGGTGCTATTGCAGATCTTTTTATATCAGCCTGAAGATTTGTATAAAGTTCACACAGAAGGGTTAGAAACAACTTGGCTAATGGCCAAGGGGGAGGATGTTGACTCTTAACCTTTGAAAATTAGGTAAATGGAAGATTTATTCTAGAAAAAGGAAGAATAGATCAAGTAGTAAGATGAAATTTTTTACTTTTTTTTGCCATTCAGAGATAACCAGTGTGAAATTTGACATCAAGTTCAGTAGACTTTGTCTCATGCATTACAACTTACTATTTATTATTTACAATTGATTTTTATTGGAGTATAGTTGATTTATGATGTGTTAGTTGCTGCTATACAGCAAAGTTAATCAGTTATGAGTGAGTGAGTGAAAGTCTCTCGGTCATGTCTGACTCTGCATCTGCGTGGACTGTACAGTCCATGGACTTCTCCAGGCCAGAATATCAGAGTGGGTAGCCGTTCCTTTCTCCAGGGAATCTTCCCAACCCAGGGATCTAACCCAGGTCTCCTGCATTGCAGGCTTCTTTACCAGTTGAGCCACGAGGGAAGTCCAAGAATACTGGAGTGGGTAGCCTGTTCCTTCTCCAGTGGATCTTCCCAAGCCAGGAATCGAACCAGGGTCTCCTACATTGCAGATGGATTCTTTACCAGCTGAGTTAGTAGCTGGTAGCTACTAGCTAACTGGTAGCTACAGCCAGGTAGCTACCAGGGAATCAGTTATGCATATACATATATCTGGAGAAGGCAATGGCACCCCACTCCGTACTCTTGCCTGGAAAAATCCCATGGACGGAGGAGCCTGGTGGGCTGCAGTCCATGGGGTCGCGAAGAGTCAGACATGACTGAGTGACTTCACTTTCACTTCTCACTTTCCTGCATTGGAGAAGGAAATGGCAACCCACTCCAGAGTTCTTGCCTGGAGAGTCCCAGGGACAGGGGAGCCTGGTGGGCTGCTGTCGATGGGGTCGCACAGAGTCGGATGCAACTGAAGTGACTTAGCAGCATACATATCTCCAGTCTGTAGATTTTTTCCCCATATAGGTCATCATTACACCTTGTAAAATGCCAAAGGTCATTTTGTAGAATTGTGCAGGCTGTCTTGCCATTAGCTGTACTTACACTATTAGCAGTCTTTCTCTGGTATGTCCTCCCCACCACAGTCTGTGTAGCTAGTCCTCTGGTGGGCATCTAGCTTGTTTGCAGTTTTTTGCCATTAGAACTAGTTTGGTAATGAAGTCTTTCATTGTTTCCTTAAGATGCCTCCCTGCAGTTGTATTATCAGGCTTTTGGTAATTATTGCTGAATTGTATGTTTCAACCTCTTTCTCTTGGTACAAGGAGAAAATGGAATGATGTGACTTTTCAATGATGGCTAAGCCTCATTCTGTTAGGACCTACATCATACCCAGCAGTGAGATCTAGGAATAAGGAAAAGATTTTAGACATGGAATTTATAGAGTCTAAAGGCCACAAATCTGGTCATTTATAGTTTTTCAGGTGAGGAGGCTAATGCCAAATCACAAAATGACCTTTCCAAGGTTCCTTGGCTACTGACTATTCAAGCTGCTTTATAATTCTAGTCTCTTTCGCTACTCAGCTCTGTATGTGTGTACCATTGGATACATTTAACTTCTCTGAGACTCTATTCTTCTTACTCTCCAATCCTTGAGATTAACTACTTATTCTTTCTTGCAAGGCTCTTTCAGTCCTACCCTGTGATCTACCCCAATAAACTTAGCAATGCGATTAAGTGTTGCTGCTGCTGCTGCTGTCGCTTCAGTCATGCCAGCTCTGTGCGTCCCCATAGACGGCAGCCCACCAGGCTCCCCCGTCCCTGGGATTCTCCAGGCAAGAGCACTGGAGTGGGTTGCCGTTTCCTTCTACCAGCCAGCAAAACTGCTCATGGGTCAGAATTTCCTGGTGGTCCAGTGGTTAGGACCCTGCACTTCCAACGCAAGAGGCACAGTTTTGAACCCAGGGCACCCAAAACGAAGCAAAACAAAAAATACTACTCACCGTCTTCTGATTGACTCAAAATCACAGCAGAGCAATCAAGTAATGATGGGTGAAACAGCATTCTGAGTAATACACATGTGGGATAAACATCCTTGAGTTCTGCTAAACTGAATGCATATGTTTTAAATAATTAGATGACAATTTTTGATCAGGTATCTTGCATGTACAGTAAGGTTGGTGAAAATACTAGAATGTTTTCCCTTGAACTCAGCAGACCACTCGATAATGTAGCGTAGAGAGGTTATAGTGGTAGACTTAAAATTCATCAATGTACAGTCTTCAGTCATGAGACAGTCATTGCTGGCAGCTTGTTCACTCCTGTACGTTCAGCTGTGTCCAGGTGTGGAGTGCCGTGTGTGTGCTGTGAGGGGTCAGGAGCCTGGCAGCTCGCAGTGGGGTATACACAGGGCATGCTGTTTGCTCTCTGATGGGAACAGCCCGAGTTTGGAGTCTTTGGTGCCCAGACAGCACTAGGTCCTGGAGTGCTGTGCCGCCTGGCCTCCCAGTGGAGACCATCTTTTCTTTTCCCCTCAAAGAAGTCTTCTTAAAGCAGTACAGTGAAGTTGGGAAGTTATAGTTTAGCTGTAGTTTATTCCAAGTTGAGAGTTGTTTCTCGGAACACACATGACCGTATTTGGATACACAGAAGCATATGGTGACTTACATGTTTATCTCTATATAATTTCCATGGAGAAGGATGTCTGTCTGTATATGTCTCTTAATCAGGAAAGAAGCTAATTAACTTTTTAGTAACATGGACTGTAGCCCGCCAAGCTCCTGTGTCCATGGAATCTCCAGGCAAGAATACTGGAGAGGGTTGCCATTTCCTTCTCCAGGGGATCTTCCTGACCCAGGGATGGAACCCACATCTGCTGCGTTGCAGGCTGATTTTGTACTTTCTGAGCCACCAGGGAAGGGCTCCCCTGCCCAGCTTCTTTTTTTAAAGTGACATTACTGACTTAATTGCACAGTCACTTACTCTCTTCTGAAGTGCTCAGTTTTAGAGTGGGGAAGGATGTTACTGTGAACTGTCCTTTTATGTCCGAGGTCGAGTTGAGCCCTTCCTTGCATTGGGCTCTCCTCTTGTCTTCCTTGCATTGGGCTCTCCTCTTGTCTTCGAAAGAAGCTTCAGGGATAGGTTTCTCCTGGGCTTTGAAAAGCTTTATCTAATTTGTTGAAACATCTGTAATTCCAAACTTTCTGTAATAAATGTACATCATTGATGTTAATAAAATTTCTAGCTGTTGTCTTCCTTTAGAAATAGCCAAAATACTTTAGGGCCCTTAATCCACATATTCTTTAGGAAAAAAGGAGAGGGAAGAAGGTAGGGAAAAATGTGTTAACTGAAGGTTCTTGTATCAGGGCATTTGTAAAACAAGTTTTTCTGTGTGTCTGCTGTCACCTATGAAGCTTATGAAAAGAATGCCATCTTTAGCTACTTTTTTTTTTAATTGAAGTATAGTTGATTTACAATGTCTTGTTAATTTCTGCTGTACAGCAAAGTGATTCAGTTACACACGCACAGATACACAGGAAAAGAGTGTCGTCTGATACAGAACTCGCATGGAAATATCCCAAAATATATTGTATTTGGGAAAACAACAAATCACAAGACTATGTATATCATGATCTCAGCTACACTTTAAGAAGGTACTGAACACACACACCTGTGTGAACAGATGGAAAGAACTGGTCTGTTTGCAGAAGTTATCACAGTTAACAGTTAATCTGGGAAGGGTCTTGGAGGTAATGGTGATAGAAATTTCTTGATACTTTGTTAGTCTGTATGACTGGGACCTTTTAAAGAGTCGTGGTGTGGAACTGTAGGACAGTGATGAAACAGGCCACTGGCATGCGAAAAGGGCAGAAGTCTGAGCCCTGAGAACACTGGTGTGTCTTGTCTGGTTTTCTGCGTCTGCCATGCGGTTTCATGGTTTTGTTACCCTTTTTGGTGCTGGGCCTATTCTCTTTCCCTTTGAAATGGAAAAATCTCCAGATGAAGAAGCAGTTTGTGAACCACAAGTGATCATTCTGAGCAACCAGACAGAGCACTTTATGCCTGGTTTTCTCTCCTTGCCTGAGTCGAACTCGGGGCCCACTGGCATGCCACCTGAGCAAAGATTCTGAGCAACCCTGGAGAAAGCGTGAGGCCCTTTTTTTTTTTTTTAATTCCGTTGTGCACTGGGAGTGTGTATTATTAGGGTGATGTCTATATGGCAGTATCTTCTGCCAACTTTCATTGAGTTCTTTGCATTTAAAATATGTAGGTAAGCTAGAACACTCCAATGTATCTTATAAACTTAGGAATCTTCCACACTTATCTTATAAATGATAAGTTAAAGATGCCAGACATGGGTATTTACATAGAAATGTACACAGGCGGAATCCTTCTCTCGTGTGAGGAGCCAAGGGAGGGGCAGTCACTGGAGGGAGGTCCTGGCGGGGCTTCTGGGGCACTGGGGTGTCCGAGCTCTGAATCTGGAGACGCATGCTCACTGTGTGAAGATTCATTGAGATGTTTGCTCAAGATTGGGTGCTTTTCCATAGTTCAGTTCACTCGCTCAGTTGTGTCCAACTCTTTGCGACCCCATGGACTACAGCACGCCAAGCCTCCATGTCCGTCACCAACTCCTGAAGCCTGCTCAGACTCATGCCCATCAAGTCGGTGATGCCATCCAGCCATCTCATCCTCTGTCGTCCCCTTCTCCTCCTGCCCCCAATCTTTCCCATCATCAGGATCTGTTCAGGTGCGTCAGTTCTTCACATTAGGTGGTCAGAACACTGGAGTTTGAGCTTCCGCATCAGTCCTTCCAATGAATATTCAGCATTGATTTCTTTAGGATTGACTGGTTTGTTTGATCTCTGTGCTGTCCAAAGGACTCTCAAGAGTCTTCTCCAACACAATTCAAAAGCATCAATTCTTCGGCCCTCAGCCTTCTTTATAGTCTAACTCTCACATCCATACGTGACCACTGGAAAAACCGTAGTTTTGACTGGATGCACCTTTGTTGGCAGAGTGATGTCTCTGCTTCTTAATATGCTATTTAGGTTGGTCATAGCTGTTCTTCCAAGGAGCAAGCAAGCATATTTTAATTTCCGTACTTTTCCATTACAAGCCTCTAAAATGGGGTGGGGGAAAGTAAAAGTAAAGCTCCTTTCGAAATAGATGAATGGGCGGGTGGATGGATGGATAGATAGGGAGAAGACAGTTTTTGTTGTTTCCTTTGGTTCACCACCACCCCTGTCTCCCTGCCTTAAATCAGATCATAAATTCCACAAGGTCATGGATTGCTTTTTTCCCCCTCAAGAACAGGTTCATAATAGGTATTGAGTGATTTTATAGTGGTAAGTTACACGAGTATTAAATTCTACTTCCTCCAGTGAGTGGCTCAGAGATTTTTGTCCTTTGATTCTGAAAGTGTTTTAAATGTTTGTTTTTAAGATGTTAAAGCAAGGGAGGTGCGTATTGTAACATCTTTTCTATTCTGGCTTGGAAAGACTAGCCAGAGGAGAGCCCCCTCCTCCTGTTCGGTGGGGGTCCTCAGGCTGTTACTGACTTCATGGTGAATAGCTTAGTAAGTGTTTTTTGTTTGCTTGGGTTTTTTCTGGCCACACTGTGTGTCTTCTGGGATCTTACTTGCCCGCCCACGGATTGAACCCAGACCTCAGCAGTGAGAGTACCAAGTCCTAACCACTGGACCGACAGGGAAGTACCCATTTAGAGTTTGACAAAATGTGTTTTCACTCTACCGGTAAATGGCTAATATGTTCCCTTGGAAACCTGTGTTTTCCCCATGTGTCCTTCAAAGGGAATGTGGGCGGGGAGTGTTAGGTGTGTTCTGGATTTGCTATCTGTTAGTGGCTTTGAGCTTTAGTGCCAGGGATCCTGAGTGAAAGAGGTGGTATCGCTGTTACTCAGCCTGGTTCCTCTTCCCACCCCCTGCTCCTTGTTGATTTTCAGAGCTTTAGACAAGCTGAATGGGTTCCAGCTGGAGAACTTCACGCTGAGAGTGGCCTACATCCCTGATGAGATGGCGGCCCAGCAGAGCCCCTCCCAGCAGCCCCGTGGCCGGCGTGGGTTTGGGCAGAGGGGCTCCTCCAGGCAGGGGTCTCCAGGGTCAGTGTCCAAGCAGAAGCCGTGCGACTTGCCTCTGCGCCTGCTGGTTCCCACCCAGTTCGTTGGAGCCATTATAGGAAAAGAAGGCGCCACCATTCGGAATATCACCAAACAGACCCAGTCTAAGTGAGTATTTCCTGGGGTGCGGTGGGTGTTTGAACCTTCATAACAGAGTATGTTGCTTGCTAATTCTTGTCCTCCTAACATGGTATGCTACTTGGGAATCTAGAAAAACCTTGTGATTTGATATCTTTAGTGTTCATTTTATAAAAAGCTGGGGCTATACCTTAATCTCAAAGAGAACTTTAGATTTTCACACATGAATGGAAAACAAATGATACTCCTGATGGGGGAGGCCCTGACCAACAAAAGGGCAGCTTCTAGGTGGTTCTCTGCTCCCTCATCTCCTCCCCGACCTCCACTGGTACCTGCCTTCTGTGCTTTTAGAAGTGATTTTCTGGGTCCAACACAGAAGAGTTTTTCAGTCTTGCTTTACTTCAGTGAAGAATAATTCAGTTTATGATCTGTAGGTACCTTGTGTTTAAGCCATGTAGTTAGAATGGTTCTTTCTTTAGGATGTTGTTTGATAGTTTTAATTTGCAGTTTTGGGGAGTTAGAAGATTCTCCATCAAATACTGGCGCTAACTTTTCAGGAGTGGAAAGCAGGAGCTATTTGCTTTTATTCACCACTGTAGTCCCAGCACTGGGCATGTTGATGGCTCTCATTTTTGTCAAATGAGTGAAATAACTGCGTGTGAATTCGTTTAATTCTGGTATATCTAAGGCACTGTCTCAGTTTTGGAGCTCCAATGATTATATGTTCGTGGTTTTGCTTTAGTAACAATCCTGTGATGGTGTATGTGAAGAATTTGACCCAAAGCAACTTGATGATGAACTCTGTCCTTGCCCTTAGTTCTGTAAATTGCTACCAGGCGCATCTCTGGGACAGTTGCCACCATATTTCCTGAGGGACTGTGGATGTACTGGGGAGAAGAGGGAGCGTGCACACACCTCTCAAGGCATTCCATACAGAAGGGCAGGGGAACACCTCTCGAGGCATTCCATACAGAAGGGCAGGGGCTGGCCTTGGGCCAGCTACAGAGATGGCTGTGGATCATTTGGCTTTTTAAATTTAGTGAGAAAAATTATTTTGTGTGGTCCAAGGAGTTAAGTAAGTCTTTTTCAGAAAGTACAACTGTGGTGCTGTGTTTGTTCCAACAGGCTTAAGAGGTTATCCACGTTGACCACAGGCGCCACGCCAGCCTTCAGGTGGCGGGCCCATTTCTGACGTAGAAGCAAAGCGAACCTTGTCTAGTGGTGGCATGCGCTTGCTCCCCCGGAGGAGTGGCGCCTGGCCCTGCCTTCCCACACTTGGGAGTGGGGAGATGCAGGGTGCTGGCTGCCTTTGTGCAAAGTCTCTGGCCTTGACTTCATAATGTCAGAGGGTAGGGACGACACCTGAACCATAGCCCAGTCAGTTTCCATCTCAGATTTGCCTCATTTTAATACAAGAGCTTCTCTTTAATTCTCTAAATTCTCTAATCAAGAGCATCTCTCTTGCATTGATTCCCTGTTACCTGCAAAAACTAATTATTCAATCGTTTCCCTTCCTCATCACATGGCAGATGAAAGTTGTTCCTTTTAAAGCTGCTCATTTCCTTGTCAGAGGGAAGAGCTTCTGTGATTTAAATGAAACTGTTTGTTGTATTTAAGCAGGAAGATGGAGGATGGAGAGGGAAGGGAAGCGATAGTTGTATTCGATGATTCACTTGCAGCTCTGCCAAAGATTTAATTAACTCTTGCCATTGAAACTAGTCATTATCAGATCCTCTGCTTCTGGAATAGCCTCACAGAGCTGCCCTAATCTGTAAAGCAACATTCCTTACTCTCAGAGGATCAGAGTTTAGTAATCTTTAGCACAGTGAGCAGGTGGAAATAAACCGGAAGGAGGGAGGTGAGCGCGTCACCTACTAGAAGAGGAGTACTTAGAGTGATGGGAGATTGAAACCAGTGACTGGAAAGGTGGTTCCTGAGATCAGAGCTGTTATATAAGATACTCTCTTTATTGGTTATTTCTAGATATTCCTTATTTGTTTCACTTCTACATTGCCCTTATTTTTAGCTATAGGTTTTAATTCTGAGATAAATCTTGGGTTTTCAATTAGGCATTTGGGAAAATGAAATCCCAGCCTTGATTTTATTGGCAAAATGTAGTGGTTGTTCTCATGACCTCGGGTAATATAGCCTTTCCATCTCGTGTTTGAGTGGCCAGAGGAACTTAAAATAATTTTCCCTGAACACACCTTTTTGGATAGTTGATTTTCTTTCTTGTACTTTTTAAACAGAAGACTTGTTTTTGTATTTAATTCAAAGTGTACAAGTATGTACATTAAAAGAGTTAATTTAATCTCCGTCTAACCCCAAGGTGACCCACTGAGTTGGGAATATGTCTTTATAAGACTTGTTCCTCGTATCTACTAACACATGTAGCTTTAAAAGGGAATTCATATCATGGTATGTAGTGTGTTGTTTTTTCACATAAGATCAAGGACCTTTTGCTTTGTTGGCACCTGTAATTTTACCACATTTATGAACAGCTGTGTGATAGGGATATGTTATTTAACCATTTCTTCCTGATTGGTATTTCCAAGATAGTTCCAGTTTTCTTCCTACTATAGATATTGCAACGGTGAACATGCTTGCACCAGTGGTTTCGCCGCCTGGTGATGTTTTCCCCAGCAGACGTCTGTCAGTGTTTGGAGACAGTTTTGGTTGTCACACTTAGATGAGGGCGGGGATGCTACTGTGCCTACAGGGCAGAGGCCAGAAATGTTCAACATCCTGCAACACACAGACTGGCCTCCACACCAGAGAACTAGTCTGACCCGAAATGCCAATACTGCTGGAGGGTGAGAAACACCACTCTCAGCCCACATGTGAGACTACATCTGTAGGAGATATTACAAGAAGCAAAATTCTTGGGTCAAAAGATAATAAGCAGTTCAGCAGATTGTTCTGGACTCTGCACCACGCCAGAGATGTGCGTGTCCCAGATTCCCATCTGCATTACATCTGTGCAGGTCTGGAAGAGAACGACACCTTGTTTTAAGGACCCGTGAGATTGAAGATCATGGCGTGTTTAGTGGCCATTTGCCCTTTTGGATATAGAACTGCTGCACCTTCTTTGGGCTCCACTCCTATCCCTGTTTGTTGTGGACTTTGCCCTGATCGATAAGGCAACGTGGAGAAAGAGCCCGCCGAGAGGAAACCGGGGAGTGAAATCCCCACCTGTGACGGGTGGTGGCCACGCTGTGTCAGTGGAGTAGGTAGCCCCCAACTTGCGGGATTCCCACTCCAGTCCCCTTAGCTTGTGTTCCAGGCTCCCTTGTTTTTTGAGTGGAAGAAAGCCTTTTGTTTGAACCCAGACTCTTGGGTATGAGATGTTTGACCTGTGGCACTTAAAAGGAAAATGAAGTACGTGCAACTGCTCATGCCCCTGCATGAGCAGAGACAGGGGAATATTCTTGGAATTAACATTGGCCTCATCCGTGGTGACAGCTTATCAAGACTTGCTTTTGAGGAAAGTGAGTCACCCACTCTTTGCCCAGAAGTGCTGTGACTTTATAGGTGGGGATGACAGACTGCTGTGAATACCCGCTTACAGCTCTTGTTTCCCTCTCCCCTTGTGCCCACCCCAAGAATTGATGTCCATCGGAAGGAGAATGCAGGTGCCGCTGAGAAGTCAATTACTATCCTCTCTACCCCTGAGGGCACCTCTGCAGCTTGTAAGTCTATTCTGGAGATCATGCATAAAGAAGCTCAAGATATAAATTGTGAGTAAAGAGGATTAACCGGTGGGGCGGTTGATATTTATGCAGTCTTATTTTTGGGATTCTTTGAGATAATTTTTGGGAATTGCCAGCAGACAAAGGGAAATGCTGTCCTGAAGAGCGACAGAGGGTTGGTGCTGTTTTGGTGGTTATAGAGCATAAGTCTTTTAAACACTTCGTTTTCATTCATGTTTGGCTATGTTGTGAGTGGTGTTAATGGGAAAAGTCCAGCTGTAAAAAGAAGGCAATTGGGGTCATAGGAAGCTCACCTAAGGTCCAAGAAGCATCCCTAGGATTTACCCAAAGCGGGGACCCCAAACCCTTACTCCTGTACTTGGAGCTCGGCCTGTGTCTGCCAGCCCACCCTGCAGGAGCAGGGAGAACGGAGCTGGAAAGTGCCCAGTCTTGTGCCGTGGGATGCTGGCTGTTGATTTAGGTGTTTCCAGTTGAAACTCTAAATCTCTTGTGCATGGGAGCCTTGAGCAGAGGCTGGGTTCTCTGCTGCCTGTAGCATCTAGCATGGTGGTGTGCTGAGAGGAGGGTCCAGAGTAAGACGCTGGTCCTAGCCGGGGGCCTAACGACCGGCATTTAATTTGGAGGGACCTTTGAAGTACATTACATATATTTTAATTAGAAGGTGTTATATTTTGCTTTATTATAAGATTAACATGCCTTTTTAGTATAGAGAAAAGTGAAGAAAAAGCCCACCACTTAGATGACCCCAGTGACACGTAAACACAGTGCTGTGTCCATGACTTGGAAAGTCAGAAAGGTGCAAAGTGAAAGCCCTGTCTCTCACTCTTACACTCTTCCCTCCAAAGTGTAACCCTGTTGTTTCTTCTGTTTCCCTCTATAAATCGTGCATTTTGTCTCCGGGGGGGGCATTTAAACATTATTCTAAAACCATCCTGTTTCGTGTTGTATGTGGTATTCTGGTATTGGGGGTTTCAGAATATGAGTTTGAGTAAGGTGTTTTTAAAGAGCTAACCAGAGTCCATTATTGGAAGACATTCCCTGAGAGAATAAAAGAAAACTTTTAAAAATTAACTCCTATCCAAATACTTGTCAGTGTTTTTTCATCCCCCTCTATTCATGCATTGCTAGAATGTGGGCTAATGGTCAGCAAGCTTTACAGTGTACCTGGCAGAATGCTTCCCTACGGTAGGCAGGAAGTCAATGTTTAATGAATGAATATTGTCCTTTTACCCTAGAATAGGTATGCTTACTCTGATTTGATGGCCTTTTTATTTTGTTTTATTTTTCTTTATAGCACAGAAGAGATTCCTTTGAAGATTTTAGCCCATAATAATTTTGTAGGACGTCTCATTGGTAAGGAAGGACGGAACCTTAAAAAAATTGAGCAGGACACTGACACGAAAATCACAATATCTCCGTAAGTGCTGCCTTGCTTTCTTTTGAATTAGAAAACTTTCAAAAATACCATTTCCAAGCTATAGGTTATATATTAAGCGGATTACAACTCTTGGAACTGGCCTGTCCCACCCTGCTTACACTTCACTTCTCAAACCCATTCTCTGCTGCCTGCTGTCCGCCTGTCAGCCAGGGTGAAAGCGCTCTCTGTCCCCACTGCAGAGGCAGGACGCGCTAGTGCTCGACGCGCGTGTTTCCTACTGCAGTCTTGCTGGCGTTTTCTGGCATCTGCTCCGAAAGCCAGAATGTAAAACCCTGCTATTATCCATCGCTGTGTAACAGATTATCCCGACATTGGCCACTAAAGACAAGGGTAAACATGTCTTGCTCACCTGGTTTCTGTGGAGCGGGCGTTCAGGAGCACAGCATGACTAGGCAGTCCTGCTTCGGGGGTCACTTGATGTTGCTGCCAAGCTGATGGCTGCTCTTAAAATGTGGCCTCAGCTCCCCTACAGCGCTGTGTGGGAGGCGTCTTCAGGTCATAGCAGCTCTCTTCCCTCATAGTGAACAACCTGAGAGACAGCAAGACAGAAGCAGCTGTGTCTTTCGTAACATAGTTTCAGAAGTCTCTTGACCATTTTTTCTACTGTTGTTGACACAAGTCAGCTTCATCAGTGTGGGAGGTCAGTCACTGGGGAGTGGGGATCTTGGAGGCTGGTCCCCATGCATACAATCCATGAATGCTCTGAAATTACGCGGAAAGGCCTTTCTCTTCCGACGGTGACTTTTATTTCCTTCAGGGCACCCTAAAAAGTTGAGGGAGAAAGAGATTGATGAACTAATGAAGAATAGTAGAGAAAGACTGGGGCAGTATGTTCATGGAGCAGGGAGTTTTCATAGAAGTCGGGGTGGCAAGGAAGTGAGAGAGTCCCATTTAGTGGGAAAGAAAAAACTGCAGAACAGTAAAAAAAGAACAAATGATCCTACCCTGTCTTGAATTTTATACTCAAAAAGGGGAAGGTTTTAAGAGGAGAAGAAATATATCATAAAGGCTATTCTGGAAGCAGCTATTTGAAAAGCTGTAATAGAAAATGCTTTTCAGAGGAGAGTGGGTTGAGCCTGAGGAGGAGACATACACTTATTTACGGGGTTTGAGATGAAACATCTTCATTGTGTAGGTGGTGTGTTTTTTTTTAATATAAATTTATTTATTTTAATTGGAGGCTAATTACTTTACAACATTGTATTGGTTTATATTTTAACAAGTATGGGAAGAAGTTAAGGAATAACATCCCATTCATCTGGCTCATGTTTAGCTTGAGACACTTTGCTAGTAGTGAAAATGAGAGTTTTAACCCTAAGAATATGAAAGGAAACTGTCTCAATATTCTGTATCCTTTCCATCCATTTCCTGAGTCTTGTTTCCATGGTAAGTACCTCCCATGGGTTTCCCTTCAAGGCTGTTGAATGGCTGAGACTTAGATGGTTTCAGTGTCATCTGAATGGATTTTGACGCTTCTACAGGAGCTGAGACAAGCAGAGAGTTTCTGAATATTGCTGTTATATCTTAGCTTTTTAGTTGTCTAAATGGTCATCGAGGGACTATTTTTAAAACTCAGTCAAAATGGATTGATTTGTATTATTTCCTCAAGCCTATGTCAATCTAAATTCTAAAATTAGCAACCAAAATAAGTTAGACATGTGAATTCTGGGTGCCATTTTGGAATATTTTCTTGCTTATCCCTTGCTTGGTGACCCAAAAAATGCAGTTGCACGACAAGCCCAATTACACCCCAGATTGGTCAGTGCAGACTGGAAATGCACTTATTAAAGGTCATATTCATCTGGCTCCTGGGTTCCACTAAAACTATAGGTTCCTCTGGATCATTTCCTTCACATTTCACTGTTCAGTTGTGAAAAAAGCTCACCTTAAGTGGTCAAGAAGTATAATTTGTTTAAAACATGGACTTAATTGAACTGCGTACACCCAGAGATATTTATTGAGAAGGTGGAAGGGGCAGTATTTTCTATTCTCCTGCAGCCTTACAATTCTTGTATTCACAACTTTTGGGGCTTACTCATTTTTCATGATGTCTAACCACCTACTTTTACACATTGCCAGCCTCCACAGTTGGGTTTGAATTGCCATCTGTGGTTGACCTAGTATTAACTGTCTCCCCTATAATTTCCAGTCTTTTTCTTGCCTCTCTGTTTCAATCTGCAGATTGCAGGAGCTGACACTGTACAATCCGGAGCGCACCATTACGGTGAAAGGCAACGTGGAAACATGTGCCAAAGCTGAGGAAGAGATAATGAAGAAAATCAGGGAGTCTTATGAAAACGATATTGCTTCCATGAATGTTAGTTTTCTTATGAAGGAAATGTCTTTGTTTTGATGAACAGTTCAAAGATGTTTTCAGTTGCCTTAACATTGATTTCTTTAATGGCGTCATTGTTTAGATGTGGTTTCTAATTGACTTTGAGCACCAGGGTGAGTACCCTGGGATAGTTGGGCAAACAGAGACTTGGACCTCAGGCTTGGCCATCTTTTGTGATTTTAGCTAACTTTGCGCCTTAGCTTCCTTACCTGTGACGTAAAGCTGCTGCTGCTGAGTAATTCACTTCAGTCGTGTCCGACTCTGTGTGACCCCATAGATGGCAGCCCACCAGGCTGCCCCTAATACCTCCCTAAAAAAGGCTAATCTCTCCCATACATGTGAATTTGAGGGAGATTATGGTATTATAGGAATGTGGGCTTTAGGAGTATGTGAACTGATTTGAATCTTAGCTCAACCATTTGTTAGCTGTAGCTTTATTCTCATGGACGATTTACTTGGTCTCTCGGAGCACCAGTTTCCCCATCTGTAAAATGGGGCTCCTGCCTGCATTGCATGCTTATTAGGATTATAATAGATACAGTGCATACATAAACAACTACTTCTATGAAGAGAAATTTAAAACCTCGTTACTTGTAAACCTTGATGATAAAAGAATTTCAGATGACAAAACAAATCTGTGTAGTGCAGGTAAGGTAATTAAGGTGCATTGCTGCCATGCCCTGAGGGATGGAATGGTATGGAAAATGTAGCGTTTCAAAAGTCCATCTTGAATTTTCAAGTAAATGATTGAAAAAAAAAAAGTTCCTGTTGGGCCTGCCGTCTGAAACGTTACACCTGAAAGAAGGGAAAGTGTAAAAATGACACTGCCATTGTGAGAAGTGCCTTAAATGCTAATCATTTCACCCCCACATGACTGCCTCCCTGCCTTCACATGATCACTGCTCATCCACATGTTTCAGGGTCACTTGGGAGTAAATCCCAACCCGAGACCTTGTGAAAACAAGCTTGAAGATGCTCAAGTCTGAACTCTGCAGTCTCCACCTTATTTTCTCAACCCTTGGCAAATGAAACCAAAACCAAATCCCATTTCTGGCTCCTGGATCCATTCCAAAGATAGGTTTATTTGAAGGGACAGGAGGATGGAACCTGATTCCCATAGGGCTTGATTTTGTTTTAGGTCTGTCAACTCATGACCACCAAATTTTTTTCATGGAGTAAAGATCTCTTAATATCTGTTATCTGTTCTGCTTTTTAATGAACATATCTTGTTTGCTTGATTCTTCAATTCATGCAAGATACTCAGTCTCTCTTTACTGTGTGCCCAGAGCGTACAGATGATAACATGTATGTCTGAGCACTGAGAGCTGCTCGTAAAGGCAAGGAAGGCTGTGTTCCCTGTTGGAGAAACGTAGTGTGCCTTCAGATCAAAGAGGCGGCAGACAGCTCATGGAGTTTAAAATAGCAAGAATTATGTGCAGACATAACCTGCAACCCAATGTATAATCACATGGAACATCTGCTTTGTTTTAAAATTTAACTCACAAAATGATTTTTTTCTTTACTTGACAAGAGGTCACAATCTGGATATTATCACATATAAATGCTCACTTGTACTTGATCTTGTAAAATGAAGGGACTTTTTTTTTCCCCACCATTGCAGCTTCAAGCACATCTAATTCCTGGATTAAATCTGAACGCCTTGGGTCTGTTCCCACCTACATCTGGGATGCCACCTCCCACCTCAGGGCCTCCATCAGCTATGACTCCTCCTTACCCACAGTTTGAGGTAAGACAGTGTGCCCTGCCTTTCCTTATGATTGAGGGGGCTGACATCAAGGGACACGGTCAGACTTTGTTGCCCTCAAGTGGTGTGGCATTAAACGCTAACTGGGGACACCTTAAGGTAAACCCTGAGCCCGTGTGGCCACTTGTCAGTTTGAATCTGGTGCCGGCTTTCCGGTTCTTGTCACTAGGACCTTCTGCTCTTTGTAGACATACATGAGTTATTTCTTTTGAAGTTCTTGGGTGGCAGGGTTGTCAACATGTGTTTTCAGATATCAAAAGAAAAATTTGAGACTCTGAGGAGGGGGGAAAGAGGTTTCTTATTTTTAAATGTAAAGGAGAGGATTTTGAATAGGGTTCCTTCATCCTGAACTTCACCTGAAAGGTCAGTAAAGACTAGATATGTTTTCCTTTTTGAGTGTTGTACTTTATTAAGTGGTGAGCTCAGATAGTCTTGCCCACAAATCTGCTGTGTATGTGTGTTTGTGTGCAGACATTAAACAGCTTTTATTTGTTTTGTAAACAGGTATGTCATTAGGAAATAATTGTGTTAAGAAATTGTAATCTTTATATTTGCTTTAAGAGTAGCAGTTTCCCTGAGGTTAGAAATAGGAGGCCAGTGATAGTATGAAAATAAAGCAGCCTAGCAGACACTGTATACAAGAATTTTTTTGGAAAGATTGCATTATCAATAATAATTGATAATTAATGCACTCAGTTGCATTATCAATAATAATTGAAGACAATCATGTGAAATAAAATTAACGTTCTAGGATCTTCCTTCTTGAATTTGCTTTTCTATCTCTTTATTCCTATTTGACTCTCTTATGACATAAAGTTGTGAGTGGTAACTGCTACACCAAACTGAGAGAAGTGTTCAGGGAAAAGGTGGGGGCTCTGTTCTGTTAGTGCTTGGAGCACTTATAGAATAAAGGCCACTGGAGCTCTGCAGAGAACACGGGTTATGAGACTGATCATATTTTATCCCTGTAAGAATGCGGGTTCCTCTGCCTGTCCTTGATGCCACCCGGCTACTGGGTGTGCTTACTAGCTTCTGCTCTGGTCTTGCAGTGTGTGTCTTTCTGCCATTGCTGTTGGCGACATTTGCATCTTCCCCTGCCACTCACCTGCCACTTCAAACCTCTTTGGGCCTAGAAACCATGTAACAAAGCTCCTTAATCTAAAGATAGGTATCAGAATTTTATATCACACGTAAACAGACTTGATTCTAAAGCTTTGTGGGGCTTCCCAGGTTGAACTAGTGGTAAAGAACCTGCCTGCCAAAGCAAAAGACTTAAAAAAACACGGGATTGATCCCTGGGTCTGGAAGGTCCCATGGAGGAGGGCCACCCACCCCAGTATTCTTGCCTGGGGAACCCCTTGGACAGAGGAGTCTGACGTGGTGTCACACAGGGTTGGACACAACAGAAGCAACTTAGCACGCACACCCACAAAGCTTTGTACCACAGCTGAAAGTGATGGAAGTGGCTACTGTGTCGTAACTCGGTGCTGAAGGGGATGGGTGGAAAGAAAGCGAGCCCTGGAGGGAGGCCCTGGGCACCCCCATCTCTGTGGCTGTAGGTCAGTCTCCTCTTTGCTATAGGCGTCTTTGCTCATCCACACGGTGAAGAAACTGAGCTAGATGAATGATCTCTAAGAATATTCTTTCCAGCAGTTTTAATTTTTACAGAATTTGAAATTGTTTCTTACCAATTGAAAGTTTGCAGCAACCTGCATTGAGCAAATGTATCAGTAACCACGTTTCCACCAGCGTTATTTCTAATCAGGTATGTGCACTTTGACATAATGCTGTTGCACACTTACTAGGCAACAGTGTAGCAGAAACGTCCATGCACAGGAACGAGTCTGTGCGGCTCACTTTATTCTGACACTCCATCTAATGCAGTGGTCTGACACGGAACCTGCAGTGTCCCTGGGGTGTGCCTGTGCTTAAAAACCGGGCTAGAGAATTAAAGGTCGGTAGGTGTTTGCTCTCGGCACTTGACAACACTCCTGCATTACTGTCCTGTAGACGTTCTCACTGACAGGTCAGGTTACTCACAAAAATAGTCTCTTCTCTTTATTCTCAATGCCTGTAGGTTAGTAGCAAATCTCTGCATTTACTTTATACATTGCCTGGCAAGGAACAGGTATTGATGACTAAATGGTTCACAGACTGACTCTCTTTATGCACTGCTTCCTCTTTTAGAATTGTTTCATTTTTCTGCTCATGTTTTCTCACTTGTGCTTTGCAACATGAAGTAGAATTTGATGCATCTCCTCTTTGGATAAATTCCTTGTCTCTGTTCTGTTCCAAAACTTTGCCCGTCCCTCCCCCTAAAATGTACTCTTCTTCCTGAACCTGCCAGGTTGGTGTTTCCAATAGAGCCAAAGAGTTGGTTCTTCCAGCAGACAAAAAGACCAGTTCCTGCCTAGCAGCTGGCTCATGCAGTACTTAATTGGCACTGCGATTAAGTACTGCATGTCATTTATAAATGACAGGAAACGCTCCTTTCAGAGATGCGCAAACAGTAGGGAAGAGGCAGTTGCCAGAGAGCAGAGGAGCTGGACTTGGCATCACACACAACAGCACCCATCGCTGGATGGTTTGGCAGCTTGCATTGGGGTTGGCAGAAGTTAGCTCAAGAGCTGTTGTCTCCATCATTTTGATAGTGCCTTTGGGTCTTCCCAAGCCTCTAGAACAACAGTGTAATCTTAAAATTGCTAACTTTCTGCTTATGGAAGAGACAAGAAAGGTGAACACTTTCTTGGGTCTTATCCACTTTGAAGTGGTCTTTAAGAAGCAAAACTATCATTTGAAAGGGACTCTTAGATCAGATGCCTTGCATGGAGTCTTAGTTGTCCTCTTTAGGATGTCTTATGGGAGGTGTGACTTATTTGCTAGTAAACAATTTCAAAGTAAACAACTCATTGCATTTATTATCTCTAAGAGGTCTTGTACTTAGTATACAGAGAAACTTTCTTTGCCTTTCTTAAAAAAGACTTAAATATTCTGTTCAAGTCATGAAGTTGAGTAAACTCAATTCCAGTTCCAGGCCAAAATCCATTAAAACGCAACAAACAAAACAAAAAACCCCCAGGAGTATGTATTTTACAAGCCAAAGGGAGATGCTGGCATCCTTCCAGGTTCCTGGAGGCTCGTCTTGTTGGCTGGCATGCTTGTCTCCGTGCCTTTGTGATGTCTTAGATTCTGTTCCCCACAAAGTAAATACACTTAACCTTACTGTTTGTTCATTCTTCTATCTCCTCATGATAGATGATTAGGAATTACTCATTGGCAGACTTCACCAGTTAAGCAAACTTTCAGTTGAGCAGCTTTGTTCTGTTATTTCAAGCTATAGCACAGAGGCTGCCAAGAACTCCAGAGGAAGTGCTGCCAATAGGCATCTGGCAGAAATCCACTGGGAAGCGGCTTGTGGCCTGAGTATCGTTCACCTCTGAGGGTTTAGGAAGAAGGGTTCAGGGTAACGCAGGTGAACACTCTCCATGTGAAGAACATGTAACATGAAAAGGTAAAGCTGATGAATCTTCTCAAAACCACCTCAGTCTTGAATTCACAGGTGAAAGAGACTTGTCATAACCCATTGTTATGGCTTCTGAGCTTTATAAGTAAAAACTGTTTGCTTATTTGGGTGTCATAATCTGAAAGCTAAGCACTAAAGAATTGATGCTTTTGAACTGTGTGTTGGAGAAGACTCTTGAGATCTCATCTCTTGGACTGCAAGGAGATCCAACCAGTCCATTCTGAAGGAGATCAACCCTGGGATTTCTTTGGAAGGAATGATGCTAAAGCTGAAACTCCAGTACCTTGGCCACCTCATGCAAAGAGTTGACTCACTGGAAAAGACCCTGATGCTAGGAGCGATTAGGGGCAGGAGGAGAAGTGGACAACAGAGGATGAGATGGCTGGATGGTATGACCAACTCGATACACGAGTTTGGGTGAACTCTGGGAGTTGGTGATGGACAGGGACGCCTGATGTGCTGCGATTCATGGGGTCGCAAAGAGTCGGACACGACTGAGCGACTGAACTGAGCTGAACCTGAAAGTATGGCTTACTGTTCAGAGTCCCATATAAGACTGGGTCGGTTTAATGACTGTCCAGTAGACTGGACATTTATGTGAGGTGCCTTATACTCCTCGAGTAAATTTTGCTTGGGAAGTAATTTATGATCAGGGATGTGCTTGTTGGATATGGAACTGGACAGAGGGATCTGGGTGGCATTCAGAAAGGTCTTCATCAGGCTGCAGACATCTGATGAGTCACTTTCTCATTAAGGTGCCATTGGCAAGAGCACAAACCACAGTCCCTGAGTCTGGGGCACTGCCTCCTGGCATGCTTCCTTCACTTCTGCCAGCCTGCCTTGTGGATTTCTGTTCCTTCTGCCTTCATCCCAGCGTGGACCATTTCTGTCTGCATAGCAATGCTTTCTTCACGACTTTGCCCTTCTTTCTGCTTGGTCCTCTCAGTCCTTGTCTCTTCACTGCCGTTCCTTTCCCAAAGCTTCACTCAGCTTAGTCTGTGTATTCATTCATGATCTCCTACCTCACTCCCATCTCCCCAAAGTCAGTGAAATTTCAAAACACCTATAGCCTCTCATCCGTCACTGTATGGAAAGGTGATTGCTTTTGTTCAGCTTTTGAGATGACAGTAGTTATACTTATGGGTTTTTCTTGCAGCTGTGGTGGTCAGTTTGTTTGTCCTGGCTGAGATGCTCAGGCTGTACTGTGAGGCTCAGATACTTTTGGTCTGATGGTCCTGGTACTTCAGGCCGCTAAGAACATTCAGAAGTTATGCTCTGGGGTGAAAACTAGTTTTTACTGAACAAATAGCTTTTCTCTTAAAGATATGATAAATCATGCTATTAATTTTTTCTTAGTTTTAATTAATTGCTAAGAAGCATAGAGCCAAATTTGTATAATAACAGCATTTCTGATTCTCTTTTCTGTTGAGGTCCTTATGCTCTTATTTCTTCACCTCCTTTCTTTCTAAATCTTTTGTTATTTTGTAAGCAGTATAAAGTATTCCTGGAACATGGCCCAGAAAGCAAATAATTACATAGTCATGGCAAAATACAATGGGGCAGATTTTGGCAAGTTACATGATAGATTTAGTCTGATCCTTAGAAAAGTCTTTTTTTTTTTTTTTTTTTTAAAGGTCTTTATTACTGCCAGACCCCTGACTCCTCACCACTCCCCTTAAAAAAAGTGTACGCAGAAGAACATTACATGGATGTTCTTAGCGAGACAAAATAGATCCTGTCTTTACTTTAGAAGGGCTTCCCCTGTGGCTCTCAGCTGGTAAAGAATCCGCCTGCAATGTGGGAGGCCTGGGTTTGATCCCTGGGTTGGAAAGACCCCCTGGAGAAGGGAAAAGCTACCCACTCCAGTATTCTGGCCTAGAGAATTCCATGGACATCCATGGGGTCGCAAAAAAGTCAACTTTCACTTTACTTTAGAAAATTAGTTAATATAAAAATTTTAAGGACCGGAATGACAAAGTAAATTGATATTAACATTGAGCACAGTTTATAAGCAATGTCATCATTAATTCAGTTCTATCCAGTTACTATGAAAGGCCTTAAATTTTCCCTCTGGAATAAATGAGTTGTATGCTGTGTTCAGCTATGTTTGACTCTTTGTGATCCCATGGACTGTAGTCCACCAGGCTCCTCTGTCCATGGGATTTTCCAGGCAAGAATTCTGGAGTGGGTTACCATTTCCTTCCCAAGGAATCTTCCTGACCCAGGGATTGAACCCATGTCTTTTGCATCTCCTACACCGACAGGTGGGTTTTTTACCACTGTGCCATCTGGGAACCCCCTGCAATAATTTATGGTAATTGCATAACACCCTGGCAGGCTGTGATGTATGGTGCTTCCCAGAAAGAGGCATTGTTCCAATGACTTGGAAATACTGAAGGGTGAACTAATTTTATTTTTTGTTCTTCACTGATGAATAGCAGTAAAAGTTGATTTGGCCAGGCTGTACAGGACAGGCCTCTCCGACAAATCTCTACAGGCAAGAGTTTAGTGGGAAGGCAAAACCTCTTCTGGTTTGTGTGTTCTAAGAATGCTTACAGAGCCCCCAGGGAGACTTCATTAGGCTGACAGCTGTATGAAGACCTGCAGTGTGTTACAGCATCCTGGGAAACATAGGAAATACCAAGTTGTAAAGAATACAGTGTGCACACATCTATTTATACTGATGCTGAAGAAACAAAGTGTCCTGATCAGAGACAAGTACAATGGCTTTTGTCAAGAATGCTTTCTAGAGGTGAATTTTAGGTTGACTTGGATAGGAACTGAAGAGGCACATGGTGCAGGGGTGGTTAACAGAAGAAGGAAGAGGCTTAGAAGAGCAGAGGTCCGATTTTTCTGTCGGAAACAAGACGTAGGGTCTAGAGTCACACTGCTTTAATTTTCTGTGCATGGGAAGGGCACGTTTTAAACCAAAATGACTTCCCTCTCTCTTTTACACATTTAGTGACTATAAGATAATTAGCGTGAGTTCAGAAATATAAACTTTAAATGTTCATGTTGCAATCCAGCATTTTTATTACATAAAATCTTAAAAGTATTTGTACATGGGCACAAGATTTGTGTTAAGGGACCTGACTATAGTGTTAGACAAATTAGTGAGGAATTGGAAACCATACTTTCTTGAAGTGTTCCCAGGAAAGTCCTCAGATACAACATAGCTGTCAGGGAAAGATAGAGGAATTGGGGGTTGGGGGGCAGCTTTTCTGTATGTGCTTATTTTACTCTCATAATCCTTAAAAGTTTCCGTTAAACGTGTCTTACAGATGCTTTAGATGCATGTGTGCAGACGAGACAAGCCTGGCGATTTCTGTTCCTTGGTCTAGTAGAGCCATCTCTCCTGTGTGACTCAATTAAACTTTTTGGGGGGGTGAATTTTTTAATTGAGGTATAACTGACATACATTTTCAGGTGATTCAATATTTGTATATACTACAAAGAAAGAAACTGAAGACTTAGCATGCTCTCTGTCCCCACACAGGACCTAAGGGGAGAAAAGGAAGTGGTTATTGACACTAGCAATCTCTGTGTGCTAAGAGTAGTTATGTCATTTGGTGGACCAACATTAAGTGCCACAAAATTTATTGTAAATCTGTAACTCAACATTCTAAGCTTTAAGGAAATTGTACACAGAAAAGTGGTATTATTTTAAATACTAATGCTTTCAGGATAAGTATGAGAACTTCCCAACCTGTTCAGTTCAGTCGCTCAGTCGTGTCCAACTCTTTGTGACCACACGAATTGCAGCATGCCAGGCCTCCCTGTCCATCACCAGCTCCGGGAGTTCACTCAGACTCACGTCCATCACGTTAGTGATGCCATCCAGCCATCTCATCCTCGGTCGTCCCCTTCTCCTCCTGCCCCCAATCCCTCCCAACCTGTTGGGTAGAGTCATATCAACTTACTGTGGTGATTTTTCCTAAAACTATGCCAGTATTCCTAACAGTACGAGAAGGCCCCTTTCCCTATGCCCACACCACAGCCTGGCCTGTGTCCACTGAGCATGGATGTCCTGTCTTTCCAGCAGCAGTCCGAAACGGAGACCGTCCATCTCTTCATCCCAGCGCTGTCTGTAGGCGCCATCATCGGCAAGCAGGGGCAGCACATCAAACAGCTGTCTCGCTTCGCAGGAGCGTCTATTAAGGTACCGTCCTGCCAGCTGTGGCTCTACTGCTTTAAGGGCAGCGCGTGACAGAGACACGAGTCTTTCTGTCACTTTCTGTGAACTGAATTAGCTGTCTATACTGGGGTTACATAGGGTGTCATAGGAAACTCCATTTAACAATGCTAGCTTAAACAAGGTAAGCTAAATTCTCTGCAGAAAAAGCAGTCTGGAGGTAAAGAGCCCAGCACTGGAGTGAGGTTCTGCTCTGCCATGTCCTTGGACATAATATTCCTTCTAGCTAATCCCCGGGGGTGGCCTTAGTCCCTTACTACCTCCCAGATGACCCTACTGCATGTCCTAACAATCAAAGCTGTAATCCTTTCGTTTTAAGGAATAACACAAACTGACAAAGTCTTGATATAGTCATAGCTTTCGTCAGGAAAACATCAGTGTACTGGAGGTTTTGTTTTGGTTATGTCTTACAAATATTCGAATATAGTACCAAAAACCCCACATTGCACTCAGGTGTTTATAACATCTTTATTTATAACTGGGAAATGGGGAAGAAGTCAACTAGGAAATGCATGAACTGTGGCTTATCTACATAATATTTTCAGTTCAGTTCAGTCGCTCAGTCATGTCCGACTCTTTGCGACCCCGTGAACCGCAGCACGCCAGGCCTCCCTGTCCATCACCAGCTCCCAGAGTTCACCCAGACCCACGCCCATAATAAAGATTACTTAGCACTAAAGAGGAGGGAGCTGTTGATAAAGACCACACCTGTTATGCTGAGAGACAGAAGACTCAAAGGCCATATGCTGTGTGATCCCACTTAGGAAAGTTCTGGAAAAAACAGAACTATGGAAACGGGGGAGAAAAATCAGCGGTTTCCAGAAATTGGAGGAAGGGTTGGAGACAGGCAGCAGGAGGGAATGTTGAGAGCGCTGGACTGCTGGCTGTGGTGGCGCTTACAACTGCGCGTTTGTCACCAATTGAATTTTAGTGTACATGAACTACACGGTTAATTAGAAAGCAAAATACATAGGACAGCCCTCATATGCTCTCTTGTAGCAAAAGATTAACAAAATATGTGAACAGAAAATACAGCCAAAATAAACAAACAGGTGAAGGAAAAGACATGGTAAAAAGCCAAGTGGTGAGCTAACTTTACTGTCCCGTCAGTTTCCTGATTAAGGAGCTAAATTAAAACATGCTCATGCACAGAAAGGACCTGCCAGATACTTTTTGGAAAAATTCCAATAAATGTTTTATGAACAAGAATTGGGTATTTAGACACCGGGTTCTTTTTCTTTGTCTTTCTTAGAGTTTTGATGATCAGGGTAAAATGTTTTTCTTTCCAAAAAGTGTGAAACATGCATAATGTGAAACGTGCTTTAGCACTCTTAACACTTGGCTAGATTTCCATAATGTAAATTCCCATGTAGGTACTTTAATATGTACCTGTATGTCTGGTATCACCCAACCATAGTTATTTGTTAACTTATGGACATTAAATTGTTCCAAATTTCTCCTGCACAGTGGTGGATTAAGTTCTTTCGGTCACATTGTCATACACCACCTTACCCTTTCACATGAGTCTACACAAATGGATCTGGTGCACCTCAGGGCACATGCTTTATTTTCAGACATTAGAGCAATCTGTACTCCTAACCTCAGTATTAAACTCAATATTAAAATTGTTATACCTCAGTTAACATTAAAACTCAGTATTAAAACTCAACATTCAGAAAACTAAGATCATGGCATCTGATCCCATCACTTCATGGCAAATAGAAGGGGAAACAACGGAAACAGTGACAGACTTTATTTTTTGGGCTCCAAAATCACTGCAGACGGTGACTGCAGCCATGAAATTAAAAGGCGCTTGGCCCTTGGAAGAAAAGCTATGACCAACCTAGACAGTATATTGAAAAGCAGAGGCATTACTTTGCCAACAAAGGTCCGTCTAGTCAAGGCTATGGTTTTTCCAGTAGTTGTGTGTGGATGTGAGAGTTGGACTATAAAGAAAGCTGAGCACCGAAGAATTGAGGCTTTTGAGCTGTGGTGTTGGAGAAAACTCTTCAGAATCCCTTGGACTGCAAGGAGATCCAACCAGTCCATTCTAAAGGAAATCAGTCCTGAATATTCATGGGAAGGACTGATGCTTGAAGTGAAGCTCTGATTCTTTGGCCACCTGATGTGAAGAACTCACTCATTGGTAAAGACTCTGATGCTGGGAAAGATTGAAGGCAGAAGGGGACGACAGAGGATGAGATGGCTGGATGGCATCACCAGCTCAACAGACATGAGTGTGAGTGAACTCTGGGAGTTGGTGATGGACAGGGAGGCCTGGCGTGCTGCAGTCACAAAGAGTTGGACACGATGAGCAACTGAACTGAACCTCAGGATACGAGTGCTCTCACCTCCAGTCCGCTACCACCAGTAGTGACAAAGACAAAAGTTCTTTTTAAAAAAGAAAGCCAGGGACATCCCTGGTGGTCCAGTGGTTACGATTCCGTGCTGTCCCTGCATGGGGATGCAGGTTAGATTGCTGCTCAGGGAGCCGAGATCGTGCAGGCTGGGTTGCCCAGTGAGGGTTACGGGGGAGGGAAATCAGAATGATACCTTCTTTCTAGGGGTTTTCTGTGAATAATTCTGAGTGTGGCCTAAAATAATTATCAGCTTTTTTTTTTTACAAATTTAAAATTAGTGCCCAGCGTAAAGTAGGAATAGTATCATTTTGGGCCTAAGGAACAGAAATGTTAGCTTTATTTTCAGGGAGTGAGAAAGCATGACTGTTAAAAGAAAAAACCTGGTCTTCATTTGTAGCTGTGTAGGACAGGGTGTACTAGACTGTCAGTCATTGATAGTGATCATACTGAGTGCTAAGTGTGGGTGGTAGCTTTTATTGTAGTTTTTGCTTCCTACTCCCATTATTTACTATAGGGAGTTGCTTCTTGCACAGCACATGACTAGCAAAAATTTATTTCAATTCCTACCAGCCAGCTGTCTGAATCCTCTCTTACTGAGGGAACGCTGGCCTTTTCTCCCTTTAGCAGTCTCTGCAGCGTATCCCTGGCCTTGCCTTGTGTGTGAGTTCACACACTCTGCCAAAATAGAAGAGTCCGAGCTCACTCTTCAGTCAGATTAACGCTGACTCTACGTGTTCCTCCAGTGAGCGCACTCTGGGGGGGTACCTACCATGCGTTTATATGTGTGTATACATGCCTCGTTGTAGATGTGTGACCCCAGCAGTTTCTTGCACTTGAGGGAAGCCCAGGGTGTGATGCTGCGTGTGGGGCCACACGTTGCACGCCCGCTGGTGCAGTGAGGAGCAGCGTGACGGTGCAGCCAGACACGGCTCTTCCTTCCGTTCCTCTCGCCTGTGTGACCACAGGCCAGGTGACGACTTCCCTAGCCTTTGGTGTCCCTGTTGGTGGCGTGGGCCAGGTGAAGTGGAAGCATACAGGATGTGGCAGGAGCCGTAACTAACAGACCGCGCTCATCGCTGCCTCTCTGTGACGTGCTTCCAGAAGGCGTATTTTCTGCATTTCAGTAAGCCATGCGCAGTCTATCAGTGGAACTGGGAAGGGTTGTGACCTGTGTCTCGTCTGTTACAGATTGCTCCAGCCGAAGCGCCAGATGCTAAAGTGAGGATGGTGATTATCACTGGGCCGCCGGAGGCTCAGTTCAAGGTACGTGCCCTGGAGCGTGTGCACAGATGACAGATGAATGCCTTCTTTTCAGAAACGCCATAACCTGGCTTTTCCCTTAAAGAAATCCAGTACTTTGTAGAAAGAACCTCTCAGTGAAAATTGCTAAGACTAAGAACAGAGTAGAAACATTCCCCACATTACATTTTAAAAATAAACCAAAACCTGTGTGAGAGTTGTGGTCGTGGGGTTTGCCTGTCTTCCAAGGGAGAATTTGCTCAGTGCCTTGTTAGCAGAGGTGAAGGTGAGGTGATAAGAATGGTTTGTATGCTCCGTTACTCTCAAATTTTCCCTCCTGCCCCTAAGAAGCTTCGACCTTGACTTCAAGTGTTCCTTTTTCCTCTTACCCTTGAGTTAACTTCAGTTAATGCCCTGGTCCAGTTTCTCGATTACTCACTCTAATCTTCAGGATTTTAGAGGTGCAAAGGGCAGGGACTCTTGAGGCATCTGTCCTGCTGTGAACCATCAGTCATTCTGGGGGGCTTGGGGCCAGAGTGCCTCCACTTTGTCCTGAGAGGTGGCACAGTAGGGGGATGAAGACGAGAGCCTTTGCAGCCAGGCTGCTGGTTCAGGTACCAGCTCAGCCGTTTACTAGTAATACGACCTTGGGCAAGTTACTTAACCTTGTCCTAGCTAGCTCCTTATCAGTAAAATTGGGGTTAAAAACATCCACAAAGTGTAAACAAGGTTATATGGCTTAATAAATCAAGTGTTTAAAATAGTGCTGGACACATAGGAAACAGCATAAATGCACTGGTGGCGTTAAGCAGACCTGGGACGACTCAGACTAAGACCATGCCAGAGCCTCAAATTCACACATACATACATACCTTTGAGTATATGATTTCTTCCACAAAACTCAGTAGGGTGTCTGGTGTGTCACAGGTAAAAGCAGCTACTCAGTTCAGTGTAATTTACCGGAAACCCCTGTCCTGTTTCTGCTACTTAGCAGCTGTGTTAACAGGACAACGCTCTAAGCCTTAGTTCTCCTAGCTCTAAAACATAGCTAAGTTATAAACCATCACTTTCTTTGACCTCTTTTTCCATGGGCCATTTTTCACTAAAAATCTGAAGTTTTTTTTCATTTCATTTACAGGGTACAGGAAACAAAAGGAGGTGCTTTGAGATGTAGGTACAGTTGGCTAGGCTCAGACCCAGGTCAAGAAGTTTACTTCTTCATACCAGCCTTGTGGTCCTAGCAGTTCAAATCAAAACTCAGAAATGCTGAAAACTATATCCTCCCCCAGATAATTATAGAACCAGTTACTTTTAGCCTAAATATTAAAAGATAAATACAAACATCAGTTATGTTCTTACTGTTTTATAAATGATCTTGTAATTTTTATAATGCTTGTATGCTGGGAAATTTAGAAGTTTCTCTATACCCTCCGTTGCCCATGTTGTGCACTTGTCTTAAATGGGACATGTAAGAAAAGCTCTAATGCTTCAGTATCAGTTATGTGATCAGTAATAATTAAATTATTTTAAAGATCTAAGTATTAGATCTAAATATTAGAAAATAAGTCTTAAAATCCTAAGAAACACTGTTTTGGAGGACACTATATACTCTTTGTGTCCTTCGACTGTGTTAATAATTATACCTGTGGCCTCAGACTTTGGGGATGACTGAAATATAGAGTACTCAGATGAATTTTTTAAATGTCTGTAACCCCCTAAAATGAGCTTATCTCTGCACCGATGAAAACATGTTTGGTACCTGTGTTTTGGTTCTCTACTGTGGCAGCCTGTTGGATGAAGCCAACTCTGGCTGCTTTTTCCTTTGGTGTATACCAGAGCAAATCTGTGGCTATACATAGTAGGAGATTTACTATGTATAATTTCTGGTTGTATGCAGCAATTGACAGGATGTTTGACTATATCAGTTGTATATTCTAACTTGATTTTGTAGCTTCAAAGTAGAAACCATCTGGCTAAGATGAAGTAATGTTTGACAGAAAATATTCCTTGCTGGGCCCATTTAGACATGAGCTTGGCTTCTTGTGAGCCTTATGTGGGTGGCTCTGTAGTTCATTCAGTCTCTGTTACTCCTGAAAAATGCAGTTACTATCTTACTGCCAGCAGCAGAGTTTTACCTTTCAATACTGCAGAGCAAACGGCCAATCATTCAGCTGCCGCGTCTGTGATGCAGTCGCCACTGCTGTCGACCTTTTCCGGGGCTTCCTGCCGTCTCCTGGGCAGCGTCCGCCATCGGGTGCAGGCGTATCGCTGCCAAGGGCTGCTCCAGTGGGTCCAGGCCCTTAGTCTCACGCACTGTAAAACTAATGAACCTTCTGGCCTTTCCTACATGAATGACACTGATAGGCTATGTTCTCAACTGTAGGCTCAGGGAAGAATTTACGGAAAAATTAAAGAAGAAAATTTTGTTAGTCCTAAAGAAGAGGTGAAACTTGAAGCTCACATCAGAGTGCCATCCTTTGCTGCTGGCAGAGTTATTGGAAAAGGAGGCAAAACGGCAAGTACTTCAGCAAAACCTGTGCAGTGGTATGACAGGGAAAGCATCGACAGGTACTTAGGAGTTCCACGTCCTGAATTTGGGCTAACTTGTAGGACACCTGGGCCAAGGTTTGGAGAAGACTGCCCTTTGTTCCTCCTGAGGGTTGGGTGTCAGCTACTGGTGAAAGCAGCGCCTCTCTTTCAGACCACTTTGTGGGAGAGGACTGTCTTCTGAGGGGCCTTTTGCATTTTTCTGTTGATAAACATCAGCTTTTTATTTTTATTGTGCAAAAATACTTAATGACATGAAAACTGGTTTCCAGTTTCTCTTTAACATATATAACTTCAAAATTGTAAACAGCTTTGAAAATGAGTTGGAAGTGATTGCAAGTATGTTTTGGAATCAGATTTTTAGGGTTTGAATTTGGCTTTGTTATCGATTTATGTAACTGTAGGTAAGTCAGTTTCTTTGGGGCTTAGTTTTAATTACCTTGAAATGGGACAATACTAATAACCAAATAGAATTATTAGTATATTAGATGAGATTTACAAAGACGTAGCTCAATATTTTGGTACAAATGTTCAGGAAATGATCATTTTTAAAAAAATAAAAAAACCCCAACAGTTCCACTTAACATGATTTCTGTTTCTCTCCTTCAGGTGAATGAGCTCCAGAATTTGTCGAGTGCAGAAGTAGTTGTTCCCCGTGACCAGACTCCTGATGAGAATGACCAGGTGGTCGTCAAAATAACTGGTCACTTCTATGCTTGCCAGGCAAGTGGGTGCCAGTGTGTCAGGGCAGCTCTGCAGCTGCCTTCGCAAATGGAGGCCATTCTCCCATGGGTGTCTCCATGCCATATAAATATTCAAGGCTGTGTTTGATGCTTAATACATTAAATCCCTCTTTCAGCAGGTGATTTTAGAGATTCTGCTAGCAAACTAATTAGTATGTATCTTTAATCTTCAAATTTTAATTTGAAGTTAATTTTAAAAATGGAAGAGGTAAAATAACTTCCTGCATGCAATATTTGATCTGGTAGAAGTTTCAAGGCCCCCTTTCCTTTTGCAGGTTGCCCAGAGAAAAATTCAGGAAATTCTGACTCAGGTAAAGCAGACCAACAGCAGAAAGCTCTGCAAAGTGGACCATCTCAGTCAAGGCGGAAGTGAAGGCTCAGGAAACAGCCCACCACAGAGGCAGATGCCAAACCAAAGACAGACTGCTTAACCGACGCCGGGCGCTGACCCCTTACCCAGCATCACATGCACAAGTTTTTACCTAGCCAGTTGTTTCTGAGGACCAGGCAACTTTCGAATTCCTGTCTCTGTGAGAATGTATACTTTATGCTCTCTGAAATGTATGACACCCAGCTTTAAAAAAAAAAAAAAGAAAAAAGAAAAAAATGAGGGGGGAGGGAGGGAAAGAGACGAACTCTGCACTTCCCTTTTGTTGCATTTCTCAGTATAACAAATACCTAATTTTTAAAAATATTCATTTCCCCATGATGCCAGAAATTGGTTTAAATGGTGCATTCATGAAACTCATCAAATAAAACTAGATTGCTCCTAAGTCCAATTGTTAAAATTGGATCAGAACAGAGTTATTACAAGTACTTAAATGTTAACCTGTTAGCATAGAAAAACTGTTCTCAGTTTAACACTAACATAAATAACCTAAGGGAAGTGCTGAATGGTGTTGGCAGGGGTATTAAACGTGCATTTTTACTCAACTACCTCAGGTACTCAGTAATGCAATGAAAGCAAAATTGTTTTGTTTTGTTTTGTTTTTCTGAAAATTTTATATACTTTATAAAGATAAGTCCAACTGTTTTTTAAAAAATAAATTTAATTAGCTAACAGGCAAATAACTGAAAAATTTTACTTCTGGCTGGTGACAGTAAAGCTGGAAAAATTTCACGTTTTTTGAGGCTTCTGACAGTTATTAGTTGGAAAATCCAATAAATGTTCAGTGATACGGAGCAGTGCCTATATTTGGAGAGCAGCAAATACCTTTTGTTTGTGGTAGGGAAGTTTTTGATGGTACTAACAGAGCAAAGTGGTTGCAGGAGGTTTTGGAACGACTAGTTTTAAACGGCTTCAGGAGACTTGTTTTTCTGTTTGGCTATGTGATTGAATGCAAAATGCTTTGTGCTTTTGACTATCACTACCTAAAGTTCAAGTGTATCTATGGAGACATGCAGCCCCCGTGAACTTAATCAATTGACTGGCAGGAAGAAAGCTTTAGCTTGCCTTACAGGATGCTTAGTTTGCCAATACACTTCGGACCAGTTGGTCTATGCTTAGAGCAGACCCCAAAAGAGTTGCTTTGTGAAGATCAGTGGGGCAGTCAGATGGTGTGACAGTGTTTAAAGGCAATAAAAGGCTACACCTCCATGTGCCAGGCACTGTCATGAGCCTCAAAGTAAACTGTTTTGAAGATTTTAAGCAATGATAAATCAAGATAAATGAAAGGCCACCTACAATATTATATACAATGCAGGAGGATTTCTGTATTCTCTGCAACCAGTTATCTGAAAATCAGTCAAAAGATAGAAAAAGAACTTTAGAAATATAATTTCAATGACTGTGATAATACATTTGACCTTTGCTACTGAACGCATTCACCCATTCCTTAACTTGATGGCAAAGCCTGGTATGTACAATTACATGGGTGTGAGTGGTCTCCGAGGCCACGCTGCTCTCAGAATTGTGTTGCTTTTGTTCATTAAATAATCACAGTCATCATATAATACTGATCTGAAGGGCAGATATAACCCTTAAAGTATCATTTTGCTTCATTTGTATTTCAAGATGAATTTCTACACGGACTAGGTAAGTTTTTCTGAAGATCACTGTATCAATTAAACATTTTGAAAATGACTTGAAATGTTTTTCTAAATGTTTTCAGAAAACCAGTTTATTTTGTAGTTTTAGCCAAAAAGTGCCCTTTTTGTCACGGAACTCATCAAGCGTTTGTTTTTTCTATATAATGAATTGCTTAAAAGAAATAATGGACTGGCTTTCTGGTTGGATTTTGGGTAAAATGGGCTTAAGGCCAGAGCTCTTCCTCAGTATTTGATTTTTCAAGCTTTTTTTTTAAAATACAGATAGGTGCTACATTTATATCTGCCTGTTTAAATTCTGTCATATTTCACTTCTAGCTTCTAGTATGGCAAATCATGTTTTACTTTCAATGAAGCCTTGGTAATGGAGTATCTGGTAATACTAGCAAGTGATTCTGTAACTGAGTTTTGTACTCACCACATATGCATCATTCCTCATCTGTAATGTGCCCCAAATGCAGCTCCATTATCCAGATACCTTGATGCAGAATAAAGTACTTCATTATTAGGTGCAGCCTGGTGTGTAGTATGGTTTATTTTTTGGCTTTTCAGATTACTGTGAATGTCCTGAATTTCATCAAACTGTAAACTCAGTATTACTAAAAATCCATGTCAGTTTCAAGGGAGGCACCAGTATCTACTGCTGGCCTTACTGTGAACCTGGATGATGATGCTGCTACATATGAACTGAGAGTGGAAAGGTAAGTTACAGGACCTGTGGGGTGGTTTTGTTTTCTGCTTTGGCTATACTATTCTATAGAACAAGATTTAAACTTAAGATTACACTCTCAACAGATAGTTCAAGTGACACACAGGGGCCAATGCAACTTCTAGGCAATCTGCTGGAGTCTCAGGAATAAAGACAATGTATTTAAGTTGAATATAATGATTCATGGCATGAAAATTAGCTCACTTACCTACAATTCCATGTGTCAGGATTAGAACCCAAAGAGAATACCTGTTTTTGTAACAACTAACTAGGTTAAAAGAAGTGACTCAATCCAAATTTGAAATTACTAAAGCAGTTCATTTTATTCATATTTAAACTCCACAGGAGTCAGAGACGAAGGGTCATCTTCTATTCCAAGAATGAAGTCTTCAGGTAAGGTCTCAGGTGCTATCTGAGCTAACTGGTCATCGTAAGAACGTAGGGTCCATAATTTTTCTAATTCATAGGTTTCTCTGGTTTCTGGAAGCATCAAATGAATCACCATGCTGCCTACCAAGGACAGATAAGAATCACAAGTGAAGAAGCAGTTCATTTAATTTATCCTTCTGATCTCACAAATTTGTGACAGTTAGAACAGTGGTTTTCAAAGTGTGAACCCCAGATCAGCATTCCTGAGAACTTATTAGAAATGTAAACCGGGGACACCATCTAGCAAAAATGCTGTGCTTTCTCAGCGCATCACCTGTAATCCCACTGTGATAACCTGCACAAGCAAAGGTGGGATCTGTCAGGTTTCACTTGGAGGACAATCCAGAAGTACTGTAATTCTGCACAGCCTGTGAGCAAAGTGCTGGCAGAGTTTTACCTTAGAAATACTGTCTCCTGGAGAAAGTTTGCTTACAACAGTGGTTCTCAATCAGGGACTATTTTTTTTCTTTTCAATTTCACCTTTGTTTTAAATTGAAGGATAACTGCTATACAGAATTTTGTTTTCTGTCAAACCTCAACATGACTCAGCCATAGGTATACATATATCCCCCTCCCCATGCCACCCCCTTCTAGGTTGAAACAGAGCCCGTTTGAGTTTCCTGAGAAATACAGCAAATTTTCGTTGGCTATCTTATTTTACATATGGTGATACAAGTTTCCATGTTACTCTTTCCATACATCTCACCCTCTCCTCCCCTCTCCCCATGACCACAGGTCTATTCTCTATGTCTGTTTCTCCACTGCTGCCCTGTAAATAAATTTTTCAGTACCATTTTTCTAGATTCCATATATATGCATTAGAATATGATATTTATCTTTCTCATTCCGACTCAGTTCATTCTGTATAATAAGTTCTAGGTTCATCCACCTCATTAGAACTGACTCAAAGGCATTCTTTTTTATGCCTGAGTAATACAATACCCACTGTGTATATGTATCACAACTTCTTTATGCATTCATCTGTTGATGGACATCTAGGCTGCTTCTGTGTTCTAGCTATTGTAAACAGTGCTGCAGTGAATAATGGGAGACACGTGTCTTTAATTTTGGCTTCCTCAGGGTATATGCCTAGGAGTGGGATTGCTGGGTCATATGGTGGTTTTATTCCTAGTTTTTAAGGAATCTCCATACTGTCTTCCATACTGGTTGTATCGATGTACATTCCCACCAATAGTGCAAGAGCATTCCCTTTTCTCCACACCCCTCCAGCATTTATTGTTTGTAGACTTTTTGATGAGGGCCATTCTGACCTGTGTGAGGTGATATCTCATTGTAGTTTTGATTTGAATTTCTCTAATAATGAGTGTCCATCAAGGACATTTTTAATTTTCACCTTTACAGGGTGCAGAGAAGAGAAAGAATGCTGCTAAACATCCTACAACGCAGAGAGTATTCCTCCCCACCCAAAATGCTAACCGTGGCATGGCTGAGAAGCCCTGATACACACAGCCTTGGCAGAGAGTGTTTCTGCCAGTGTAACTGTGGGCCCGCTTCCTGCCCATCACAAAAGGTCTGTACACACTAATCACAGTGTTCATCTCTTTGAACTACGGGTGCAGGTGTCACCTGGTCAAAAAATGCCGCTTGATGTTGCTGCTGCTCTTGCTGAGGAACAACTATGTTTTATCAACCCTGGAGTAACTCTTTTAGCTCACAAGATAAGATTTCAGAGCCTGCACAGTTCTACAGGTACTGTTTTTACCTTTGTATTAAGTACATTCTGGGGAATTACTTTGAAACTATATATATATTAATTCTCAAATCTGTTAGGTCTTCTCAGAATTCCAGTCTGCTTCTCTTATCATTCCCTGTGCCTAGAATGCCCTTCACCTTGCAGGAGTTACTGAAGGCCAAGGTTCTCTCTACACCAAGGAGCCTTCTATCACTCCTTGGGTAGAAGTTGGGGATCTCTCCCATGTTATTCATCCTTCTCTCCATCAGCTTTCTTTCTGACCTGGGTGGCTACACACTAGGTGAGATGAGGATTTAAGATGTGAAAAAGACCGAATGGCTTAAAGCCAAAGAAAACTTAAAACAGCTATCAAAAATTTTTGTGGAAAAATACCCAGACCATGATCCTTTTGCAACTGAACATAGTTTGAGATGAGTGCATTATCAATTATTGACGTGTAGAATGTGCTAAAGTAACTTACCAAAGTCCACACACAGCCAGTCATCAGTGTCCTTCCCTTCGATCTTAACATGAGGCTCACTTTTATATTTCAGTGTTTGTACTGAAAAAAGCCAAGTCACATGTTAAAGGGGAAGAGGTTGAGGGAAGTCTGTTCTTACTGAGGAGTCTTGGACTTATTTGGGAACATGCTTGTTCATTCCTCACAGCTATGCCAAACCCCTTAATAACAACTCCCCCCTTAAATCCTACCCACATCCTACAGCGCTCTCCTGAAGCCCAAATCATTGTGACAGGCAACCAAAGTGCACAAGCCTAAATTCAATATCCAGTCCCCACCTCCTTCCTTCTGTCCATCACAGCTTCCCTTCACCCTCGGGAGGCAGATGCTTCCTCCTGTGTCAAGGCTCAGGCTATTCAAATGCACCTCATATTTAATACAGCACTATTTACAATATCCAGGAGATGAAAGCAACCTATATATCCACTCACAGATAAATGGATGAGATGTGGTACATATATACACAATGGAATATTACTCAGACATAAAAAGGAACAAAACTGGGTCATTTGTAGTGATGTGGATGAACCCAGAGTCTGTTAATAATGAACAGGAAGAGAAAAACGTCATATATTAGCGTTAATCTTTTACATTCTATATTATATAGAAAAAAGGTACAGATGTAGAAGAACAAATAGGTGGCTGTAGGGAAACAGAAGGCTAAAACGAGCTGGGAGCGCAGCACTGCCATGTGTGAAACGGAGAGCGACCAGGAAGCTGCCGCACAGCGCAGGGAGCAGTTTGGTGTTTTGTGATGACCTAGAGGGGGTGGGTAGGGGAAGTGGTGGTGGGAGGGAAGCACGAAGGCGGGGGCTGTATGTATACACACAGCACTGTAAAGCACGTATACTCCAAATAAAAATGAATTTTAAAACAGATCAGTAATCTTGAAAAAAATTAAAAATATCCCGAGAAAACTGTAATCAAGAAAAACCCACCCAAATGTTCATGGCAGCACTATTTACAATAAATAGCCACAAGATAGAAGCAACCAATGGATAATGAAGATGGGGTACATGTATACAATGGAATATCACTGAACCATAAAAAAGAACTGGGTCATTTTAGTAAATGTGGATAGACTAGAGTGTCAGACGGCAATGATCAGAAAATCTATAACAACATATACATGAACTCTAGAAAAATGGTACAGATTAACTTACTTGCAGGACAGGAATAGAGAAGCAGATGTGGAGAAAACACATGTGGACACAGGGAAAGGGGAAGGTGGGGTGAATAACATAACTCAGCCATGAAAAGGAACAAAATTGGGCCGTAAAAAAAGTGAAAGTGTTAGTCACTCAGTCGTATCTGACTCTGTGACCCCAGGGACTGTAGCCCACCAGGCTCCTCTGTCCATGGAATTCTCCAGGCAAGAGTACTGGAGTGGGTTGTCATTTCCTTCTCCAGGTGATCTTCCCGACCCGGGGACTGAATCCAGGTCTCCTTCATTGCAGGCAGACTACCAAATGAGCTACCGGGGAAGACCAATTAACATATGGAATCTGGAAAAATGGAACAGATGAACTGACTTACAGGACAAAAACGTAAGCAGAAGTAGAGAACGACAAGTGGACACAGGCAGAGAGCAGGGTGGGATGAACTGAGAGAGCAGAGTTGCTAATACATACACTGCCCTGTGTAAAACACACAGCGGCTAAGCAGCTGCAGTACAGACCACTTAGCTCACGTTCCGCAGTGGCCCAGAGGGGAAGGATGGGGAGAGGTGTGCGTGGGAGGTGGGTGGCGAGGGTGTATGTATGCTTCGGAGTCATTCACAGTGCTGTGTGGCAGAAACTAACACCACAATGCAAACCAGATATCCTCTGATCACCATAACCTACAGGGGGAAAGAACTATCATATGACCCAGCAATCACAATACAGGATGGATCTCACATCACCTAGAGAAAACCACGATTCAAAACCACGTGCCCACTGCAGCACTATTCACAACAGCCAGGACATGGAGTCAACTAGATTTTCCTCCACAGAAGAGTGGGTAATAAGATGTGCTCCATACATAGAATGGAATATCATTCAGTGAGGAACTAAACTGGGTCACTTGCAGTGATGGGATGTACTGAGAATGTCATACAGGTGAAGTATGTCAGAAAACCAAATATGGTATATTAACACACATGCATAGAATCTAGAAAAATGGTACAGAAGAACCTCCATGCAGGATGTGACAGTCACAGAAGCAGAGAAAGGGACATGTGGACACGGGGAGCAAGGAGGCTGAGATGCAATGGAAGCGCAATGTTGACATATACACACTAGCACTGTACTGAAGCAGCCGTCAACCAGTGAGCCCGGGGGAAGCTGCCACGCAGCGTGCCTGGTGCTCTGTGATGACCAGCAGGGTGGCAGAGACGGGCTGGTCGCAGGGAGGCACAAACAGAGGGTCTGTGTGTATATATGGCTGATTCACTTTGTTGGACAGCAGAAACTAACACAATATTGAAAAGCAATTATAGTTCAGTTTTTTTTTAATGTAATTATAAGAGGATCAGTAATAAAGAAAAAAAACATGGTACTACCGCACAACCCAGCAATCCCACTACTGGGAATGTAATCTGAGAAACCATAATTCGAAGACACAAGCAACCCCAGTGCTCACTGCTGCAATACTAAAACATCCAGGACATGGAAGCAGTCAGAGATGAATGGATAAGACAGTGTGGTACATATATGCAAAGGAATATCACTAATAAAATGGACACAACTGAGTCACTTGTAGTTACATGGATGGAACTAGAACGTCAGAGTAATGTAAGTAGGAAAGAGAAAAATGAGTATCACATTAGCACATACACACGGAGTCTAGAACAGTGGTACAGGAGAACCTGTTTATAAGGTAAAACCAGAGGCACGGAAGCAGAGAATGGACTTGCGGACACAAGGGAAGGGAAGCCGGGGGACAAACTGTGAGAGCAGTCTTAGCACACACACACACGGCCGTGTGTAAGCGACAGCCGCTGGGAAGCTGCCGTACCACACAGGGAGCTCAGTGAGGCGCCGTGTGATGACCTGCAGAGGTGGGACCGGGTGGGTGCAATGGGGGGAGGCTCAAAAAAGGGGGACATACGTACACATAAGAGGATTTCTTTCTGGGACAGCTTTACAATATTGTAAAGCATATATACTCTAAAAATAAATTTTAAAAGATCATTTATCATGAAAAAGAAAATAGAAATAGCATATGACTCAGAAATCCCATTATTAGGGATATACCCTGAGGTGATGATAATTCAAGAAGACATGCACCCCAATCTTCACTGCAGCACTGTTTACAAAGCCAAGGCATGGACTGCACCTAAATAAATGTCCATCCACAGATGAACGGATAAGATGTTGAAAATCTGGAAATGATGTGGTGGTATTAGCAATAAAAGCAATGAACTTGTGCTATCTGCAGTGATAGGATGGGCCTAGAGTCTGTCTTACAGAGTGAAGTAAAAAAGAAAATCAAATGTCATATATTAACACATATACATGGAATCTAGAAAACTGGTACAGATGAACCTATCTGCAGGGTAAAAACAGATGCAGAAGCAGAGAACAAACACGTGGACCTGGAGGAAGGGCAAGCTGGGATGAACTGGCGGCGTGGCATTGCCACGTCTATGCCACCATATGTAAAATCCACAGCTCCCGGGAGTTGCTCTCTAGCACAGGGAGCTCCACGCCATGCTCTGCGCAGGCTCCGGTGGGTGTGATTTGGTGGGCTGAAGGGAGACTCCAGAGGGAGGGGACTGATGTATACTTCCTTCAGATTGCTGTAGAGCAGGAACTACAACACTGGGAACCAATTATACGCCAATTAAATATAAATTTAAAAACAACCATTATTCATGAAAAAACTAAAAAACAGAACTTTCGCATGAATCAGCAATTGCACTGTGTATATACCCAGAGAAAACCATAAATCAAAAAGACATAGCCACCACAAAACTATTCACAATAAGGACATGGAAGAAACCTAGATGTCCATCCAGAGATGAATGGTTAAGAAGATGTGGTACATAACATATATAATGGAACATTATTCAGTCATAAAAAGGAAACTGGGTTATTTTTAGTGATATGGATGGAACTAGAGTCTGTCATACAGAGTGAGTTACAATATCAAATATCATTAACACATGTGGAATCTAGAAAAATACAGATGAACATACACGCAGGTGATGATAGAGCTAGAAGTAGAGAATGGACGTGGACATGCGGGAAGGGGAGGGTAGGAACAAGTCAGCCACATATACACAGTCACATGAAAAACAAGTGGGAAGTTACTGTAGAGCTCGGGGCCTCAGCTAGTGCTGTGTCATTTCCTAGGAAGGTGGGATAAGAGGGGCTGCAGCAAGCAGGAGTCACAAATGGAGGGGATGATGTAAACATATCTGATCACTCTGTTGGACAGCAAACACAAAATACTGTAAAGCAATTGGAGTCCAGTTAAAAATTCAATTTAAAAAAAAGCTGAGAAAAGACCAGTAATCTTGAAAAGAAATTAAAAATGGAACTAACACAAGCCCCAGAAATCCCACTACTGGGCCTAAAACCTGAGAAAATCTTAATTCAAAAGGACACATGCAACCCAATGTTCAGTTCAGCACTGTTTACAACAGGCAGGACAGATATCCACCTTTGGTGAATGGAGTAAGATGCAGTACATATGTACAATGGAATACTGTTCAGGGAGAAAAAGGAATGAAGCTGGGTCATTTTCAGGGCTGTGGATGGTCCTGACTCTCCTACAGAGCGAAGTCAGAAAGAGAAAAACGAGTATCATCTGTTAATACATATATATGGAGCACAGAAAAATGGTATAGAGGACATTATTCGCAGAGCAGAAACAGACACACAGAACCAAAGAATGGACATGTGGACACAGGAAAGGGAAGAAAGGGACAACCGAGAGACGGGCACTTCCCACCTGCACTGCCACGTGCGAAATGAAACACAGCCAGTGGGTGCTGCTGTAACCAGGGAGTTCATCTCGGTGCTCGGAGTGACCAGGAGAGGGATGACGCAGGCGGGTGGGCAGGGGGGAAGTTCACAAAAGGAATACATGTGTACAAATAGCTGATCCTCTTTCTTGGACAGCAGAAACTAACACAATATTGTAAAGCAGTTATACTCAGTTAACAAATAGATTAAAGAAAAGATCACTCATCTTGAAAAAAGATTAAAAATGGAACTATCATATGTCAGGGCAACCCATACTGGGAGATTAATGGACTGGGCAATCCACTAGGGAGAGGAGCACTGCCATACATACAGTGCCATGTGTGAAGGAGCCCCTGTGAAGCTGCGGCACAGCATGGGGGCCTGAGCGCACTGCTTGTGAGGATGTAGAGATGGATGGGCTGGAGGGTGTGGGGGTGGGAGAAAGGCACAAAGGTAGGGAATGTATCTGTACATAGAGCTGACTCACTTTGTTGGCCACCAGAAACTAATACAGCATTGTAAAGCAATTATACTTCAATTTTAAATTTAAAGGAATTTTGAAAAGATCATAATGTTGGAAAAAAACTAAGAACAGAGCCCAAGGAATCCCTTACTGGGCATATAAGCCGAGAAAACCGTAATTTAAAAAGACACATGCACCCCAGTGTGCAATGCAGCAGAACTTACAATATCCAGGCTATGGAAGCACCTAGATGGCCATCCACAGACGAATGGATTGAGAGATGTGGTGCATATATGCGAAGGAATATTGCTCAGCCATAAAAAGGAATGGGATTGGGCATTCGCAGTGATGCGAACAGACCCAGAGTCTGTCATACAGAGGGAAGTGAGAGAAACAGGTATCAGATATTAACACATACATGTATGCATTTTCTATATGTAATCTAGAAAAATGATACAGATGAACCCATTTGCCAGGCAGGAACAGAGGCCCAAGCAGAGAATGGACATGTGAACTCAGGGGAAGGAGAGTGTAAAATGAATTGGTAGAGTAGCCACATAAACACTACATGTGTTAAATGCATAGCTAGTGGGGAGCTGCCGCGTGGCACAGGAAACTCAGCTCGGTGCTCCGTGATGACCCAGACGGGGCGGGGGTGGCGGGAAGGGATATATGTATACTTATAACTTATTCACATTGTTGTACAGTAGAAACAACACTATAAACCAATTTCACTCAAATTAAAAAAAAATTACTCATGAAACAAAACATTTACATAATCCAGTAACCCCACTACTGGGTATATACCCAGAGAAAACCATAGTTCAGAAAGACACGCACACTGCAGTATTCACTGCAGCTGCAGTCCCAATAGCCAGGTCATGGAATCAACCTCAATATCCATCCCCAGATGAATGGATAAGAAGCAGTATATATACAGGCACGCACACACACACGAATATTACTCAGCAATAACCTCAATATCCATCCCCAGATGAATGGATAAGAAGCAGTATATATACAGGCACGCACACACACACACGGAGGAATATTACTCAGCAATAAAAAGGAAGGAAACTGGTTTATCTGTAATATGTGGATGGAATTAGAATCTGTCATACAGAGTGAGGTAAGTTAGAAAGAAAAAATCAAATGTTGTCTATTAACACATATGTGTAACCTAGAAAAATGGTACAGATGAACTTATATGCAGGGCAGGGACAGAGTCCCAGAAGTAGGGACGCATTTAGAGACAAGCACTGAAATATATACAGCATCATTAAAACAGGCAAGTAGTTGGAAGGTGCTGTACAGCCCAGGCAGCTCAGCTCAGGGCTTTGTGATGGCCTGGAGGGGTGGTGGGGTGGAGGCAGTGGAGGTGAGAGGGAGCCCCAAAGGGAGGAGATGTATGTGCACATACAGGGGGCTCACTTGGCTGGACAGCAGGCACTAACAACACTGTAAAGCAACTGTATTTCAGAAAATAAATTTAAGAATAAATAAAAGGTCATTAATGTTGGGGGAAAAAATCTAAAAATATAACTACTATATGCCCCAGCAATCCCACTACTGGGCATGGAATCAGAAAAGACACATGCACCCCAATATTAAATCCAGCTCTATTTAAAATACCCAGGACATGGAAGCAACAACCTGAATGTCCATCCACACACAAATGGATGAAGATGTGGTGTGTAAATATACCATGGAAAGTTCCTCAGCCATAAAAAGAAGACAACTGGGTCATTTGTAGTGGCATGGATGGGCCCTGATCTACTGTATAGAGTGAAGTGAGAAAAACAAATACCGTATATGAATACATATGCATGGAATTTAGAAAAATGGTACAGATGAACATATATGCAGGGCAGGAATAGGGTCCCAGTGTCCGCACACAGGGACACAGGAAGGGCAGGATGGGGCTCACTAGAGACTAGCGCCGCCATATACACTTCCATGGGTAAGGCAGACGGCCAGCGGGCAGCTGCTGCCCAGCACAGGGAGTTCACCTCAGTGCTCCGTGACGGCCTGCAAGAGGGGAGCGAGGGGGACAGCAGTGGGAGACAGGCCCAAAGGGACGAACACACGCATTCATACAGGTGACTCCCTTTGCTGGAGAGCAGACACTTACACACACTGTAAAGCAACTGTACTCCAATTAAAAAATAAAAGAACATTAATCTTGAGGGAAAAAAAAAACAGCTAAAAATAGAACTAGCATCAGTTCAGTCGCTCAGTCGTGTCTGACTCTTTGCAACCCCATGAATCGCAGCACGCCAGGCCTCCCTGTCCATCACCAACTCCCGGAGTTCACTCAGACTCACGTCCATTGAGTCTGTGATGCCATCCAGCCATCTCATCCTTGGTCGTCCCCTTCTCCTCCTGCCCCCAATCTCTCCCAGCATCAGGGTCTTTTCCAATGAGTCAACTCTTCGCATGAGGTGGCCAAAGTACTGGAGCTTCAGCTTTAGCATCATTCCTTCCAAAGAAATCCCAGGGTTGATCTCCTTCAGAATGGACTGGTTGGATCTCCTTGAAGTCCAAGGGACTCTCAAGAGTCTTCTCCAACACCACAGTTCAAAAGCATCAATTCTTCGGCACTCAACCTTCTTCACAGTCCAACTCTCACATCCATAGGTGACCACAGGAAAAATCATAGCCTTAACTAGACGGACCTTAGTCGGCAAAGTAATGTCTCTACTTTTGAATATGCTATCTAGGTTGGTCATAACTTTTCTTCCAAGGAGTAAGCGTCTCTTAATTTCATGGCTGAAGTCACCATCTGCAGTGATTTTGGAGCCCAAAAAAATAAAGTCAGCCTTTGTTTCCACTGTTTCCCCGTCTATTTCCCATGAAGTGATGGGACCAGATGCCATGATCTTCGTTTTCTGAATGTTGAGCTTTAAGCCAACTTTTCACTCTCCTCTTTCACTGTCATCAAGAGGCTTTTAGTTCCTCTTCACTTTCTGCCATAAGGGTGGTGTCATCTGCATATCTGAGGTTATTGATACTTCTCCCGGCAATCTTGATTCCAGCTTGTGTTTCTTCCAGTCCAGCGTTTCTCATGATGTACTCTGCATAGAAGTTAAATAAGCAGAGTGACAATATACAGCCTCCTTTTCCTATTTGGAAACAGTCTGTTGTTCCATGTCCAGTTCTAACTGTTGCTTCCTGACCTGCATACAGATTTCTCAAGAGGCAGGTTAGGTGGTCTGGTATTCCCATCTCTTTCAGAATTTTCCACAGTTTCTTGTGATCCACACAGTCAAAGGCTTTGCATTGTCAATAAAGCAGAAATAGATGTTTTTCTGGAACTCTTGCTTTTTCCATGATCCAGCGGATGTTGGCAATTTGATCTCTGGTTCCTCTGCCTAGTCTAAAACCAGCTTAAACATCAGGGAGTTCACGGTTCACGTATTGCTGAAGTCTGGCTTGGAGAATTTTGAGCATTACTTTACTAGTGTGTGAGATGAGTGCAATTGTGCGGTAATTTGAGCATTCTTTGGCATTGCCTTTCTTTGGAATTGGAATGAAAATTGACCTTTTCCAGTCCTGTGGCCACTGCTGAGTTTTCCAAATTTGCTGGCATATTGAGTGCAGCACTTTCACAGCATCATCTTTCAGGATTTGAAATAGCTCAACTGGAATTCCATCACCTCCACTAGCTTTGTTCATATGACTGAGCAATCTTACTATTGGGCACATACCTACTGAAAACCTTAATTCAAAAAGATACAACACGGCCTTCCTGCTGGCTCAGTGGTGAAGAATCTGCCTGACAATGCAGGAGACGTGGGTTCCATCCCTGGTCTGGGAGGATCTCAGGCACCTCATAGCAACTAGCCCGGGCACCGCAACAATTGAGCCTATGTTCTGGAGCCTGGAAACCGCAACTGCTGAGCGCATGTGTCACAACTACTGAAGCTCATACGCCCCAGAGCCAGTGTCCACAACAGGAGAAGCCACTGCACTGAGCAGCCTGTGCACCCCAACTAGGGCGTAGCCCCTCCTCACCACAACAAGAGCAAAGCTCAAGCAGCAACAAAGACCCAGCACAGCCAGAAATAAATAAATAAAACTATTTTTAAAAAAGACACACCGTCCCAATCTTCACTGCAGTACTATTTACAAAAGCCAGGACATGGAAGTAACCTAGATGTCTATCGACAGATGAATGGATTAAAAGTGTGGTGGTTGGTCGGTTTCAGTCACTAAGTCGTGTCCAACTCTTGCAATCCCATGGACTGTAGACCACCAGGTTCCTCTGCCCATGGGATTCTCCAGGCAAGAATACTGGAGTGGGGGGGCCATTTCCTTCTCCAGGGATCTTCCCGACCCAGGAATCGAACCCAGGCCTTCTGCATTGCAGGCAGATGATTTACTGACTGAGCTATGAGCGAAACCATACATACAATAGAATATTACTCAGCCATAAAAAGGAAGGCACTTGGGTCATTTGTAGTGATGTGAATGGAACTAGAGTCTGTCATACAGAATGAGTAATTCAGAAAGAGAAAAACAAATACTGTATATAAACACACATACATGGAATCTAGAATCTAGACACAGATGAATTTATATCAAACCATGACTAGAGTTCAGTGGAACTCTGCATTCAGATGCTTATATCTTTCCTTTTCTCCTTTGCTTTTTGCTTCTCTTCTTTTCACAGCTATTTTGTAAGGCCTCCCCAGACAGCCATTTTGCTCTTTTGCGTTTATATTCCATGGGGATGGTCTTGATCCCTGTCTCCTGTACAATGTCATGAACCTCCATCCATAAAAATGGGTAGAAGACTTAAACAGACATTTTTCCAAAGAAAACATACAGATGACCAAGAAGCACATGAAGAGATGCTCAACTTCACTCATTTTTAGAGAAATGCAAATCAAAACTACTACCTTACATCAGTTAGAATGGCCACCATAAAAAGTCTACAAACAATAAATGCTGGAGAAGGTGTGGAGAAATTGTTGGTGGTAATGTAAACTGGTAAAACCATTATGGAGAACAGTATGTGGGTTCCTTCAAAAATTAAATATAGAACTGCCATATGACCCAGCAATCTCACTGTGGGGCACCTAGCTTGAGAAAATCATAGTTCAAAAAGATACATGCAGCACAATATTCGGGATTCCCTACTGGCTAGTCGGAAACAATCTGCCTGCCAGTGCAGAAGACATGCATTCAAGCCCTGGGTTGGGAAGATTCCCTAGAGAAAGAAATGGAAACCCACTCCAGTATTCCTGCCTGGTGAATCCCATGGACAAAGGAACCTGTTGGGTTACAGTCCATGGGGTCACAGAATAGTCAGGCACAACTTAGCAACTAACCACAGCAACCCTGATATTCATTGCAGCACTATTTATAAAACCAAGACATGGAAGCAATGTAAATATCCTTTGACAGAGGAATGGATAAACAAGTCTTGTTACATATATACAATGAAAAAAGAGAGTGAAATAATGACATCTGTAGCAACATGGATGGGCCTAGAGATTATTATACTAAGTGAAGTAAGTCAAAGACAAAAATTATATGATATCACTTATATGTGGAATCTAAAAAAATGATACAAATGAACTTATTCACAAAATAGAAACAGACTCACAGACTGATAACAAATTCCAATTACCAGTGGAGAAAGGGAGCGGGGTGGGATATATCAGAAGTTTGGAATTAACCTACACACACTAACTACATATAAAACAGATAATCAACAAGGACCTGGAACTCTGCCTATAGTAACCTATATGAGGAAAGACTCAGAATATATTTGCGAATCACCTTCCTGCATACCTGAAAACAACATACTGTAAATCACCTATAATAGAAAACAAAAGTTTTAAAATAGCTCTGTGCTGATATAAGTGACTGAATGTAGAGACTCAAGAATGGTGATGGAGGAGAAATAATGGGAGAAACAACAAGGAATGGGATCTAATCTACAAAAGGAAAAGGAGAGAATGGACAATTCATTCACAATAACAGCATGGAAGGCAGAGTATATGGGCACAAATGCTGGTAGGTAGGATGGCATAGTCATAGGGATCAAAGAAATGCTCTGCTTCTGTTTTCTGAGATACATAGAAAACACAGTTGATAGCTGACAGTGATAATGGGAAACTGAGGTTTGCAGCTTTGAGGAAAAAGAGGTGTAAAACAGCCATCCATGAAGTGGAAGAATGAAATGCAGTAGGATTGCCAAGTAGCACTCAGAAACAACTTGAGATGGCATGAATTTAAAGTGACAATAGGAAGCATAGTCGTTTGTTTTTCCCCCAGGCACATTTAGATGAACAGGTGCAGGCTTGGATTCGTCAGAGTAGGATGTAACCAGGGATGGGGCTTTGCTGGATGATTATGCAAAGTAAGAAGCTGAAGGGAGTTAAGCATGTATGCAAAGGATGATTCTAAGGGTGGACCACAGAAGCTAAACTAAATGAGGATGCAAATAAGGATATAAGAGGGAAAGACAGAATCATGAAAAGGTGGCAGGAACAGTGGGTTCTGGAGAGGTCAGAAAATACTTTTTGCAGTCATGGTATCAGAAGGCGTGAAGTTGAAAGATAGCAGGCTATAGTTGGAGAGGGAGAGACTTTGAATTGTGAATATGGAAAAGTGGTTGACCTTTTGATTATGACAAGTCTCTAGTGTTCCTCCTTGAACTGAATTAAGGTAGTAGTCAAGATAATTGGAAAAAAAAGGAAATTAAATAACTGAAAGACCAATGTTTTGGGGAAAGTCATCTATATGTACATAAAAGTTGCCAAGAATTGCTACAGAGGCCTTGTACTGTGACCGACTTGCCATGTGAAAACTATTAATGCAGACACATCCCGTTTCTTGAAAATGCCATTTCAGTGACACAAGTTTCAGAATTCCTGTGGCTTGACTGCTACTGAGAAACAGATATATTCTGCCTCATATGCTACGCATTTCAGGAGCAAACCAAAATGATGACACATTTCATGGGGGAACAGGACCAGGATCAAGGTTATGTAATTCAACAAATATGAACTGTCAGATGCCAGAGGACTGGCTCAGCAGTAGAGACCCCAGGGTCAAAATACTCAAGTTTCCCGGGAACTAGAGATTCCAATCTCAAAAGCTTCAACTAAGTCCTTCACCCTTTGAAGGCAGATAAATTGAGTAGCACAGAATTGATTGGCTAGGGTCTTGTAGATGACATCTGAAGACCAAAAGCTCCATCAGCTTTCTTAGGACATCAGGTAATTTGTTGGCTTTTTTTTTTTAGTAACAAAAAGTGGCATTACAATACTTGGTCAAGGAGATGGAGACACTAATTTTCCTCCGGAATATAGTCACATATAAGTCATCCTCTAAAGGTAAACAGGGAGAGCAGTAATAGGCTATCACAGCAAAGAAGTTCAAAGTTGCTGGGCAGCTCAAAAATTCTGTTGCCAATGTCTATCCATTCATCCATTTTTATCTATCAATCAAGCAATCAAATGGAGGGAAATATCAATCCTGAACAACTGAGTTTTTTTCCCTAAAAACAAACACATGACTTCAATAAACAAAATCTTAGTTATTTTCTGAGTTATTATTGATTATAATTTTATTCTAATAATTTTACATTAGGGTAGGTATTAAATAGAATGGATTTTCCTAGTTAATTTTCCACATGGTCTCCAAGCAAAATTATAAATGAGGCAATTTCATAATATATAATGAATACAATTAAGAGAATTAGTAATTCAAACTGCATAGGCATCACATCTGATAAATGTAAAACTGATCTTATCCAAGTAATCATCACTACAAACTTTTCAAAGCACTTAAACAAGTTCAGTATATGGAAAAATAGAAAGACTAAATCACTGGGGTACTATACAAACTTTGTACTTATAACAATACATTAGGTGTTAGGCAAATTGCAAGTAAAGTTATTTGCTGTGTGGAAGCATCCAGAAAATAATACAGATTGCAGATAAGAAATGGTAATCAACAATGGCTTATCTTGCACATGGGTTTTTTCATGTTTTGAAATCCACCAGTAGACATGAACCCACACCCTATGTGTGCAGATTCTTTCTTGCATGAATTTATTTCATAAAAGCAGAACCAGGTTTCTAAGTAGGAAGCTACCATCAGACATGAAAATACTTGACTGGTTTTAAATGTATTTAATGATGTCAAGTTGTCTTCTTCCAAAATTCCTGGTATAGAAATCTTTATAAAGTACTCATGCAAATTCTTCAATGGAAATATTTTTCCCCAACAAAAGACTAAATGATGTCCATAGATACAGTTAAACTAACTGACCAGTTAGAGATGCTCTGCCTTTCTTCAATTCTCTGATTTCTCTTTTCCAATGATGACTGACTTCACAGCCTATAGATTAAATGTCAGCTATTTAGAGAATTAGGGGCTTCCCTGGTGGCTCAGAGGTTAAAGCATCTGCCTCCAGCGTGGGAGACCCGGGTTCGATCCCTGGGTCGGGAAGATCCCCTGGAGAAGGAAATGGCAATCCACTCCAGTATTCTTGCCTGGAGAATCCCATGGACGGAGAAGCCTAGTAGGTTACAGTCCATGGGGTCGCAAAGAGTCGGACACGACTGAGCGACTTCACCTTCACCATTTAGAGAATTTAGATCTGTCAAAAGTGGTGGTTATCACCATATTATATACCTTTTATGAGACCAATAAATGTAGTTTCTTTCTCAAAAGAAGCCTTTGGAGATGATTAAAAATGAAAACATATAACCAGACCAAGAATGGTGAAGGTATTTCCATCCTTCAAGTCATATACAACTGTTCAATATATTAATCATTATCATTGCTTTAGTCCTTTCTCTTACTCTTTCAAATGGACCCTAAATTAGTGCTAAAGAAACTTGGCAGGGGCTGGAAGACCCTAGCCCTTACAACAAAATAATATTTGATTCTATCCAGTAGAAGTGGTGCTGTGCTTCACAGTCAATCATCAATTTATTTTTATCAGCTTTTTTACTTATTAATTTATTTATCAAATGCTTAATTCACTACTCCCAGTGAAACACATACTGCATGGGAATTCCCCTTAATATGGTCCTATCCCATCTTATGATTAGAGTCCTAAACTAGAGAATGATAAGGGACTTAACCAGGCTGTTGACTAAGTATGACATGACAGTCACTGGACTCTCCTCAGAAGGAACACTTCCAAGTAAGACAGAGAAGAAATTGTATGCCCTTACTTCCTGTGGTCATGTATGGATGTGAGAGTTGGACTGTGAAGAAGGCAGAGCCCCGAAGAATTGATGCTTTTGAACTGTGGTGTTGGAGAAGACTCTTGAGAGTCCCTTGGACTGCAAGGAGATCCAACCAGTCCATTCTGAAGGAGATCAGCCCTGGGATTTCTTTGGAAGGAATGATGCTAAAGCTGAAACTCCAGTACTTTGGCCACCTCATGCGAAGAGTTGACTCATTGGGAAAGACTCTGATGCTGGGAGGGATTGGGGGCAGGAGGAGAAGGGGACGACTGAGGATGAGATGGCTGGATGGCAACACTGACTCGATGGACGTGAGTCTGAGTGAACTCCGGGAGTTGGTGATGGACAGGGAGGCCTGGCGTGCTGTGATTCATGGGGTTGCAAAGAGTCGGACATGACTGAGTGACTGAACTGAACTCACATTTTTAGAATCTAAATAGGACTGTCATTTCTGTTCTTCCAGTGCACAGTTGTAGTGTGGTGGCAGAGACAGACCAATGACAAAAAACATTCTGTATTTACTGTTATCTTCAATTTGATGTTAAAATTATTGCTAAAGGCCAACTTATTTTCCTAACATCCATGAAGTTATAGGAAGTGATAGTAAGGCAATATTAATCCAGATTTTATGAATGGGAAACAGAATTATAGCACTTCCAGAAATAAGCCTAAGCTTAAACACACTTCAGGACTTTCCAACCTCTTGCCTATTCTTTCAATCAAACAGTCAAAATAAGTTATTCTCTAACTCTAATCAAGTAACCTTATGAATTTTCTTAGGAAACAAAGGTGAGTTATTTGAATTGAACTTTTAAGAAATTCAGTAATAAAACACTCAAATTAATACCAATTCTATTTCCTAAAATCTTCACATAGCCCCAGGTTGAGTTAGTAGTATTCTTCAAGCTTTCCTGCTCTGAGATGATATCTGATCTATCTTAAAGAAACGATTATAAAATATCACTGACACTGTCCCTCAATATCTCCCAAGTTGCACATTAACTAAACTTTGGCATTAATAACATCAACATTGTCACAGTGCAATTATTTGAATCACAGTGCAGTTATTAACCATATCTGAAAAATGTAAAACTTATTTAATAAAATATCAATTTTAGCTTATTGATGTTATCTAGAAATTCTATGTGATCAAGATGTTGGGGGGACTTTTCTCTGACATCAACCATTACTCCAATTCTCTATTACCAACTGTTTACCCAACAATCCAATTCAATTCTGATATTACCCAGAGTCAGCACAGACCCTGCAGGTTAAGAATGGAGGCCCACAAGAATATACCCACTAGATACTGGTCACAAGTTCCAAGGCACTTTCTGACCAACTGGTTATAAACTAGAAGTTCCCAGGACCCCATACTCAGCTTCAGTAATTTACTAAAACAGCTCACAGAATGCAGGAAGACATTTTATTTATGTGTAACAGCTTATTATAAAGGATATAAATAGCTAGATGAAGAGGTACACAGGATGAGGCCTGGACAGGCCCTGAGCACATGACTTCTATGTCTGTGGAGCTGGGGTGCACCCCAAAAGAGAAGCACCCCAGGATGGTAGGTGTCCAAGATGCTACTGGGGAAGAGAGCTCTAGAAAGAATGAAGAGGCTGAGCCAAAGCGGAAACAACGTCCAGTTGTCGATGTCTTTGGTGGTGAAAGTAAAGTCCATTGCTGTCAAGAGCAATATTGCATAGGAACCTGGAATCTTAGGTCCATGAATCAAGGTAAACTGGAAGTGGTCAAACAGGAGATGGCAAGAGTGAACAACGACATTTTAGGAATCAGTGAACGAAAATGGACCATAATGAGCAAATTTAATTCAGATGACCATTATATCTACTACTGTGGGCAAGAATCCCTTAGAAGAAATGGAGTAGCCTTCATATTCTTTAGTGCAAGCTCGAAAACAACAGAATAATCTCAGTTCATTTCCAAGGCAAACCATTCAACATCACAGTAATCCAAGTCTATGCCCCAACCACTAATGTTAAAGAAACTGAGGTTGAAAGGTTCTATGAAGAACTACAAGACCTTCTAGAATGAACACTAAAAAAAGATGTCCTCTTCATCATAGGGGACTGGAATACAAAAGTAGGAAGTCAAGAGATACCTGGTGTGACAGGCAAGTTTGGCCCTGGAGTAGAAAATGAAGCAGAGCAAAGGCTAACAGAGTTTTGCCAGGAGAACACCTGGTCACAGGAAACACCCTCTTCCAACAACACAAGTGACAACTCTACACACAAGACAACAGCAGATGATCAATACTGAAATCAGACAGATTAAATTCTTTGCAGCCAAAGATGGAGAAGCTCTATACAGTCAGCAAAAACCAGACTATGGCTCAGATCATGAGCCCTTTATTGCAAAATTCAAATTGAAGAAAGTAGGGAAAACCACTAGCCCATTCAGGTATGACCTAAATCAAATCCCTTGTGCTTATACAGTGGAAGTGACAAATAGATTCAAGCAATTAAATCTGATAGAGAACCTGAAGAACTATGGACAGAGTTTTGTAACACTGTACGGAGGTGTGACTAACACCATCCCCAAGATAAAGAAATTCAACAAGGCAAAATAGTTGTCTGAGGAGAACTTACAAAGAGCTGAGAAAAGAAGAGAAGTGAAAGGCAAAGGAGAAAGGGAAAGATATACCCAACTGAATGCACAATTCCAGAGAACATCAAGGAGAGAGAAGCCTTCTTAAGTGAACAATACAAAGGAACAGAGGAAAACAATAGAATGGGAAAGACTCTAGATCTCTTCAAGAAAATTAGAGATACCAAGGGAATATTTCATGCAAATATGGGCACAATAAAGGACATAAACAGTAAGGACCTAACAGAATCAGAAGAGATTAAGAAAGAGGTGGCAGGAATACACAGAAGAACTGTACAAAAAAAGTTCTAATGACCCATATAATCACAATGGTGTGGTCTCTCACCTACAGCAAGACATCCTGGAATGCAAAGAAAGTGGACTTTAGAAAGCATCACTAAGAACAAAGCTAGTGGAGGTGATGGAATTCCAGCTGAGCTATTTCAAATCCTAAAGGATGATCCTTTTAAAGTGCTGCACTCAATATAATAGCAAATTTGGAAAATTCAGCAGTGGTTACAGGACTAGAAAAGTTCAATTTTCACTTCAATCTCAAAGAACAGCAATGCCAGAGAATGTTCAAACTATCACACAACTGCAGTCATTTCACATGCTAGCAAGATAATGCTTAAAATCCTTGAAGCTAGGCTTCAACAGTACATGAACCAAGAACTTCCAGATGTTCAAGCTGGATTTAGAAAAGGCAGAGGAACCAGAGATCAAATCGCCAAACATCTGTTGGATCATAGAAAAAGCAAGGGAATTGCAGAAAAACATCTATTTCTGTTTCACTGACTACAGTAAAGCTTTTCACTGTGTGGATCATAACAAACTGTGGAAAATTCTTAAAGAGATAGAAATACCAGACCACCTTTCCTGCCTCCTGAGAAATCTGTATGCAGGTCAAGAAGCAACAGTCAGAAAAGGACATGAAACAACAGACCAGTTCCAATTCAGAAAAGAGTACGTCAAGGCTATATACTGTCATCCTGCCTATTTAACCTACATGCAAAGTACATCATGAGAAATGCTGGGCTGGATGACTCACAAGCTGGAATCAAGATTGCTGGAAGAAATACCAACAACTTCAGATATGCAGATGACACTACCCTAATTTCAGAAAGTGAAGAAGAATTAGAGTGTCTCTTGATGGGGGTAAAGAGGAGAGTGAAAAGGCTGGCTTAAAACTCAACATTCAAAAAAACTAAGATCATGGCATCCAGTCCCATCACTTCATGACAAATTGATGGAGAAAAATGGAAACAGTGACATACCTTATTTTTACTAGGCTCCCAAATCACTGCAAACGGTAACTGCAGCCGTGAAATTAAAAGATGCTTGCTCCTTAAGCTATGACAAACCTAGACAGCATATTAAAAATCAGAGACATTATTTGCCAACAAAGGTCTGTATAGTCAAAGTTATGGTTTTTCCAGGAGTCATGTATGACTATAAGAGTTGCAATGTTAAGGAAGGCTAAGTGCTAAAGAATTGGTGTTTTCAAACTGTAGTGCTGGAGAAGACTCTTCAGAGTCCCTTGGACAGCAAGAAGATCAAACCAGTCAATTCTAAAGGAAATCAACCCTGAGTATTCATTGGAAGGGCTAATGTTGACACTCCAATAGTTTGGCCATCTCATGCAAAGAGCCCACTCACTGAAAAGACCTTCATGCTGGGAACAACTGAGGGCAAGAGAGGAGGAGGTGACAGAGGATGAGACGGCTGGATGACATCATCAATTCAACGGACATGAGTTTGAGCAAATTCTGAGAGACAGTGACAGCCATGGAAGCCTGGCACACTGCAATCCATGGTCACAAAGAGTCGGACACGACTAAGCAAGTAAACAACAACCCTCCTCGCATATTTGTCAATGTGGAAGTTCATAAAATCTCCTTGTTACAGAATTCTTACAGAGCTTAATTTTCAGGATCTTCTCCCCCTTCCTCAAGCTGAGTGAATGGGTCTGAAAATCCAACCCTCTAAGCACTTGGATTTCTGATCACAATACTTCCATCCTGAGATTACAGAAGAGCCCCACTCTAAGTCATCTCATTAATGGAAACTCAGATATGGTCAAAAGAGGCTCCTTATGAATAATAAAAGACAGTCTTATCACTAAGGAAATTCCATGGGTTTTAGCATCACTGTTCCAGGAACCAAGGACAAAGACCAAAAATGTCTCTTATTATATAACACAGTTATTCATTATAGACAGATGTAGACATATCCACATAACTGTGTACAGAAAAAATCTCCTGATTGCTCTAAATACTGTATTAGCCTGAGGATAGATTGTGGTAGAGAAAAACAATTATTGCCTTCAAAAGGCATTAAGTCAAGTGGCAAAAGGAACTGATATTAGGCAAATAGACAGGGGATGGAGGTGGGGGTGAAAAGCAACTGGGATAAGACTCAGAAGGAAATGATGAACCATATCAAGGCAGACTGGCTTCCCAGGGGCTGTGGAGATAGAGACGGCATCCCGACAAAGACAGTTCTGAGTCAGGCTGCGAAGCTGAGATGAAGATGGCATGAAAAGGGAAGAAACCAGTTTGTAAATGAAGATGGGTTTGAGCTAAGTACAGTGAAGATCCAGTTTCTGAAAATGACCCCCAAGAATATGTTTCTTCAAATATTACATCTTTGTTTAGTATTATTATAGATATTCTCACTGATTACTCTAACACAAAAAATACTATTTCATGTTGCAAGGAGTCACTAAATTACTTACAAGGACTCATTCAGACCACAGAATTAATCTAAAATATGCTGATACAGGCACAAGAGAAAAGGGGACTGGGCTGGAAGTTAACAGTCTATGCATTTCTACCAACTATACCTCAGTTTCCATTATAAAATGGAAGTGTGGGTAAGTATGTTATTCAAGACTCTGCCAGTTACAAGTTCAGTCAAAAAATGGCTTAAATAAGAAAAAATAATAATAATAATAATGGCTTACTCCTATTTCTCTGTCTCTCCTTTTGGTTTTTCTCATACTGGACTCATTTTTAGAAAAGTCCTTTCCACACAGGACAGCCATAGCATCTCAAAACTTTATAGGCAGCACTCCTCATGGAAATGCAGAATTCCTTCCTTACCCCAGGAAAACTCTCAGGAAAGGTTCTAATTAGCTTGTGGGGTCATGTGACCATTCCAGAGCCAGCCAGCCAATCACTGGGGCTGGGAATGCAGTACTCTGGTGACCAGTCCAGGGAGTGTGCCCAGCCATGGGGACTGGGATATGACACCCTGGGCTTTTCAGTCTCTGCATGCAAAGGATGGATAATTCCTGAAAGGAAAAGATGCTGCTGAACAGATAAAATCTTTGAATGACCACTCTCTGAATTTAAAAAAAAATTCATGTTCTACTACCCTAGATTTACTGACAAAACAGAGGCAATATGCATACTCTGAGACTTTACAATGAGGCGTATGTTTTGATTTCCTAAGAAAGCTCTAATGGCCCATGCCAACACACAGAATGGCAGTTTCCACCGCCTGTTTATTTGTCATAAACATAATGTGCTTCTCCTTGCTCCTCAGTTTACACATCTTTATTTTTAATTGGCCACTAATGTTCTCTGAATGTCTTCACCTTCTCTTGCAGCACACCACTAAGGTAGAACTTACCCACATACTCACAAAGATTGTTAAATCTCAGAATACCTAATTAGTTTACACTGCTAAAAAGATAATGTCTCCAAATGGTCACAACAAAGGCGAAGAGGGGAGAAAAAGAGTATGTTATGTTCTCTGTCTGTGCTCCAACTTTGACCAAACAGAAGCAAGAAGTAAAATTTGATTTTGGTGTCTGCCTCACTCTTGGTTTCTCTCTCTCAAGGACCCCTAGCTTTGTAGATCACTATTCCAACCCAAAACACACTGTCTGAGCAGCTAGTGAAACCCTGAGAAAGAAAAGAATTAAGAACAGAAAGAAAGCATTCAGTGATTTATTTTACATTATAAAGGGACCTTATATCAATAACAATGAGGGATAATTAATGAAAACCCTGAAAACTGTCCTTGTTCTGTGTTGTTCCACTGAGTAATTTATCACCACCTCATCAACCAACCCAAACACAGACACAAAATAAGGAGCAGCATCTCTCTCTCTGTCTCTCTCTCTCTGTCTCTCTCTCTCCTCTCTCATCCTTTAACTCTGTCCCTCCCATCCTGAATGCCTGACAATCTTCCCACTCCCTCACCAGCCCACCCTGCTATCTGAATCCTGTGACTTCATGAACATTTTAGTGCTGATCACTATGGTTTTGAGTAGTTCCCTCTAAGAACCTAAATCCTTCTGTAACCTCTGAACTTTGATACTTTCCATCAGTTTTAAGAGACTATGCTTCACAAGATAAAGACGGTATAACTGTTTCTCAATTAGGACAGATTGGCTCAACATGGCCCCAAGGAACCTGCAGAGTAACTGGTCCTGATCTCTGTATGGCATTAAGTCTCACTCCATGGCTTTCTTATTCTTGGACATTGAAATTACAGAGTTGCATGCCAAGTTCTTCCTAACAGCAGGTTAATTTAGCAATCTTGGCTGCTGAGTTCCTATTTCACCCAACTCACCAACTAGCTGCTTAAATCCAAGTCTGGGTCTTTCGCTCCTCCCAGGATGGCCTAAGTGCAGCTTGTTAAAGTGACATGATGCCAGTATTATAATAGAGACACAGCTTAAATATTTGAAGTAAACAACAAGGTTATCACCAACCAACTGCCAAATATGGGTGCTTCTGATGTCTTTTTTTTAATCACAGAGTTAGCAGTTTTTACATGCAGACAAGTGGCATTTTCATGTAACCAGAGATGGGGAGGGGGAGACACAACACATTATGCAAATGTAGTAGCAAATGTAAAATGATAAATTAGCAAGCAACTATTTAATTATTACTGTGACTAATTCCTGTAGATGGTGCCACAGCTAATGAACCTGAACTTGTCCTGGTTGACTACAGTGTTCTGTTGAAACATTTCCATTTGGTTTGTTTGCTGCTTGTGCAGCTCAGTGAAGTAGATAGCATCTGTTTATGAGCTCCCACTTCATTACAGAGCTGGACTACTTACTGAGTCATTCTCCTTAAGTATGCAGGCTGTGTACTCTGCCGCTGTTCTAAAGCAAATACTAATTTATGATTACCTGTCACATTAGGCCATTGAAAATTGTACTCACAGTGGCTCACGTGAGCCGAATGCTCATGAGCTGATTATGGACTGTGGTGGTATCCCTCGCTTATAATCTGTGGACATAAATTCAGATCTCCACTACAATATGGGCTCCTGAACAATAGACGCTGTTTGCAAGGAGGGCGAGGAAAGAGAAAAGAGCTGGTGAAATCATCACATGTAAATGCACAGACTCTCAAAGGCTGACAAACTCAGCAATGACCTAATTCAATGTGCACAGAGCGTCAGAAACACCCGTTACACTGTGTCGTGTAGAGAGAAAGATGAATGACTCTCTGGCTATTCACTCCCTGCCATGGTCATTATCTAATTGAAGTCTGATGCCCGAGCAAGGCGGATCCTGACACGGTGACTGCAATCCTCTATTGTATGGAATAAATCCTATAGATGTGTCCTAAAATAGTACTTGCAGAGAAAATGCCAATCAATAACACTTTTCCAAAATGCAGCTTTTCATCTTCAAGCCTAATATTTACCTGCAGGCTTTAGTGTAATGCTCTTTTACCAGTTTATACCCCCCTTCTCTCTCCCCCATTACAAGCATGCCATTGGCACTTTAAAATACAATACAAAATGCCTCATTAAATCTGGTTCTTTTTTCAGTTTATCCTCAGTTCCATAAATTAAAACTATGGAAGATGTGATTTGGTCTTTTTATTGGCTGTCTGCTGAGTTTGTTTTTACAGTCCTGGCTTCATTCTGCCTGGGGACACTGTGCTTTGCTTCAGAGGCTGCTGCCCTTGCTGCGAGGAGTGCTATAAACTCCACTTCCTCAGAACTGTGTGCACCAATCATAATCTCTGGTTACAAATACTGCTCTGCTCGAGACACCAAACACGAGGAGCAGAACAATGAGAAGGGTGACAGGAAGCATCCCTAATTGGCGGTGACATACAGAATACTTAGATAGAGCTGCCATGAGTTGTACCTATGTCAAACCCTGCAATGGAGATTAGAAAACCTGCCCAAGTTAGCCATGGTCCATAAACAAGAATACAAAGATTAATAATTTATACATCTGACCTATGCCCCCAGACCCACTTTCTTTCCTTCTTTCTCTCTTTTGTTTTTTTCCCTGAAGATCACTTATTTAGAAAGTTCCAATTTTTTCCCCTTATTTTTCTGTGATTATCTACCCAGGACTGACAATCAGAATAATGAGATGGAAGAAAAGAAAGAATAAAAAATAGGGGTTGGTGTGGGGGAAGGGATAACTTACGTATTGGAGGTTAAAATATACACATTACTATATATGAAATAGATAACCAACAAGAGTCTACTGTATAGTGTAGGAAACTCTACTTAATATCTTACAATAAGTTATAATGGAAGAGAATGTAAACGAAGAATTTAAATATATAGTCACAAACACACATACATACATATATATATATGTATGTTGAATCACTTTGGTGTACACCAGAAACATGACATTGTAAATCAACTATATTTCAATGAAATTTTCTTTCAATAAAAAGCAAACACCCACCTGTGACACGATTAAAAGAGAAAGCAGGTGAGAATAAGTATAAATTATAATGTACACTCATTATACATTTTACGCAAACTCCTAACTAAACATTATAAACTGCTATCTATAGCCATTCTGTGTAGCATTTCTCTGGATAGGTCAATAACTTATGGCTCATCTCTTTTGTTCAATCAGCAGAGATGTTGCAGGCAGGGATGTGAGTCCAACCACCAGCCAGCACAAGGTGCTATAGCTTTAAGCTTTGCCACTTCATATTTAGAGTAAGAAGAGGACAAAATGACGGCTAAGTTTCTTCACTCTGCTATAATTCTACCTTTTTAGCCATGATTAAAGAAGCCCTAACCAGCATGGTGTCCAAGACCATTAAATTGCTAATATTAATTCTGACTACATTTAGGTTTATTCTAGTAAGATGAAAACAGTTGTTAAAAATCAGCAATTTTTCTTCAATGCACAAATGAAGTAATGTGGTGTCTCATTTCAAATAATGCCCAATTTACACCATGGCAACCTTGACCTACTGTTTCTTAAAAGAAACCAAGTTTAATTTATCTTTGTGATGCACAAGTCTGAGTCTCACTAACCACAGATTGTAAGTTACTGGGCAAATTTGCATGTAGTTTTTTTCCTTTGGCCAAGGCTAAAGAACCTAAAAACCCAGTTGTTCATTTTACTGCCTTAATATGAATGTAACCCAAAGGACTTTGGGTTATTCAAAAGAATATTTTTCATAATACCTATGTTTAAAACTGCAGAAAAATGAAAGCAAATTAGTTAATTACTACTCCTAACCAGTGAGGGTGCTAACAAATTCCTTCTCCTCACCTATTATGAACTCCCAATCCAGCCAAGACAGGGAAATGTGGGTAGCAGTGCTGGTTTTTTCCTACACAAGCAAATTGCTTTTCCTGATTTACATGGGAAAAAAAGACTGAGTGCCTATTTACACACTGGATAATCCAATTTGCTTATTTTGCAAAGCAGTCCCTTTCCCCTTATTGGCCGCACTAAGCACTGTGCAGCCTCCCAACTAGAGTGAAAAAGGATACGCATTTGATACAAGGCTACACAATGTCTGCGCTCAACTCAATTCAGTACATACACCAGAGTCCATTTAAAAAGAAGGCAGAGAGAGGCATTTGGAGGAACATTGGTTTGTGCTTTTAAAAGTATATGTACAAAATGCCCACAGCAAAGACTAATGGAGGAGGGAGGACTCTTACTGAGAGGTTAATAAAAATGTGAAGTTTTATTATAAGTTTTCATTTGAGTTATCTTAAGAAACCTATCAAATAAGATTTTGCACTTTGTCCAATTCTACGAAACACACGGTTTTGAGGTCAGATTAGAACCAACAGCTGTTAAATATTCTTTCTTGAGATCAGACAGATAAAATATATATAGATTTATAGACACAATGAAGACACAGAAAAAGATATATCCATAACCTGCTAACCAACAGGATGAATACCAGCTAGAGAAGGATGTGAAGGAAGCAAAAAACCTGGATTGCCAGGGCCAGGGTGGGGCGGGGGCACTCCTAACTGGATTTGGTTTTCCACAGCTAATCAGAGAGGTCACATGCAAAACCTTCTCTAAGTGTTAAGCCCATGGTTTCACCCCGCAGTAAGCTGGGAGAAGAGAACTCCATCTATTAAAAATGTGATTTTCATGAGAAAGGAAAAGCTGAAATAGTGAAGTCGGGTGCACAGAGCTTTCTACATAGGCAGTGACCCTGCTGTCAGAGTCAGCTTCAGACTAGCCCAATCAGCCACAAAGACACGAAGGGAAAATGGAATGCAGGGAGACAAAAGTGCCCAGGATCTCGGCTCCCAGAGGGACTCTCCAAACAGCGCAGCCATGGCAGCAGTGTACCCTCCCTGGCCATCACAGGAGCCTGAGAATAAAGGAAGTGACAAGCACAACTAATTTGAGGCGGCAGTTGATGAACATTCACCGTGTAAAAGCCACCACCAAGTGTTTCCTTTCCCAAGGATCTTAGAAATTAGCTAGGGTCCAGAACAGGCTCCCTGTTTATCTGGGAGAGACTGAGCACAGAATGTGGTATATCTTCTCTCTCTTTTAAACACACACACACACACACACACACACACTAAAACAGAGCACTATTTGAGTTCTGACATTTTAAGCTCCTTCTGTAGGTGTTACTATATGAGACATGTGTAAGTAAAGTTAAAATGCAGACTTGAGAGCCCATTCAATCTTATTTTATGATGAAACAATACTTTCTAGGAATAAAGCTTTCAAAATGTGACAGTTAGACCTGGTAATTAGAAATTAATGCTAAGGCAGGTTGAAAAACATTTAGCCATGGGTGCAGTGGAAGGCTGGAAAAGAGGTCACAAGTTCTGAAAAAAACAGTCCTACACTCTTTTTGTGGGGAGGCTTGCACCCCCATTCTCGCGCTTTGATTTGCAACTATTCTTTGACTGAGCAGCGGCATCTCAGGGTCTCTGCTGACTGACTTTCCAGGCAAAAGGCAAACACTTGCCGACAACCCCATCAGGTCCTTGGCTCCTGCTCCTTGGGTGGATGTCCACCAGTTATGTGACTCGCAATGAGTGGTCTCCACGCCTTGGTCCAAGCAGAACAGTGCTGGGGTCAGAAGGGGCTGCTTTTACTCAGGGTGATGACCCTCTAGCTGATCAACCTTTCTCTCGACTGTTCTAGGACAATGATCTGGAGCAGCAGCAACACCAGCAGCAAGAAAGAAAGCGACTTCAGATGAGAAAAGAAATAAGTGGAGTTGTCAGGGAGCAGGGAGTGGAAATCTGCTTTTATTTGAAGTGCTCAGATGTGCTGAGGTAATGATCCTGGCAACATGGTAGCAAAACATTAGAAACACTTTGGTAAGCAAATAGTTTAATTACAGCCTTCTCTGAGGTAGCTGATATTGCCTGACCCCTGACCTCTTCTCTTGCTGTACCTAAACTCAGCCTGGGATTCACACTTCCTATTCTGTTCCCAGAATCTCTCCATCTTGTACCATTTAATATAGTGTGCTCCAGGTGTGCTGTGGTGAATGAATAGTTATATTACTACCTGTCAGACACAATCACACTCTATTCATCATTCTCGGCTGGCTGCGTGAAGCCCAGCTTCCAGCCGGCTCCCTCTCTATTTCCTTGTTCAAACGTCTGCGGTGCTTTTGGCCCATCTGTCAAGACTGTCATTTAGAGGGAAAACAGTATCAGCGCTTTAAATATATGGAGTTCTCTATTGAAACAGTGCTGTGATTGAACTGTCAGCATTGCTGGTATCACAGACAGTGATTCATGACTGGTCAGGGCTCCACTGAGGTTGCTATTACTATGGTGACCCCGAAAGGTCATGCAGAGGGTTTTGGCTTTACAGTCTGGTCTATAAATAGTGCAATTAACCTTTCAAGAATTACAAAATGCTCCTGAAATCTCTTTACATGTGCTTCATGCTTGCACGGTTACAGAAAAGGGAAGAAGAAGGGGGAAAAAACCCTACCAAATTGCTGAAATGGGAGCCATGTGAGTAGAAATGTATATATACATATATATATATATATTGTTTTGAGAGCAAGCATTTGAAATGCATGAAGTGTATTTTAAGCCACCGTTTGCTGTTTTGGAACAAGATAACATATGCTGAGATTTCTGCTGAAATGAAAAGGTTTCTGAATCTGAAATAAAATATGATAGATGTGAATGAAAGGACCTCTGTTCGTCCTTATGGAAAGGAAGTGAAGGTTTTCAGTTCTCCAAATTGTTACCTTTCTGAAACAGAGTGTTTTCTCACTGTTTCCAGCAGCAGTTTCTCAAGCAAAACACCTGCATTCTCAGCTAAACCCAGAGAAAACACTCTCAGGAGCCAAATGCCATCTCTAATCTTAGAAAACAGTCCCTAAAGGAAGAGAATTTGGAATGCTGAACAGGCAGGCTTCTGATGACTCCTCTCACTTGAAAGCCTCAAATCACTGAATGTCGTTTTTCTCCTTTATCCTTCAGGAAATCAAGGCCCTTTCTAAAGGAAACACAGAAGGTCAGCAGCAGAGCCTAAAATACAAACTCCTAACTCCAAACCTCAGCTTTCCACAAATCTTACGACTGTCTGGCCACCAGCCCCTCCTTCCTCCCTGGAAACGGTAATAGTAAGTGATCCCTTTTCAGGATCTCTGTATAGACAATTACATTTTAAGTGATTCAGAGTAGTCACTTGGACTGATTTCTCAATACAGTGCCGGTTTCTGATCCTTTGGATTTCTGCCTCCCAGGGATGTCTCCTAACACAAGAGTACAGAATCCTGGTGCTGCGTGGTTGCCTCTCAGATGAATGTCTGATATGTTTTCTCTTTGGCAGGATCATTTAATGACTGCCTTACGCCAGTTATTCCCACAGCTCACAAAGCACAAACAGATTTTTCTTTTTTTTAACCCAGTTGTTCAATGGACAAAGCCAATGAGCCTTTTTAATTTGTGATATGAAGATTATGAGCTAAAAATGATGCCTGGTTCCCGTCACTGTATTTTTTTCTTGCCTCAAAGGTAATTTTACCCAGCTTCTTTCTTTAGGGGGAAAGAAAGAGATGCTATTTTTGTGTGTGCAGGTCAGAAGAGGAAAGCCACAAGGTCCTAGCAAAAGGTCCTTTATGACACATACTTATGTTGACCATCCTCTAAAGGCAAAATAACATCATTTTCTTAAACATCCACATCACCAAAGAAGTAGGATTAAGGCAATATTCCAACTACAAGCTTAAAGGCTACTATATTCCCACAAACTTAAAGGCTTGTAGGAGACATAAGAGGAGTAGAGAGGTTATAAACCTTCCATTAAAATTATTTTCTGGGAATGCTTCTCACACCAATCCAGAGCTATGCAGAAGTAAAAGCCTGTGCTCATTACAGTCACCAAGCAAGGATAATTAAGCAGTAATCTCTTCCAGTTCGGGTGCACTCTCCTTTTTGGCGACAATCACAAAAAGTAGAGAGAGGTAGCCAACAACCCCACGATGTCACTGTTGTTATCTTTTGTGACTGCTTCCTCCTCTTCCCTGTCCTCAGGTGGAAAGGAAAAAGCCTTTGCTTATTACAGAGGCAGAATAAGTGCTAGTCTCATCCCATTAACTGTCATATTACCAGGCTCCGTGCCATCCCATTTGAGTTTCACTGAGCATTCAGAACTGCTTAATTATGTACAGTAAAGACAGTCTGCTGAGACTGTCCTTCTTGATTAATCTGGGAGGGGGAGGGAAGGTGAAGGGTCGCCTGCAAGGCGCACTTGTGCCTTGTGCAAAACTAACTCAGTGTGACAAAGGCTTTTGTGAGTCTGAAAAAAAAATAAATAAAGCCCATATGGAGAGAAAGATGCTTGCATCAAGGGATGAGGCTACAGATATTCCCTGCTCTGTGCTGGCATTAAACTGCATAGTACATTCCTTATAAATTATACCACCTCATGTTAATTACAGTGTGCTGACAGAGCTTGTCATTACCAAGCCTGCTACAGGCTTTGGCACTTGGATTTTAATGGTTGTTTGTTCTGAGGAATGTGGCAGAGCTGCCTAAGTGGCTGAGCTGGGTCATTGCTAACATCCCTTTCTTCAGCCCCTCACACTGGTTCTATTTTCACAACCCTAATCCCTCCTCTCCCGGGTTGCCTCACTCATCCCCTCCCCCCGTAAAACAGATGTATAGGTTACAGTCTAGAAATGCCAACACATTCATTCAGACACAATCAACTGAGCCGTATATTATGCTGCACTCATTGTCAGCCCTTCAAAGCCTCCAACTGAAATACTCTTTTCTCCTTTATCCAACCTCTGTATAAAAACACAACTGCTCTGATCTAATGGGGTATTCTGAGGTTCTCCCAATTTCTAATTTGTCATTTTCCTCTCAGGCAGGAAGCTCTATCTGCTATTTTTATTCATGCCCTGGCAATAGCATGTAAAGGAAGATGCTACAAAGAGGGAAATAAAGTCAGAAACCAGCCTTCTCCTCCTCCTCTCAATCCAATAATTTTATATTTCAGATACTTATTTCCATAATCAACACACACAGAACATTCTTTCAACTTAAAAAATACCACCGCCACTTGGTAAGTACCTACTGTGTACTGGGGCAAAAGCTAGACTCTGGAAAAGTAAAGATGAATAAAATATACTCCTGGCCGGCAAGGCCTTAGAGCCTAGGAGGGGAGTGGTTATGTAAATAAATAATTACCATTCACCAGGAAGTTTAATAATAGAGATTAAAAACAAATTGTGGCTCAGCCTCACTAGCCTGTAGGTACAGATGTGGTCACATTAACAGTAATAATTCAAATTTCTCTGCTTTGGACTTTCACCAATTTCCGGAAGTCCCCGAGACTCACACGCTCATAAATAATTCTACTGGTACTTTGGCTGTGGCGTCAGGTGTCAAGGCACCAAATGGCCACAGCTTCTGTCCCATCCTGTCTTTTGAGTTGCCCTTATCAGAGGGTTACCAAGGCAATGCTGTTTGGGCCAAATCTCTTACAGAGTCTCTAAGAAACAGTCCACCCTGCTCCTCACTAGAGGAGTCAGGAAAGGGTACACAGAGTGTTGGCTTAGGAGAGAGACCTGAGTGGAAAAGGCCATGCTGCCTTCAGATACGTCCTCACCAGCTCTGACAGCTCAGTCTGTCTTACTGGGCCCAGCTCCCCGTGCCAGACTCCTTCCTCCCTCAGATTGGATTTTCACACAAACTTCCTTCGTCTTCCAATCAGAAGGCTTCTTCTGGACTCACTCCCACAGGGTGTAAATTCCAGACATGGTTGAACCTCCGTCGCACTCAAGCATTGACAAAGGTTTGTACAAGATGTCCCGATACACTCAGGCACTCACCACACAGAGAGACTCACACACATCCCAACACACACCACATAAGCAAACTGAATTGTTAAAAAAAGGGGGGGGGGAGACTGACAATGCATGTTTTATGGTAAATATAATTTACCAGATGCAGTACACCAATTAATTGGTACTGACTTCAGGAGATGAAATCCACCTTCCACCAAAACAAAAACAAGTGCAGGTAGACAAAGTGTAAAGAAAATGACTTCCAGAAGTGAAATCAACTCAACTTGAAGTTTATTTCCTCAAAGTGAAGTTTATTTCCTTTACCTTCTGCTCAGGCTTTAGAACTCAACTTCCAGAGCTGAGATTCCAGGACCTTTTCTAATCTTCATCATTACAAAATAAAAGAAGTGTTTATTAGGAGTACAGTACCCTACTATTAAGATAAAACACCAGAAAGCAGGAACCCCTTAAAATCACGCAGTCCCCCATCCCAACAGGGACTTGAAAGCTGTTTTTGACGCCTGCTGTCTATGCCAAGTGGAATGGTTTTAACATCCAAATATCAGCATGAAAATTTTGTATTTGTTCTTTCTTCAGTCAAGCTCATTCTATGCGCACTTACACGTTAGCATGTACAAGCATTACTATTAAAAACAAAACTGTACATATTGTTTTTATAAGCAACTTCAAAGCTTTCCAGGGGTAAGTTTATAATTCATGGTTTCTGTTTTTCACTGCTGACTTTAGAACTTGATCCCAACATAAGCCATAACTCCACTGCAAACACTGCCTTGTGTGTGTGTGCATATATACACCCTCTCCAGGCATTTTAGGACATAAATTTGTGATCGCATGTTGCAAACCTTCACTGAGAGACAGAAGATCATATAATGCACACTAAAGAACGCTGTGCTAAACCAGAAGTTACATAGGTCACCCTCTTTCTTGGCTTCTTATAGGAAACTGACACACTTGGCTCTCATCAAATCAATTTCTTACAACACTTACTCTGAAACACAAATTCTCAGTCCCTTAGCTTCCAATGTTGTTTATACATATAATGGCAAATATATACACTTACCATATGTTGGTATGTGTATATATATACATGAGAAATAAAGAGAAAACTTTTCTCAGGAGATGTAGTCCCAATTCATATTCATAACCACCAAATCACTAGATTTGAAATTCTGGAACCACTCCCTAATTAATAGGTATTTAAGTGACACTTCCTTCCATTAACTTTCCCTGTATTACTGACCTTACCAACCTCCAATAAAGGGGTTAAGACTCAAATGTCTTCCCACATTAGAATTTTTTTCTAAGATTATGTCTCAAAGGTTCATTTTTCTAATTTATTCTTTTATTGAGGAATAGTTGATGTACACTGTGTTAGTTTCAGGTATATGTGTTTCTCTGGCTCAGCAGTAAAGAATTTGCTTGCAGTATAGGAGACTCGAGTTAAATCCCTGAATCAGGAAGATCCCCTGGACTAGGAAATGGCTACCCACTCCAGCGTTCTTGCCTGGAAAACCCCATGGACAGAGGAGCCTGGTGGGCTACAGTCCCTGAAACTCACAGAGAGTTTCAGGTATATATCAAAGTGATTCCATTATATAGATGATATATATACTAAATATATATTCTTTTTCAGATTATGTTTCATTATTGGTTATTATTGGTGTTGGAGAAGACTTTTGAGAGTCCCTTGGACTGCAAGGAGATCAAACCAGTCAATCTTAAAAGAAATCAATCTGAATATTCATTGGAAGGACTGATGTTGAAGCTGAAGCTCCAATACTTTGGCCACCTGATGCAATGATCTGACTTGAATACCTATTAATTAGGGAGTGGTTCCAGAATTTCAAATCTAGTGATTTGGTAGTTATGAATATGAATTGGGACTACATCTCCTGAGAAAAGTTTTCTCTTTATTTCTCATGTATATATATACACACACCAACATATGGTAAGTGTATATATTTGCCATTATATGTATAAACAACATTAGAAAAGACCCTGATTCTAGGAAAGACTGAAGGCAGGAGGAGAAGCAGACAACAAAGAACGAGATGGCTGGATGACATCACCGATTCAATGGACATGAGTTTGAGCAAGCTCCGGGAGATGGTGAAGGACAGGCAAGCCATGGGGTTGCAAGGAGTCAGACAGGACTGAGTGACTGAGCAACAGCAATTGGTTATTACAAGACACTGAATATAAGTTCCTTGTGCTATACAGAAGGTCCTTCTTGTTTATCTTTTTTATATTTAGGAGTGTGTGTCTGTTAATCCCAAACTCGTAATTTATCCCTCAATTTTGAAACACACACATGCAGCTCTCTAGCTTAGGCCTTGTTTGTGGTCCCAACAACCCCATGTGTCCTTCGCCCTCATCACGACCCTCAGCACCAACAACAAATATTCTGAGGCTATTTAAGAGCACTTGTTTGTATCCTGTTGGGCACAAAAACCACTAAGCTAGAGCACTACTTTCTTCCATTCCTACAGCTCTGCAAATCTGCTCTGGAAGCCACAGAGCTCAGATTTCACCTTACTTCCTCCACGTCTCTTCCATTCACCGCTCAACTTTCTCTACAACCTGAGAAATGCCCGCTCCCCTCCACTCCCCCTCCAAATCCATCTGCAAGGACCTCCCTCTTGTACTGAGCTGCCATTTCTGTCAGAGATTCTGTAATACATCTGGAGGGGAAGTTCTGACCCCGAGGTGTCGGCATTATTACCATCTGTGCGGCTGCAAGCAGCTGCAGACAGACAAAAATTACCTTGGCACTCAGGCCTGGCAGGCAGGGACTTTATGGGAAGAAAAGCCGAAGCCGGGTTTTTCCTCCTCACGAAGACTCACTGAAGGTGTTTTACTTTCCAGTGAAAACTAGAGACTTGGATGAAGTGACTCGAGGGCATGACCTCAATCACACCACAGTAATGAGGTGTTTTTGGCGTGGTGTCAGCTCCACCACAGACATAAGCCCACTTTCCAAAGAGGGAGAGTTCAAGGTGCTGGGGGCACTTGCTGAACCGCTCTGCTCACCTTTCCCATTTCCAAGGACGAGTCCACTGGGCCTTCGCAAAGTACTGCTCAGGAATTCCTGATAAGTTCATCTGCCTCCAAATGACCAACTCCATGACTGAAATATGATAGTGATTCCAATCATTGCTTTTGCTCCTCCCTGGAGAAAACTCTGCATTCAAACTAAGTGTTTTTACATAATCAACTAGCTTGTCTGACAAGCAGAACCAAATGTCATTCTCTTGAGCTTCAAACTGCTTTAGCTCAACTGAGAGTAAATGAGTTTTCACATGTCATGCAGGCAGGAACAGTTACATTCAATAAATACAAGTAAATAAAGCAGCCAAGAAAATACACGGTTTTAAAGGTTAGCTTTTTTTTTTTTTAAGACTATTTTACCTTTTCAATGTTTACAAAAAATATCCACTGTTAAAAGGGTAAAAAAAAAAAGAAATCCTAACATTAAAAATAAGCAGAAATTTGCAATATATTTTTCCATTATAAAGGGCTTCCCTCATAGCTCAGTTGGTAAAGAATCCACCCTCAATGCAGGAGACCCTGGTTTGATTCCTGAGTCAGGAAGATCCTCTAGAGAAGGGATAGGCTACCCATTCCAGTATTCTTCAGCTTCCCTTGAGGCTCAGCTGGTAAAGAATCTAACTGCAATGTGGGAGACATGGGTTTAATCCCTGGGTTGGGAAGATATCCTGGAGAAGGAAGAGGCTACCCCCTCCAGTATTCTGGCCTGGAGAATTCCATGGGCTGTAGAGTTATGCGGTCGCAAAGACTCAGACAAGACTGAGCAAGTTTCACTTTCACTTTCCACTGTAAATATGTGCCCAAAGCTAAACACATAATAATGTGGGTTTGTTCTGGAGTGTGGGTGTGAAGCTGCAGATTCTCCCATTTTTATTTTGTGGCCATGATTTTGAACCAGTTGGCAAGCACTAAAGGTACTTTACACCTGTCTCCTGTCACTCCTGGGTTTGCAGTGATTACATGCAGGGCCACCAGCAAACCCATGCTACGGAAGGCACTCTGATACCCCCATGATGCCTGGAAGCCTCACACGATCTCTGTGGCAAGTGCTCTTAATGCAGGAAAGTGTGGCCACAGAGATAATAGAAGGAAAAACTAATTTCCCCTTTTAAAATTAGGATATCTTTGACATATAAAATTATATTCATTTCAAGTCTACACTACCTTTTAATTTCTTTAATAGAAGTAATGATAACTAGGGAGGCACAACTGAAGAACCACATATTTACTTCTAGGACTGTTTGTACCTTCTTCTTGGAAACGCCTTCCAAAAAGGCAAATTAAACACAGACAATGGGGTTTTTTCTACCAATGAAGACTTGAGGGAAACAGCCTGACTTTTCTCCCACTCATTCACACTAGACCAGGCTTCTCTATCAGGGATGCAGAAAGGGAGAGCAGGAATGTCCAGCTAGAAAACAGTTCCCCAGGTCATTCTAATATTACAGCTCCTTCCCCTTGGCAATAAGGATCTGTCTAAGTAGATGGACCAGAAGAACAAGTAATTTGAGACTTCGTAAGAATGAGGTATCAAAGACAGAATCATAGAACCCAAAATGACAAAGGAGACAATGAGATCATTCAGTTCAGTTCAGTTCAGTTCAGTCGCTCAGTCGTGTCCGACTCTTTGCGACCCCATGAATCGCAGCACACCAGGCCTCCCTGTCCATCACCAACTCCCAGAGTTCACTCAGACTCACGTCCATTGAGTCCGTGATGCCATCCAGCCATCTCATCCTCGGTCATCCCCTTCTCTCCTGCCCCCAATCCCTCCCAGCATCAGGGTCTTTTCCAATGAGTCAACTCTTCCCATGAGGTGGCCAAAGTACTGGAGCTTCAGCTTCAGTATCATTCCTTCCAAAGAAATCCCAGGGTTGATCTCCTGCAGAATGGACTGGTTGGATCTCCTTGCAGTCCAAGGGACTCTCAAGAGTCTTCTCCAACACCACAGTTCAAAAGCATCAATTCTTCGGCACTCAGACTTCTTCACAGTCCAACTCTCACATCCATACATGACCACAGGAAAAACCATAGCCTTGACTAGACAAACCTTTGTTGGCAAAGTAATGTGTCTGCTTTTGAATATGCTATCTAGGTTAGTCATAACTTTTCTTCCAAGGAGTAAGCGTCTTTTCATTTCATGGCTAAAATGAGATCATAAAAGGTGCTAAACTCAGAGACTAAGAGAAGGTCAAGTTTTGGGGAGATCTTGATAAATGTGGAGGGCAAATAATGGAATAAAGGAAGAGATTTAGCTACCTCTGTTCATTGGATATATCGGATGTATCTATCTTTCCTATACTTTATCTTCCTAACTTCACAGTAATAAAGCAGAGGAGTGTACTTTGCTATTATGATCATTTACAAGGGGAACAAGAGTGAGAATCAGATCTAATGTTTCTAAGATAGTTTCAAGACAGTCCTTTTTTTATTACACAATCCTGCCAAAATCCCTTTGGAAGACAGAGTAAGATTTAAACTTGCTAAATAAAATACAGAATGCCCTGTTAAATGTGCATTTCAAATTAAAAAATGAGTAATTATTAGAATACACATTTAAGATTATATTAAAAATTATATGTTGTCATGTGAAGCTCATTTTTAATTGAACATCCTTTATTTGTATTTATTAAATCTGGGGGCCTGGGGAAAATAAAGCCTGAATTGAGCAAATAGAACAAACGATTAATCAGTAAGATTTCTCTTGTAATCCCTATGATTCTAAATAAGAAGCTATTTCATCAAATAATTTATATGCTTCTATGGGGTCATTCAATTTATGAGTGACTAATCAAACTCCTCTTTCTTAAAAAGAACCCAAGTGTCAAGAGTCGTTTCCACTTTGATCTAGGTTGGACTGCACTCTTAATCAAAAACTCCCTTCAATTTAACTAACAGGATGACAAGCAACAAGGCGTCAACATGATCTGTGGCTCTTTGGCAGTGAATCTGCTGCCAGGACATTTCTGAAAACTTCCATCATTTTTGTCATGTTGCTGAAACAGACTCTGCCTGGTTTCCCCACTGTCATTACTTACTATAACATTTATTTCTCATCTGCATTTTTAATGAAACTCATTAGAAATAAAAGATATAATTTCCCTACCAATTGGCAATAAATGGAACACAGCATTATTTCAAAGTATTTTTCACCAAAATTGGGGAGTTTTGTTTAATGAAGGCATACGTGAAATAAAACTTTCATAGAAATATTAGTTGATGTGGGCTTTAGCAGGAAAGTAATTGGTAAAATCTCAACCCATGAAATATAGGTTACCCTGAGTTCAATGACTGCACCAGTGATTCTCAACCCTTGACATAAATTGTAACTACCTGGTGAGTTTTAAAGAGAATGCCAATGCCTAGAACACAGATTCACTAAATCCAGATTTTCTCAGGTATTTCTACTATTTGGACAGAGCTGAAAATGACAGCCCTATCTAATATATAAATGCATTTTTTGTTGTTTAGTATGAACCTGAGTTAGGTTACACATCCAAAAACAATGACAGCTACTGCTGACATTATTAGAGTTTCTTTTTCTAAATTTGTTTATTAAGAACAGACTGATGCAATGAAGAAAACCAAACAGGAAAAGTTAAATTTTAAAGGCTATTTCAAGTTTTTTCTTCATAAGGTGATCTGTGTTCTTCCCTTTTAAGGTTTATAATTTTCATGTTTCTAAATTTGGACTCATTCTATATCTCATCAATGAAGACAGCTCAAGGATTACCATTCTCTACACATTACTTTACTAAATTAAGCTTTTAATGATATAACATAATTTTGAAGAATTATAAATCTGTATTAGCCTAGTTGAAATATCGAAGTACTGTTTTTGTTGTTAATTCAGCCCCTTCCTTTTACAGACAAGAAAAGTTCACTTTCTGTAAGCAGCAGTTCTGAATGTGCTTATTACTGGACCAGCATCATCTGGGGACATCCTCAGAAGAGCTCCAGACCAACCACACAGGAAATTCTGGGACCTAGAAATCTGTGCTTTAGGCCTTCCAGGTACTTTGATGTACACTGAGGCTTGAGACATCCATTCACATGCTTGTACTACCCTACTTTCTTCACCTTTGGCAGTTTTTCACTGGGTCTTTTTAGCTACTAGGAATGCCTGATTTGGGCTTCCCTGATAGCTCAGTTGGTAAAGAATCCACCTGCAATGCAGGAGACCTGGGTTCTATCCCTGGGTTGGGAAGATCCCCCGGAGAAAGGAAAGGCTACCCACTCCAGTATTCTGCCCCAGAGAATTCCATGGACGGTATAGTCCATGGGGTCGCAAAGAGTGGCACACGACCAAGCGACTTTAACTTTCACTGCCTGATTCAGTGCTAGGAGTCGGGGTTGGGAGAAAATAGTCTGCCCTCCAAGTTTCTTCATCCCTGACTTGAGCTCCATGAGGAAGCTGCTTCTGGAAAAAATGGGATCTTAGCACAGATCCAAGGACCAGATGACGAAAGGAGGAGCTGGAGAGGACATCGAGCATAGCTGGCCCACGGATGGAAACCCAACTTCCACCTTGAGAAAACAAGTGCCAGTCAAGCTGGGGGGCCATTAATCACTTCCTGGAAGGCAGGAGTGACTCTGTTATTCGTCATTAAGTGGTGTTTAGCTCTTTGCAACCTCACGTACTGCAACACACCATATACTCATCTGCTGGCTCAGATGGTGAAGAATCTGCTCGCAATGTGAGAGACCAAGGTTTGATCCCTGGGTCAGGAAGATCCCCTTGAGAAGGGAATGGCTACCCACTCCAGAATTCTGGCCTGGAGAATTCCATGGACAGAGGAGCCCAGTGAGCTACAGTCTGTGCATCACAAAGAGTCTGACACAATTGAGCATTCTTCACAAACACTAAAACAAAACCCACCAAAGCTCTGTTCCTTGCTCCTTCCACTTTTCTACCTGTTAACCTTCCAGATACATTAACCTTCCAGATACATTCAACACTCCCTCCACTGTGAGGACTTCTGTGAAAACCCCTTTCCCTCATCCACACTCAATAAGATGAAGCATTCCTGCTCAAACTCATTTGCCACTTTTGTGGTACTTTTTCAAATTAAAAATGTCTGCCTCTAACACTAGATTTCAAATTTCTCAAAAGCAAGGACAGTCTCATGGCAGATACTTAGCAGATATTGGCTGGATGACTGAATTACAAATAATTAGTCAAAGATATGTCTGGACGCTGACTATAGTTATCAGTGTTATCAACAGTCAGATGTTACACTGCTATCCCCTATTTTTTTTAGTGTTTACATAGAAAAGTCAGGCATGAGAAGATAGTATATACAATTTTCAATAAATTTAGAATTTGTAATTAGTATTACTTTACAGAACTTCTAAATATGCTATGTCACCATAATAATGTTTCTATTCAAAGTTGGGCTTTAAAAAATAAAATATATAATTAAAAAAATGAAAGATGGCCTTTTTTGAAAAATAAAAACTTCCAAATGTTAGCATTTATTTCTGGAATGTTAAAGATGATTTTTTAAGAAAATATCTCTCTACCATATGTTCAGTCACATCGTGTGAGATTTTTAATTTTCTTTCATAACAGAGTGAAGTTTCACAAGTCTACGATGCTTAGTACTGAACTGTGACTGTCTTGAAACACACTGAAAAATATTTATACTCTCTTTCACAGAAAATGACAGGAATGACCACTCTGAAAAAAATAAATAGGATATAGGTTAAAAGGAAACAAGAAGGATTTCCATGAAAGAGGGGAAGAACTGATTCAGATCTCAAACTCTAAAGGAGATTACAGATTATTCCTTTGAGACATTTCTAGTGTTCAAATATTTCCATTTGATTTTTAAAATAGACTCTTTCTCTGGAGAAATTCTCCATCGTCATGTATTTTTCTAAGCATATTATTTGCAGTTATGATAACATCTGGGCTTGATAATGTGAGGGGACGTCTATGAGTCTATTTTTATCATTTGTTTTTTGATCTTGCTTTCTGGTGCAGGCGGCAGATTTTTTTTTTAGAGATTAACATATATGAAAGGTACATGAAATACAAATGAAAAGTAATAGAAGCTCTGGAAAAGACTATCTTCCTCCAGACTGAACTCGCTCTAATCTCTAGTGAGCAGGTGAAATGGGGATATTTTAAGGTATCAGTGGCTGAGCTACCCCAGGCTGCATCACAGTTTTCACAAGGGTTTAGCCTCTGGTTTCCCTTCATTTCTAGCATTTGGTTCTTCAGAGATCTCGGCTGTTGATCTAGGGTGTTTACTGCAGTCCCTCCTCATTGTCACGGAATGATCCCGTTTCTTCTTTACCATGGTACAGTGAAAACACCAAAACCTCCATTCATCTTAGCCATGCATCTCTGCAGCATAAAACACTTAGTGAATGCCTCAATAGGAAAACTCCTGAGTGCAGGTCACCCTTTCCTGCCCCCCATTCTCTCCAGGTTCCTGATTCTGCAATTTTTGGTTGCCTAGGAGCTGTCTGACTCCAAAGTCGCCCTCTGATGCCTTCAGTCGGATTTTCCATTCAGCCAAGAGGTCAATCAAAACAAACTGGAAAGTATTAAAGGACTGATAATGAGCAACCTATCTCCATGAGCATCAATTTAGAACTCAATGAGCATTCAAAATAGAACTAAGACTAAACAACTGTGGAAATGATTGTAGGCAAGAGGATAATCTTAGCAGTATAATTATAAAGTAAAACAAAAGTTGGGAATGGGGGATAGAAGGTATAACAAGGTCGAGAAAGTGCTTATTTTCTCAACTTTCATAATTTAAAAAATCTATTATTCACTAAATTTGAAAGATAAAAGTTGAATTGCTGAAAGATAAAAGTTGAATATACATAATGTTGCACCTGAGTCCTAGCAGATCTTTTAGAATTTCACATCATTTGCAGTGAAAGAAAAAATTTTGGAAGTTTTAGCAATTCCTTGTCTATCACTGTATTTATATATTTTTCATTTAGATACAAATAAAATTAAGTTCAATAATTTCATTTTTAAATACCTAAGACTCCACTTTCACATAAATAGTGGGACCTGTTTATCTTTTTGCCTGTATCTATCAGACTTTCAATTTTGTGTTTTCACAGAGATTCACAGGGTGATTGTTGTTAGTTCGTCAGAAAGTCGTGTCAGATTCTCTTTTGCGACCCCATGGACTGCAACCCGCCAGGCTCCTCTCTTTCCTCTTTTCCAACCAAGAATATTGGAGTGTACTGCCACTCCCTCCTCCAGGGGATCTTCCCAACCCAGGGATCGAATCCACGTCCCCTGCACTGGCAGCAGATTTTTTTTTCTTTTTTTTTTTAACCACTGGGCCACCAGGGAAACCTAGAGTGATGATTACCTCATGATAATAGATTTATTTCAGAGTGGTAGATTTTTAGGTGTTTTTTTTTTTTTTTTCACCTTTCTCCTTTATTCTTTTCTATAGTTCTTTTTCTTCTGAAGAAGATACATTATTTTGATATTTGCTGAAATGGAAGGCTGCCTTTTCCTGTCCTAAAGAATTGGTAACTTATGAACCATAAGGCCCCCTCTCCAGTGCACTCTTAAACACAGGGATTTTTGTCTCATTTATTGTTCTAGCAACAATTGCTAGCACATGTATGGCCCAAACATAGAAGGTACTCACTTACTCAGTAAGTAAAAGTTACAAGTAAAACCATTTAGTTCATATTCTTTATCTAAGCTGAAACTCAAATCCCCTGACAAATTAATGACTACTATCCTCAATTCCTGAGGAAGAACTGGGGTTCAGAAACTAAGGGACTGTAAAAAGATCACACAGCTAGTTCATATCAGAAGAGAAACACAAACCTGTTTTCCACTTAAGTTCTCCACTTTTAAAGTTCTCTTCACTCCAAAAGCCTGTGCTTCACTCATTCGGTACAGTAAAATCTGTCTACTTCTCCTTTTTCACATGCTCTGAAAAACATTTTTTTCCCAAGCCTGTTTTCTCTTAGTTTTAACTAGTACAGTTACATATTGGTAAGGATCACACATTGTTTGTTTGCCCTCAGTATTCCACCTCACAATTTCTTAATATGTTAAAGAAAAGATATCAATTCGGGAAGTGGAAATCTAACTGAAGTCATTAAATCAGCCAACGGCATATGAAGGCACTGGACCTGACACTTAAGAGATATAAAGACACTATATAAATCACAGAGCTAAAAATAGACAACTGACTCAAAGTCCCAAATCTGCCTCGATCTCGGAGTTCACTTAAATGTATTTACTCGGAATACCTGAATAAGCACAGCTTCTCTCACTGCGTGGAAGAGCATCTGAATGTATAAAACCTTAAATACCACTATGATAAAGCCAAAGAATCTGACTTTTTCATCTGAATCAACGCCGAACACTTACCCACTCTTTATCAGAATTCATAAATCATTCAAGAGTACCTCTCGCTCTGTGTAACACATTGGTTCTGCCACTTGAATTCATCAGATTTTTTCTACACTTATAGTGCCTTTATTCTGCACACAAAAAATTATTTCTAAGCTCATTGCATTAGACATCTAACTTCCCACTGTCCATCCATTTCTCCAGTCTTTGTGCAGAGCATGTTCTCCCTTTTCTGGTGTTCCTCCTGATGTGGACTAGATCTGCACACTTCCACATCCACCTCCAGCAATCAAAAACCCCAGGAGGGAGGAAATACAATGCTCTCTGTCCAACCAAGTATCATAGCCTCTTTCCTAGAGACAGCACAAACTACAGAGATAAATACTTCAGGTTTTACAGGATAAACTCTGGAAGGCAATACACCTAAAATAGTAACAGAGGTTACTGACAGGTCATGAAACTAACTAGTATTTACATGACTCTCCATACTTTGTATTTGCTGCTTCTTTTCCTACAATGAGAGTCATTTATTTCTTCCTTCAAAAAAAAAAAAGCGTTAAATTCAGCACCATAAAATAATTCATTGTACAATCACATGCTAATGTATCCAAATCTTGGATAAAATGGATGACTTTTAGGAAACTATGTTTAACGAAATTGATTCACAATGGGTTAGAGAGCCGAAACAATCACAAACAAGGAAGAAATTGTAGCTGTCGGTCCAAGAGTTATTTAGCCCATTACTTACTGCCACGACCACCAACAATAAACATCAGGCTCAAATGACTTTGGAGTTGATTTCTGTCAATATACCACAAACATAAAAACTGCCCACGCCCATTTTATTTTTTTCAGACAGTAAATTAGCGTAACACCAATTTGAAAATGTCAGCAAACAAAAATAAAACAAATTAAACTTACTTGTATAATGCTGGCCAAAATTTTACTTAGCAAAAAACAATATGCAAATAGAGCCAGCAAAGTATTTATTATAAGCCAGCATAATCTAGTGAGTTTCACTAAAAATTCAAAGAGATGAAATATTTTAAATATCTAATTATATTAATCACCAAATTAATAACCCAATGAAGAAAAATAATAGAGCAATATTTATGGAGCCCAAAGAGGTATGAGATATTAAATAATACTTGTCAAATTTTTGAAAATTTTAAAAACAATATAAGATATATGTAACTTCATAATCCAAGACATGATACGCAAATTTTTTTCTTAAATTCAAGTTCTTTCTTTATTGGAATATAGTTGATTTACAATATTCTTTTCATTCCAGGTGTACAGCACAGTAATTCCATATTTTTATAGATAATGCTCCATTTAAAGTTACTAAAAAATAATGACTATATTTCTCTGTACTTTATAATATATCCTTATTGCTTATCTTTTTTATACATAGTGGTTTATACTCTTTAATCCCATACCCCTATCTTGTCCTTTTCCATTCCCTCCATCATTGGTACCACTAGTTTTCTTTATCTGTGAGTCTGTTTTTTTAATATATATTGGTTTTTTGACCACATATAAGTGATAACATACAGTATCTGTCTTTCTGTCTCTGATTATTTAATAAAGCATACTACTCCCTAGGTCCATCTGCATTGTTGCAAACAGCAGAATTTCATTCTTTTTAATAGCTGAATCATATTCCATTCTGTGTGTGTGTGTGTGTGTGTGTGTGTGTGTGTACATACTGTATCTTCTGTATCCCTTTATCTGTTGATGAACACTGGGTTGCTTCTATATCTTGCCTGTTATAAATAATGCTACTTGGAATATTGGGGTGCATGTATCCTTATGAATTAGTGTTTTTGCTATCTTCAGATATATACTCACGGGTGGAACTGCTGGATCATATGGTAGTCCTATTTCTAGATTGAGAACCCTCCACACTGTGTTCCACGGTGGCTGCAACAATTTACACTCCCACCAAGAGTGTACAAGGGTTCCCTTTCCTACGCTCCCTCACCAATATTTGTTATTGGCAAACTTTATGACGATAGCCACTCTGAGAGGTGTGAGGTGATGTGTGATTGTGGTTTTGATTTGCATTTCTCTGATGCTTAGTGATGTTGAGCATCTTTTCATGTACCTGTTGGCCATATGCGTGTCTTCTTTGGAAAAATGTCTATTCATGAATCGTGCCCGTTTTTTCATTAGGCTGTTTGTAGGTTTTTTGATACTGAGTAACCTGTATGCAGATCAGGAAGCAACAGTTAGAATTGGACATGGAACAACAGACTGGTTCCAGATAGGAAAAGGAGTACATCAAGGCTGTATATTGTCATCCTGCTTATTTAACTTATATGCAGAGTACATCATGAGAAATGCTGGGCTGGAGGAAGCACAAGCTGGAATCAAGATTTCTGGGAGAAATATCAATAACCTCAGATATGCAGATGACACCACCCTTATGGCAGAAAGTGAAGAAGAACTAAAAAGCCTCTTGATGAAAGTGAAAGAGGAGAGTGGAAAAGTTGGCTTAAAGCTCAACATTCAGAAAACTAAGATCGTGGCACCTGGTCCAATCACTTCATGGCAAATAGATGGGGAAACAGTGACTGACTATTTTTCTGGGCTCCAAATCACTGCAGATGGTGACTGCAGCCATGAAATTAAAAGATGCTTACTCCTTGGAAGGAAAGTTATGACCAACCTGGACAGCATATTCAAAAGCAGGCATTACTTTGTCAACAAAGGTCCGTCTAGTCAAGGCTATGGTTTTTCCTGTGGTGGATGTGAGAGTTGGACTATAAAGAGAGCTGAGCACCAAAGAATTGATGCTTTTGAACTGTGGTGTTGGAGAAGACTCTTGAGAGTCCCTTGGACTGCAAGGAGATTCAACCAGTCCATCCAAAAGGAGATCAGTCTTGGATGTTCACTGGAAGGACTGATGTTGAAGCTGCAACTCCAATACTTTGGCCACCTGATATTAAGAGCTGACTCATTTGAAAAGACCCTGATGCTGAGAAAGATTGAAGGCAGGAGGAGAAGGGGACGACAGAGGATGAGATGATTGGATGGCATCACCATCTTAATGGACATGGGTTTGGGCAGACTCCGGGAGTTGGTGAAGGACAGGGCGGCCTTGTGTGCTGCAACTCACGGGGTCGCAAAGAGTCAAACATGACTGAGCGACTGAACTGAACTGATATGGTTGTTTATATGTTTTGGATATTAACCCATTATCTTGTCATATCATTTGCAAATATTTTCTTCCATTCAGTAGGTTTTTCATTTCATTGATGGTTTCTTTTGCTGTATAAAAGCATTTAAGTTTAATTAGGTCCTACTTGTTTATTTTTGCTTTTCTTTCTTTTTCCTCAGGAGAAAGATCCAAAAACCTATTGCTACATTCTATGTCAGAGTGAATTCCTTATATAATCTTCTAGAAGTTTTGTGGGTTTAGGTCTTATATTTAGGTCTTTAACCTATTTTTACTTTATTTTTGTATATGGGATAAGGAAATATTCTAATCTCAGTCTTTTACATGTAGCTATCCAGTTTCCCCAGCAACATTTATTGAAGAGACAGTCTTCTCTCCATTGTACATTCTTATCTGCTTTGTCATAGGTTAATTGACCATAGGTACATGGGTTTATTTCTGGACATGATGCTAAATTTTGAAATACCATTAAACTTGATGATAAGAAAAATGCTTTTAGATTACAGTATTCTGGAAGTACTATCTGCTATAATGACAACATAAATAATATTTATACATCTGAAAGGTAGAGCAAAAAATATTATTGCTTGTATCTAGATGGCATAGGTAGAAAACACAAAATAATCAACTAGAAAACTAGAAGAGAATGAGACATCAAAGACTGGTTAAAAATTTTTAAATCAACTTATTTCATATAAATAATGGAGATTTATAATATAAAACAGAAGAAAATCCACAATAGCAACAAAACAGTGTATTTTTCTTATATTAAATATAAAAGCTATTAATGTTTGCATAATTACTAAAAGTGAGAAATATTAAGGGAAACTGATTTAATGTAAAGATATAAGCTCTTGCTACTGAAGAAAAGTATGTTGAAAAAAATGTAAATTCTCCGTACATTAAAGCCAAATTTAATGCAATCACAAGCAAAATCTCAACAGAATTATTTCTTAACCTGGCAAAGTTATCTAAGTACTTATGAGAGAACATCTACAAACAATTAGCAAAGTTAAAGATAATGTTTTGGGAAAAGAGACAGAAGTGTCTTCATAACATATTAAAACATAGTAATGCTAACATTAGTAAAAGAAGGTGTTGGACTTCATCCAGCAAAGACAAAAGTGAAAAGTATCAGCCATGCTCTCCCACTGTGAACAACTCTAAAACCAGACCAAAGTTATGAAGTCACTCTTTGTAGGTATTCAGCAACAGGCAACACAAAACAGATCATGGACAAAAGAAACATCGTGAGGTGGGCCCCCTGTTACTTTTCCTTTCTGTTTTGAATCCTAATTGGATGGCATCACCATCTTAATGGACATGGGTTTGGGCAGACTCCGGGAGTTGGTGAAGGACAGGGCGGCCTTGTGTGCTGCAACTCACGGGGTCGCAAAGAGTCAAACATGACTGAGCGACTGAACTGAACTGATATGGTTGTTTATATGTTTTGGATATTAACCCATTATCTTGTCATATCATTTGCAAATATTTTCTTCCATTCAGTAGGTTTTTCATTTCATTGATGGTTTCTTTTGCTGTATAAAAGCATTTAAGTTTAATTAGGTCCTACTTGTTTATTTTTGCTTTTCTTTCTTTTTCCTCAGGAGAAAGATCCAAAAACCTATTGCTACATTCTATGTCAGAGTGAATTCCTTATATAATCTTCTAGAAGTTTTGTGGGTTTAGGTCTTATATTTAGGTCTTTAACCTATTTTTACTTTATTTTTGTATATGGGATAAGGAAATATTCTAATCTCAGTCTTTTACATGTAGCTATCCAGTTTCCCCAGCAACATTTATTGAAGAGACAGTCTTCTCTCCATTGTACATTCTTATCTGCTTTGTCATAGGTTAATTGACCATAGGTACATGGGTTTATTTCTTGGACATGATGCTAAATTTTGAAATACCATTAAACTTGATGATAAGAAAAATGCTTTTAGATTACAGTATTCTGGAAGTACTATCTGCTATAATGACAACATAAATAATATTTATACATCTGAAAGGTAGAGCAAAAAATATTATTGCTTGTATCTAGATGGCATAGGTAGAAAACACAAAATAATCAACTAGAAAACTAGAAGAGAATGAGACATCAAAGACTGGTTAAAAATTTTTAAATCAACTTATTTCATATAAATAATGGAGATTTATAATATAAAACAGAAGAAAATCCACAATAGCAACAAAACAGTGTATTTTTCTTATATTAAATATAAAAGCTATTAATGTTTGCATAATTACTAAAAGTGAGAAATATTAAGGGAAACTGATTTAATGTAAAGATATAAGCTCTTGCTACTGAAGAAAATATGTTGAAAAAAATGTAAATTCTCCGTACATTAAAGCCAAATTTAATGCAATCACAAGCAAAATCTCAACAGAATTATTTCTTAACCTGGCAAAGTTATCTAAGTACTTATGAGAGAACATCTACAAACAATTAGCAAAGTTAAAGATAATGTTTTGGGAAAAGAGACAGAAGTGTCTTCATAACATATTAAAACATAGTAATGCTAACATTAGTAAAAGAAGGTGTTGGACTTCATCCAGCAAAGACAAAAGTGAAAAGTATCAGCCATGCTCTCCCACTGTGAACAACTCTAAAACCAGACCAAAGTTATGAAGTCACTCTTTGTAGGTATTCAGCAACAGGCAACACAAAACAGATCATGGACAAAAGAAACATCGTGAGGTGGGCCCCCTGTTACTTTTCCTTTCTGTTTTGAATCCTTTTCGGGACCATGAGACAAGAAGTAGAACCCAAGCAAAACAGTCTAACTGAGATGACGACAAGAGCATGTTTAAATTTCAGCCAATCCATAAGAGAATTATCTTCTTAATCACTCCAGGCATTCGTAAGAGACCACAAAAGATCACACATTAGTAGTGATGCCAACACACTAGCGTAGGACCATGACCTAAGATTAAGAGCAAAATCAAAACATTCCCACGCAAGCGACTCAAAAAAACAAACCCTGACAACATCAAGAGGATATGCTAGGGTTTCACTGCCTTCATGAACAAAATTCAACATTCCCCCTACAATGTACAATTATAGTTTCCAGTACATAATTAAAAAAAAAAAAAACTAAGCATTAAGAGAAAGGAAAATATGACCAAAAATAGCTAAATAAAATAGCCAATTAGAGGACTTCCATTTTCCAGGCTAGCATATAAGGAACTTACAAATCTCTACTGCATCCTAACAAGTTAAAAACTGAACAAACTGAAAAATCAACTCTTTTCAAATCTCCTTGGGAAGCCAAGTTACAGGGCAAACTGCTGTCCCCAACACTGGAGAGATGAACAGGTGGCTACAGAGAAACATTACTTACTAAAGCTGAAATCCACAGACAGAAACCTCCATGAGATCCAGGTCAGGACAGGAAAAACTGAACTTTAATAGATGAACTGCCAAAGGCTCAGTGCAGACAAGTCTGAAGAGTAAAAACTCCAGAGAGCAGGTGAGGGAGGGAAGCTCCCACACTCTTGCTTTAGTCAATTCCTATAATCCCACCAGATTTCACAGTAAATATTGAAGAAAATGTCCTCTTAGGCTTCTGGCATGGGAAGGGAGAAAGCAGTCATTGTGAAATACGCCAGAGCATTCTATAATTTTTAACCACACTAGCCTTCCTCACCATAAACTACCTTATCAGCGCCTAACCAAACTGGAGGAAGGAAATATTCAAGTTCAGCCAGTCCTAGCTTTTCCACAGGAGGGAAGGGAAATACTGGATTTCAGAGCCCCTCGGTCATTTGGGCCCACTTAAGGCGGAGAAGGCAATGGCACCCCACTCCAGTACTCTTGCCTGGAAAATCCCATGGATGGAGGAGCCTGGTGGGCTGCAGTCCATGGGATCGCGAAGAGTCGGGCACAACTGAGCGACTTCATTTTCACTTTTCACTTTCATGCATTGGAGAAGGAAATGGCAACCCACTCCAGTGTTCTTGCCTGGAGAATCCCAGGGACGGGGGAGCCTAGTGGGCTGCCGTCTGTGGGGTTGCACAGAGTTGGACACGACTGAAGTGACTTAGCAGCAGCAAGGCTGGGGAAAAAAAACTGATAAGAACTTAGGAAGTTCACATCCCAGGGCCACTGGCTCACTAAAAACCTGAGATATAATCTTAAGAGGAACAAATGCTTCTCTTATCTCCACACCTTACCACCACATTACTAAAAACCTATTAACAAGTGTTCCTTTCAGTTCACACATCATGGAATAATATTCATAATCATTTAAATATCAATGGTACAAACACCAATTAACTGTTTTGGTATCACAATTGTATTGGGATTGTCAGAGTGGATAAAAAATAAGACCTAATTATATGCTGGCTACAAGAAATCCTTTAAAAACACATATATAGGTTAAAAGTAAAGGGATAGGGAACAACAGCAAAAATATATATACTTATACACACCATGTTAATAGGGCTTCCCTGGTGCCTCAGCAGTAAAGAATCTGTGTGCCAATACAGGAGACAGGGATTCAACCCCCTGGGTCAGGAAGATTCCCTGAAGAAGGAAATGGCAACCCACTCCAGTATTCTTGCCTGGGAAATCCCACGGACAAAGGAGCCTGGCAGACTATAGTCCATAGGGTCACAAAAGAGTTCAACTCTTTGGTGGAATGACTTAGCAACTAAACAACAATTATGTTAATACTAATTGAGAGAAAGTAGGACTAGCTATATTAATTTCAGACACAGCAGACTTCAGAGTGAGGAAACCTATGAGGGATAAAGAGGGCATTACATAATGATAAAAGGGTCAATTCTCTAAGAAGATATAATTCTTAATGTGTATGTGTCTGGCAACAGCATCCAACTATATAAGGCAAAAACTGACAGACCTGCAAGGAAAAATAAATTAGCTCACTATGATAGCTGGAGACTTAAACATCACTCTCTCAGAAATGGACAGATGTAGCAGGTAGAAAATTAATAAGAACATAGTTGAACTTAAAGAGGATATCAATCAACTGGATATGACTGACATCTATATAACACCACTCCTTCTAGCATCAGCCTTTTTCTCAAGCTCACATGGAATACTCACTAACAGAGATCACATTCTAGGCCATAAAACACATCACAACAACTTTAAAAGAATATAAATTATTCTATGCCTTTTCTCAGAGCACAATGGAATTAAACTGTAAATCAATAAAAGACATCAGGAAAATCCCCAAATACCTGGAGATTAAGCAACATATATCTAAATAACACAACTGGTCAATGATGAAATCTCAAATTTTAACCAATAAATATGAAAAGTTTTTAAATTATCAAAATTTGTGGGATGTGGCAAAAGTAGTGCTTACTGGAAATTTTATAGCATTGAGTGCATATATTTGAAAAGAAGATAGGTTAAAATCAATAATCTAAAGCTCTTATTTTAGGAAACTAGCAAAAGAAGAGAAAATTAAATTCAAGGTAAGCAGAAGAAGGAAAATGTTTCTTTGAAAAGATCAATAAAATTGATAAGCCTTCAGCCAAGTTAATTAAGAAAAAAGAGGATGACACAAATTCTAATATTAGAAATGAAAGAAGTGACATCACTATAGATTCCATTGACATTAAATACAAAGGAATATGAACAACTGTGTCTACAAATTTGATAACCTAGATAAAATGGACTTATTCCTTGAAAGACACAATCTTCCCAAATGGACACAAGGATAAATAAATAATATGAATAGGCTTATATCTGTTATAGAGACCGAATAATAACCTTCCAAAACAGAAAGCATGAGGCCCAGATGAATTCTACCAAACAATTAAGGAAAAAATTATATCAATTCTCTACAATCTCTTTCAGGAGAATATCAGAGAGAATACTTCCTAACTTATTCTATGAGGCCAAAATTATTCTAACACCAGACCAAAGACAATTAAAAAAAAAACAAACACTGCAGACCAGTAACTCTCATGAACATACACCCTTAAAGGTCCTCAAAAAAATTTACTAAACTGAATCCAACAAGGTGTAAAAAGAATCATATACCACAACCAAGTGAGTTTTATCCCATGTATCCAAACCTGGTTCAAAATTCAAAAAATATATCAATATAATCCTCACATCAATAGGTTAAAGAAGAAAAATTACATGATAATAGATGCAGAAAAAGCATTTCACAAAATCCAGCACCCACTCATTATAAAAATCCTCAACAAGCTAGGAATAGGAAATGACTTCCTCAACCTGATCAAGAATATCTACAACAAACCTATAGCTAATATCATACCTAAAGTTAAGAAACTAGAAGTTTTTCCATTTTTATTAGGAACAAGGCAAGGATATCCATCTTATTACTCCATTTCAACATTTTACTAGAGGTCTTATGTAATGAAATATGACAAGAAAAAGTTTCCCTGGTGGTTCAGTGGTAAGAATCCACCTGCCGATGCAGCAGACACGGGTTTGATCTCTGATCTAAGAAGATCCCACATGCCATGGAGCAACTATGCCCATGTGCCACAACTATCAAGCCTGTGCTCTGGAGCCCAGAAGCCACAATACGGAGCCCATGTGCCGCAACCACTGAAGTCAGGGCACTCTATAGAGACTGCCCTGCAACAGGAGGGGCCCCTGCAATGAGAATCCATGCACCGCAACTAGAGAAGAGCTGCACAGCAGTGAAGATCCAGCACAACCAAGAACAAACAAAAGACCAGAAAAGCAACTAAAAGGCATGTATGTGGTATATATAAATACATTATATATATAAAGAAGGAAAAAAGAAAACTGTATTTATGGATTACACAGTCATGGATGTAGAAAATCCCAAAGAATCAACCAAAAATCAAAACAAAACCCTTTTGGAACTGATAAGAGATTATAGTAAAGTCTGGAGATAAAAAGTTAATATACAAGTATCATTAATTTTCCTGCATACCAGTAATGACCAAGTAGAATTTAAAATTAAAAATGTAATACTGTTTACACTAGCACTCCCCCAAAATGAAAGCTCTAGGTATAAATCTAACAATATATGTATAAAATATATATGAAGAAAATTACACAATCCTCATATGAGAAATAGGAGAAGGCAATGGCACCCCACTCCAGTACTCCTGCCTGGAAAATCCCATGGACGGAGGAGCCTGGTAGGCTGCAGTCCCTGGGGTCACTAAGAGTCAGAAACGACTGAGCAACTTCACTTTCACTTTTCACTTTCACGCATTGGAGAAGGAAATGGCAACTCACTCCAGTGTTCTTGCCTAGACAATCCCAGGGACGGAGGAGCCTGGTGGGCTGTCGTCTATGGGATCGCACAGAGTCAGACATGACTGAAGCGACTTAGCAGCAGCAGCAGCATATGAGAAATAGAACTGAGTAAGTAGAGAGAGAATCCATTTTATGAAAAGGAATATCATGAGATTCCAAGAATAGAAAGATTCAAAATTGTGAAATGTCAGTTCTCCATAACTTGATATACAGAAATAAAGAGTCACTCAGCATGTCCATGGAGAAGGCAATGGCACCCCACTCCAGTACTCTTGCCTGGGAAAATCCCATGGGTGGAGGAGCCTGGAAGGCTGCAGTCCATGGGGTCGCTAAGAGTCGGACACGACTGAGCGACTTCACTTTCACTTTTCACTTTCACGCATTGGAGAAGGAAATGGCAACTCACTCCAGTGTTCTTGCCTAGACAATCCCAGGGACGGAGGAGCCTGGTGGGCTGTCGTCTATGGGATCGCACAGAGTCAGACATGACTGAAGCGACTTAGCAGCAGCAGCAGCATATGAGAAATAGAACTGAGTAAGTAGAGAGAGAATCCATTTTATGAAAAGGAATATCATGAGATTCCAAGAATAGAAAGATTCAAAATTGTGAAGATGTCAGTTCTCCATAACTTGATATACAGAAATAAAGAGTCACTCAGCATGTCCATGGAGAAGGCAATGGCACCCCACTCCAGTACTCTTGCCTGGGAAAATCCCATGGGTGGAGGAGCCTGGAAGGCTGCAGTCCATGGGGTCGCTAAGAGTCGGACACGACTGAGCGACTTCACTTTCACTTTTCACTTTCACGCATTGGAGAAGGAAATGGCAACCCATTCCAGTGTTCTTGCCTGGAGAATCCCAGGGATAGGGGAGCCTGGTGGGCTGCCGTCTATGGGGTCGCACAGAGTTGGATACGACTGAAGCGACTTAGCAGCAGCAGCAGCATGTCCAACCCTTTGCAATCCCAAGGACTGTAGCTCACCTGGCTCTTCTGTCCATGGAATTCTTCAGGCAAGAATACTAGAGTGGGTTCCCATTCCCTTCTCCAGGAGATCTTCCCAACCCAGGGATCAAACCCAGGTCTCCTGCATTGCAAGCAGATTCTTTACCATCTGAGCCACCAGGTAAACCCATGATATAGAGATTCAATGCAATCTAAATCAAAATTTGATCAAGTTATTTTGTGGATAGCAACAATTTCTGAAGTTACATGCAGAGGGAAAAGATCCACAATACCCAACACTTATTATAAAGCTACAGTATTCAAGACAACGTGGTACTGGCAAAAGAACAGACAAACAGACCAATGGAACAGAACAGAACAGAAACCCCACGAAAATATAGTCAACTATTCTTTGACCAAGGATCAAAGGCACTACAATGCAGCAAAGAGAACCGTAACAACCAACGCTGAACCAACTGAACATATGTATGTCAAAAAAAACAATCAGCGTAGACACAGATCTCACACATATCACGAAAATGAACTCAAACTGGATCGGAGGTCTACATGTAACAAGTAAACCTACAAAATTTCCAGAAGATAACATGAGAGAGAAAATCTAAATGACCTTGGGTATGGTGATGACACTTTATATACCACACCAAAAACATGATCCATGAAAGAAAGTTAATAGGCTTTGCAAAAGACAATGTCAAGGCAATTCCCTGGCAATCCAGTGATTAGGACTCGGCACTCTTACAGCTGAGGGCCCAGGTTCAATGCCTGGTAAGGGAAGTAAAAGATCATAAGCTGTGCAGCCAAAAAAAAAAAAAAAAAGACAATGTCAAGAGAATGAAAAGACAAGCCATACATTAGAGGAAAGTATTTTGTGAAGGACACAACTGATACAGGACTGTCATCCAAAATATACAAAGAATCCTTAAAACTCAACAATAAAAAAAATTTTTTTAATTGACCTTAACAGATCTCTCATCAAAGAAGACATACAGATGACAAACATCATACGCCATGAGGTAAATGGATATTAAAAGAACAGTGATATATCACTTTCTGCCTATTAGAATGGGACTTCCCTGGTGGCTCAGAGGTTAAAGCGTCTGCCTCCAATGCGGGAGACCTGGGTTCGATCCCTGGGTCGGGAAGACCCCCTGGAGAATGGCCAAAATCGAAAACAGTGACACCACCAAATGCTTGGAAGGATATGGAGCTTCAGGAATTCTCATCCATTGCTGATAGAAATGCAAAATGTGACAGTGTGGAAGACGTTTGGTGGTTTGTTACAAAACTAAATATTATCATATTTATACTATATGACCCAGCAACCATACTCCTTGATATTTACGCAAAATGACATGGAAACCTATGTCCATACCATAGCCTGTCCATGAATGTTTACATTAGCTTTATTTATAATTTCCTAAACTTGGAAGAGATCAAGATACTCTTTGGTAGGTAGGTAGATAAATAAACTGCAGTACATCCAGACAATAGAATATTACTCATCTCTTCTAAAAAAAAATGAACTATCAAGCCAGGAAAACACCTGGAAGAATCTTAAATGAAGTATCCAGGCAAGAATACTGGAGTGGGCAGCCATTCCCTTCTCTAGAGCATCTTCCCAACCCAGAGATCAATGCTGTGTCTTCCGCACTGCAGGCAGATTCTTAACCATCTGAACCAACAGGGAAGCCGTGAATAAACAGTATCATTAAAAAAAAAAAAAGAAAGGCAATTCAAAAAGGCTACATACTATATGATTCTAATTATATGACATTCTGGAAAGGGCAAACTATGCAACAGGAGAATGTTCAGTGGTTGCTGGGGCCTGGCAGTTAGGGGAAGGACGAATAGGTATAGAGGATTTTGAAGGCAGTGAAACTATTCTGCGTGATACTATAATGGTGGACACATGGCATTATACATTTGCAGAAACCCAAAGAATTTACAACACCAGAAATGAACCCTGATGTAAACTATAAACTCTGGGAGATAGTGATGTGCCACTATAGGCTTATTACCTGCAACAGATGTGCTATTTTTATGCAGAACAGTCATAGTTGGGGAGGCTGTTACTATGTGGGGCATGTACTTCATGGAAAGTCTCTCAATTTTTCTGTGATTCTAAAACTGCTCTAAAGGTCTTTGCTGGTGGTACAGGTGTTAAGAATCCACCTGCCAATGCAGGGTACCCAGGTTCAATCCATGCTCCATGCCAAGAGGCAACTAAGCCCACGTGCCACAACTATTGACCTCACGTGCCCTACAGCCCATGTTCTGCAGCAAGAGAACCACTGCAGTGAGAAGGCAACACACAGGAGCTCCCTCTCACCACGACTCAAGAAAGCCTGTGCTCAGCAACAAGACCAGGTGCAGCCCAAAATAAAATTTCAACAAGTGTATAGAAGATATGAGAGATCTGAACAACACTACCAGCCAATTTACTTAACTGATCCTGATATAACACTATGCCCAACAGTCTTTTCAAGTGCAAACCATGGATTCACTAGATTAAACCATATGCTGTGCAGAACAAGTCCAATAAACCTCATTTGAAAGCTTATCAAATATGATCAACAACAATTGGAGGTAAGTTAGAAAGTAACAGGAGCAATATAATTTCTAGAAAAGTCCCAAATATTTGGAAATTAAGGAACGTATTTCTAAATAACCAATGGGTCAGTAAAGAAATCACAAAGGATATTAGCATATATTTTGAAATGAATAATGAAAATATTATATATCAACAATGAAATAGAGCATTGAGTAAAATCTATAGTTTTAAAAACAAGAAAAATTTAAAATACTATGCTACCTTAACATAGAAAAATAGCATATTAAACCTAATGTAAGCAGAAGAACAAAGATAAAGAGCAGAAATCACTGAAATAGAGAAAAATCAACAAAGATAAAATTGATTATTTAAAATGATTAATAAATAGTAGTCCTCTAGAAAGACTGATGAAGAAACTAAAGAAGACATAAAATATCAATGTCTAGACTGAAAAACGTGTCATAAGATCCAGCATATTTTAAAAGGAAAAAATTACAGTAAGTGCTAATTTGAGTAAGTCCTTGAAAAAGCAACTTATCAAAAGTGACCCTGAAGTAAACAAAAATGTGAGTCTTTCTATATCTATTAAATTTAAACCTTGTCACAAGAAAACTCCCTAAATTGGCTTCACTGGTGTGGTGAGTTCTATCAAACATTTAAGGAAGAAACGTTACCAGGGACATATTAATCTTTAAGAAAATCACACAAGAATATGCCAGTACTAGCTTGATACCAAAATCAAAGACATTTCAAGGAAAGAAACGACAAGCCAAACTGCCTCACAAATGAAGACATAAAAAGCCTTAGTATTAGCAAATTGGATTCAGCATTGTAATAAACCATGAGCTAGGAAAGTTTATCCCAGGAATGCAATTTGCTAGAGTTTGTTTCTGGCTTTGTTTTTTTTTTTTCCAAGAAGGAGGAAAGAGGTGATATGCGCAGTCTTAAGACTGTTGGTGGGAATATAAATTGGTAAATCTTTTCTAGGAAATAACTTTGCAAAATATATCCAGTAACAATAACAACAACAGACCTATCAGTAATGAACCACTTCACACTATGCATTCACACACTGGACACTACATTACCCACTCATGTCATTTCATTTTCACAACAAACTTCAAATAGTAGTTTCTTTTTTATTTATTATCCTCCTGATTTTAAAAATTAAGATTAAGTAGAGGAACTGAAATTCAGACCCAGGCAAACTGATTCCAGAGCCTATGATCTTCATTAATTATATATTTATAACCTACCTTATATTCAAAAGCAGAGACATTACTTTGCTGACTAAGGTCCGTCTAGTCAAGGCTATGGTTTTTCCTGTGGTCATGTATGGATGTGAGAGTTGGACTGTGAAGAAGGCTGAGCACTGAAGAATTGATGCTTTTGAACTGTGGTGTTGGAGAAGACTCTTGAGAGTCCCTTGGACTGCAAGGAGATCCAACCAGTCCATTCTGAAGGAGATCAGCCCTGGGTTTTCTCTGGAAGGAATGATGCTAAAACTGAAGCTCCAGTACTTTGGCCACCTCATGCAAAGAGTTGACTCATTGGAAAAGACCCTGATGCTGGGAGGGATTAGGGGCAGGAGGAGAGAGGGACGACCGAGGATGAGATGGCTGGATGGCATCATGGACTCAATGGACGTGAGTCTGAGTGAACTCCAGGAGTTGGTGATGGACAGGGAGGCCTGGCGTATCGCGATTCATGGGGTCGCAAAGAGTCGGACACGACTGCACGACTGAACTGAACTGAACCTACCTTAACATTTAAATGCACCCTTCAACCCAGATAGAAATTCTAAAAAAGAGAGAGAGAGAGAGATGCTAAAACATAACTGGAAAAGGGAAGAGGTATGCACAAAAATTAAAACATTATATGTAATAGTGAAACTTATATACCCATCAATATGGAACTGGTTATATCAATTTGCTTGATATATACATTAATATTACACAGCCTTTTAAATAATGGCATGGAAATTTACTGAAAATATATCCATATTACTTCTCAAAAACAAGTTACAAAGTTTATTCTGATCTCATTTATATGACATTTCAGACCCACAGTATAGGTGTATATATGTATGGTGAAATGATCGAAAAAATTCATGAAACTTGCATTCGCATGAACAGAGTTTAACTCTCTTTGACATTTTTGGATTGCTTGAAATTTTTGCAACATATTTTTAATGAAAGCCTATGACAGCATGAATTTTGGAATAAGAGTTCAGTTCATATCACAGCTTGTGCTGGCAATTAAAAAAAAATCTCTCAACACTCAGATTCTTCACTTATAAACGAGACAGTAACATCTAACACATATACCTCTTTTGAGGAATAAATTGTATCTATAAAGTGCTAATATAATGGTCAGTAAATGGTAAATCAATTTGCCTAGAAAAGTTTTTCACACAACCTAGTTGAATTTCCAAACAAAACTTGAACATTTAAGGCTATTAAAAACTTCCACCAACCCAGATTCCCAGACACAAAGGTAAAGTAAAGCTAGAACAACAGAGTATTTCTTGCCCTGTAGGAGAAAGATCTCCATAGGCAGCTCAAAATCTGCAAACCTATACCTGCTCTGAAACAGAGTCGTGCGGGGCTGGTGCATTGAGCAACACTCTGACAAGTTTTTGGCTCATCTGTTCCTGTAGGTTGTCTGCTACAGCTGAACAATGTGTGTTCCTGTATGCTGTTAAATTACCTAAAATATCCACATCACACATATGCCCAATCATGCAATTTCCAGAGTATGTAAATTGAGCAATTTTAACAAGCACCAACAGACTCTGTTTCCAGTAACCTGATGCAGTGTCAGAAGCAACACAACCATGAAAGAGACATACGATACTCAGCGCCTAAATGGATTAGGAGCAGTGACAGGGCCACACACTGGTCTCTTTCCTTAGTCAAAAAGTCTCATTAAAATAAATGAGCCTGCTCATTTGAGAAGGAAAGGAAAAAAACAAACGTTTGGGTCATCGAGTTGGAAGAGCAGCTCAGTTCCTGCTCATCAAAAGGAATAGATATCCTTATCCTCCAACATCCACAGCTGCAGATCAGATTCAACCAATCTCTCCTTATTAATGTTCTTATTAAATGTATTCTGTCCATCTGTGTTCAAGCTCATCTTGTGCATTCTGAAACATGATTCTCTTTTTCATGTATGAAATAATTAAATTTGTTTATCTCTGGCTAGCACCGAGCTCAGTTGAAAGTAGAGGATAAAGATTTTGCTGATGGCCTTGTGGTCAACTAGTAAATTTAAAATTCTCCTCATACAGTTAACATTCTGGCTATCTGCTGCTCTTCCTTTCTTTCTAATCCCAAAGCTTCCGGTGCTGTTCATATGATTTGGTGCACTGCCGAGCACCACGGAAGATCTGCTTGCAACGTAAGAACATGTGGAGAAATTATGTGTTTTTGTCACACCCTATTAAACGGTATTCAAAACACAATGCCCCAGAAACTAAATTGATTGTAGGTTTTATAACCCTTTTCAGGGTAATGGAAACAATTCAGGACCATGAAAGAAAGCATAGCTAGTGCAGCTGTGGGAATCTGAAGACTGCTCAGCTCAGCAGTTCTGTCCTGGCTTTAGTAGTTGGATTCCAATATTCTAGAACTTTGACAGATCGTTCCACATTAATAGCTACAAAGTTTTCCATATTTCTGGTAAAATAAGAAGTGTTTCTCTTGACTGACTCTGAATTGTGTTTGAGGCTGGAAAATGTCCACAGGTATGAAGACAGTTGCAAACCACTATGATATTATTATGTGTGTAATATTTTTCTGCTCTTTTTATGTTCCGAGCCCCACATTACAGTCAAAGCTCAAAACTCAGGAAGCACCAAGTTAAGAGAGATACTACTTTTCTATTTCTCTAGATCTCACATTGGTGTGACTCTTCCAGCTGTGGATATAAGGAAATACTTCAGCTGCAAGCCCATGATTCAGTGGTAACAGAATCACAGGGCTGGTTTAATGTGTTAAAAAGGAGTATGTTCTCTCTCAAGGTGACCAGTAACCCCTAACTCTTGAGCTGCCTAGCAAAGCAATGCCTTGATCCTGTCACCTATCATAAATGATCACTCACTCAGTCATTACCTGCACTGCATGCTGCTCCATCAGAAAAACATCTGTGAACATTATTTGACAAATTGATTGCTAAATGAGCCATTAGCTGAAGGGGCTTTCAGATTGCCTCCAGGAATCCGAGAGAGGCTGCACGAGAAAAAAACGCTTACAGATGCAAAGCAGCGCCTACACAGGGAGAAAGAACCCTAGTTACCAATGCTCCAGGGAAGGTGAGGGGACCAGTGTGGGAACCTTGTCTAAAGGAAGCCGTTGATTAGAAGCAGTAGTAAAACTACTTAATACCCACCCCCCATGCCTCAAGGGAGAAATTTAAGCTTTGTGAACTGAGAGAGAGAGAAAGGTAGTCAGTGGTGTGCTTGTCGAGGAGAGCTAGGAGTTAGTCATTTCACCAGCCCTGCTTGCCAAGAGCCGACAGGTGTGCAGTTTCCTATTGTTCTGACAGCCAGCCAGATACCTCAGTTTAGCATTCATCCTCTCCTCCTGCGCGGGAGAAAACAGCTGTCTCCCTGGCTCAGGATACAAGGAGTGGAGAGACAAGAAAACAGAGACAGAAGGAGAGGCATTCTTCTCTATTAGCATAAGGGGCAAGGCTTTGTTTGATTCATCACTGAAAACACATGGTCTTCCTGGGAAATGCATTCCATATGAGTAGTTTCCTCACAGTGGGTCCAAAAATAGCCTTCACACGGTATATTGAAACTTAAAAGTAAATAAACGCATAAAGATGCCTAGGTTAAATTATTCAGACCAGTAAGAAGTCATCATACACGAAAGCCCTTAAGGAAATGCCTTTTATAAATCATGCGGGCTTCATGCTGCTGACAGATGTTTGTGATTTTAAAAATATATCATAATCCTTGAAAAAAGAAAGACGTTATTTTGATCCAAACGATGTGTTTTCCCGTCTCATGTGGAATGGAAGCTATTTCAGTGTCAAAGTCCCTGGAGAGGAGAAGGAAAAGCCCACAGGACTTAAGGAAAGCCAGATGCAGGAGTAGCTGGGAGACTTTCAGGCTGCAGTTCTAAGTTTCCTTCGGGGGTGAGATATTAAAGGCTCGTGGTAACCAGCTGATGCAATGTCACTAGGTACACTCCCGTGACAGTCATAAGAACCAGACATCTGTGCTGAATCTAGGGCTTTCTGGATTGAAAAGTTGTTGAATACCAATAAAATCTATGCCGCTGATACTTACAAGGGAGAAAACGCGTCCATTACAACAATATATGAAACTTGAGAACCGCTGGCTCTCTCCCAAAGCCCAGGTATTTTTCTAATAAAATAAGCCATGAACTTCAAACAACTCTAAACTCAGGACATTAGGGTACAATCACAGACATAACCCCTTAGGCTTACACTGTAACACACTAACCCAATCCTGTAATAATAACACAGGCCAGAGAGATTGAATTACCCACCAAACCAAGCCAATTCTAAGTTCAAAGCAGAGGGTCTTCCATCCAAGAGCCTACTTTAAGAACAACACAGTTTAATCCACTTACTTCCTTTACCAAACCGAAACATTACAATTCACATGCCTGATACATATATTCTTAAGATTTCACGTACTTTTCTCCATGTTCCGTTGAGAGAGCAGAGGCAGGTCCTTCCACCGTTCACACAGACAGGGCTCAACTGGCTCGCTCTAGCTTTGCTTTCCAAGTCAATAAACACCAGGTGAGATGAGGAGAAGGGATGAGGGTCAGCATAAGCAAATTCTATTTCAGTTCTTGAACTGACTTAAGCCCAAGATGGAGCTGCTTCTGCCCGGGGCCCACGTCACCAAACACTTCGCAACGTGTGTAAATGCATCACGTGACCAGGAAGGCACGCAGCCTGCGGCTTGAACCACTCCCCAAATGCCAAGCCAACATCGCACCTTCTCACTTCAAACAACTACGTGACCGCATGGCCCCAGCCAACCAGATAGTTTCTGTTTGTCTCCTAGCTGTTTTGTATTCCTTACCCTGTTAAATAAACCTGCAGAAGGAAATAGCAACCCACTCCAATATTCTTGCCTGGAGAACCCTGTTAAAGCTTCTCGCTTTCCTCTCCATCTTGCAATTCTCAGGAAAATGGTTGTCCACGTCATGAAGTGTTAAGTAAAACATTTTACATCACCTAAATTATCTTCCTTAATTTTTTTTTAAACAGGGAGAAATGTTGATTCTATGTCTCCTTTGAGTCTTCCAAGGGATTGTATATCTGATTAAAGGGAAAGAAACTCTTTCCACATAATGTCTTTCTCAGATGGAATTGTTAGATTGGTTAAGAGAATGTAAATTATGAAAAAGAATGATTGCTAAATATGCCATTGAATCGTATGTGGTACTTTGTGAAATGGAAGTATTTGTGTGCTTTAAAACATTGAGGCATTTCTTGTTTTGGCTAACGTGGAGTAACAGGGACCATATAGCTGCTCTTACAATTAAACACAAAATGGAGATTGCACATGAAAATTCCTTGAGCAGACAAAACCATTTTAGCCATGTAAACAAAACTGAACATATCTTATTACATGAACATTAAGTGAAACCTCTTATTACAAAACATGTTATTTCTTATAAATGCCACATAAGACAATAAATGCCGTAAATGACAATCATAAAAAAAGTTTAAATCATCTTCCTAAAAGTGATATGAGGTAATCACTTTTAGGGGCCTCCCTGGTGGCTCAGTGGTAAAGAACCCATCTGCCAATGCAGGATACATGGGTTCCTTCCCTAGGTGGGGAAGACCCCACAGAAAGGGAAATGGCAACCCACTCCAGTATTCTTGCCCGGAACAACAGAAGGAACCAGGCAGACTACAGTCTATAGGCTAGAGTCCATGGAGTCGCAAAAGAGTTGGACATGATGACTTTGGGACTAAAACAACAAAACAATAAATCACTTTTAACCTGTCTCTTCTGATCTGGAAACCCCAGTTGTAGTAACCAATCACCGGAAAGAGTAAACAACTTCCTCATTTTCACTTTATAAACCATGCTGTTACTTCAGCCCCTGAGCTTTACATCAGTCTTTGATTTTGAAAGCTCCCAGTTTATGAACTTTTCTTATATGGACAATAACCTCTTACTAAGTACTATCAATTGATTAGTGGTTACAATTTTGCTATTCCTGGAGTTTTACAGTTTGTGTTATCAGAATAAAGACCCAAGGAAAACTCCCAAAGATTCTGAGGACAGTCAGCAACTAGATGTCAATATCCACCAGACCCACTGATTCACTGCTTTCTCTCAGATCCGCGAGTTTGAGGGTCTCTCTTGATCTGAGCTCCACTCTCTTTGTGCTTTGCGTTGGCTGACTGTATTGTGCATACCTGTATTTTGTTTGGTGATACTTCTTGGTAAGTCTTCTTACTCTGTTCAAGAGAAGAAAACTTGATTGCCTGTGGTTGGTAATAGCTGTTGGAAAAAGGGCCCCTCACAGTTAAGACGGCTGAGAAGGCAATGGCAACCCACTCTAGTACTCTTGCCTGGAAAATCCCATGGATGGAGGAGCCTGGCAGGCTACAGTTCATGGGGTCACTACGAGTCAGATACAACTAAGCGACTTCACTTTCACTTTTCACTTCCATGTACTGGAGAAGGAAATGGCAACCCATTCCAGTTTTCTTACCTGGAGAATCCCAGGGACGGGGGAGCCTAGTGGGCTACCGTCTATAGGGTCACACAGAGTCGGACACGACTGAAGCAACCTAGCAACAGCAGCAGCAGGGATACTAAAGGCAATATGAGTTCCACCTGGTCAAAAACTCTGCCTCTCTCAAAAACTGCTTCCTATAGGTATAACCACTGAGGATCAGGATTTGTGTCTTTTTGTAAAATGGGTAAACTTTTGGATGATTTGGGATTGCAGTGACCACTTTGGGAAAACTTTGACTTAGAAAACTACCTGAATGCTGCTACTGATAAGTCGCTTCAGTCGTGTTCAACTCTGTACGACCCCATAGATGGCAGCCCACCAGGCTCCCCCGTCCCTCGGATGGGCACCCTTTAAAAGAGAAGATGTTAAACCCCCTTGGAGACACTGGAATGCATTCTTTGATTGGTATAAGTGTGTGCATGCTCAGCTGCGTCTGACTCCTTGTGATCCTATGGACTGTAGCCTGCCAGGCTCCTCTGTTCATGGGATTCTCCAAGCAAGAATACTAGAGTGGGTTGCCATCCTCTCCTCCAGGGGATCTTCCGGACCCGGGGATCAAACCCACCCATGGCTCCTGCATCTCCTGTATTGCAGGCAGATTCTTGACTACTGAGTCATTGGGAAAGCCAGTTGTTAATACAGATGCTTTTAAAAGAAAAATGACTCTAAAAATAGCTATCTAAAAGAAGACTGCCTTAGGTTTGGGCCCTATTATATCTTTTTTTTTTTTTTGGCCACACCACACAGGATGTGGAATCTTAGTTTCCTGACCACATAGGTGCTACATGCCTATGTGAGTGATCCCCCAAAAAATACCTCGACACAAAGGTGAGCTTCCCTGTTTAGCAACACTTCACACATGTCACACATCATTGCTGGGAGAATCAAGCATGCCCCTGTTCAACTCCACTGGAAGGGGACACCTGGAAGCTTGTTTCCCCTGAATTTTGCCCCTGAGCTTTTTCCCTTTGCTGATTTTGATCTGAATCTTTTCTCTGTAATATATCACAACTGTGAATATAAGTACCTTTCTGAGTACTGGTGAGCTATCAGGCTAATCCTGAGACCACTGATGGAGAGGGCCACAAAGATATCTCCTCATTCAACCAGATGGCTCTCCAAAAGTTTGTTCTTTAATTGCCTATTCATTATTCAGAAAATACTTGAGTATTTTTGAAAAAAACACAATAAAGGGTGGTTGGTTTTTCAGTAGCTTAAAAACAAACAAACAAAACTACCCTCACTTAAATCATCATGAAGTAGAAATAAATCCAGTACATACTTATTTTTTAAATTGACCCACTTGCCTTTTACCACTTGTGTTATTACACTCCTTACACTTTGTTCTCTAAATATGTGTGTGTGTATGTGTGTGTGTGTGTGTGTGTGTGTGTATACACACACACAAGCTTGTCTGGGACCCTAAGCTTCTTTTTTTAAAATCTTCTTTACAATGTAATTTCTTTGAGAAAATAGATCCTATAACATAGAGGGAGAAAGGAATACAAAAGGTAAAGGAACACTTACACTTACCTCCATGTACCTCCTTCCACTGCAAATTTAATAACCTCTAGCCACTCAGCACCCATCATAAAAGAACTCTCTCACTTTTGGAGGAGGACTTTGATGGTGAGGGACAGGGATACCTGGCATGCTGCAGTCCATGGGGTTGCAGAGAGTCGGACACAACTTAGCGACTGAAAAAATAAAAATAAGGCTGCTGATCACCACATCTTAGCCTGCCCAACATCAAAGATGATCAGTGAGCAAGAAATAGAACTGTTTCTCCACATCTTTCTTCTTCATGCTTCCAAAACATATTCCTTCCTCCCCAGATTAGGCTGGGCCTAGGTCAGTCATTTTTATGTGTAAGTCAGGTATTTGAGGGCTTACCTGGTGGTTCTGCAGTAAAGAAACTGCCTGCCAATGCAGGAGACTCGGGTTCGATCCCTGGGTCAGGAAGGTCCTCTGAAGAAGAAAATGGCAGCCCACTCCAATATTCTGGCCTGGGAAATCCATGGACAGAGGGGCCTAGCCAGCTAGAGTCCATGGGGTCTCAAAAGAGTCAAACATGAGCCAAGGGATAGAGGCAGCAACTAGGAGCTGAAAAAGGCAAAGAAACCTGTTCTCCCCTCGGAACCTCTTAAGGAACCAGCCCTGCTGACACTTTTGACATTAGCCCAGTGAAGCTGAGTTCAGACTTCCGATTCCAGAACCTTAAGAGAACACATTTACAGTGTTGTAAGCAGCTAAGTTTGTGGTAATCTATTATAACAAGTGTAGAAGATGAATCATATTCATGGACTGAAAGGTTCTTCTCTGGAGAAAGAGGCATAAAATTCTACTGGGGATGGGGAGATGAGGGCTCTTCTGCAAATACATAGATTAACTTCATTCAAAAGCTATTTTTCACAAAGCCTTCCTTTCAGAGCCCTTATCTTAAATTAGAGGGAAAATGTCACAGCAAGGAAAAAACTAGCATTTGGTAAATTTTTTAAATTATAACTTATCTTAAAAATATTTGCCATGGCTAGAGACAGTCCTTGTGAGGCAGTTGGCCTTTAAATAGAGAAAATAATGATCCAAGTTTCAGATTCCTGCATTAGGGTTTATTACATGCGATGTCTGGGTTATATTAAACTCCTGGAAATCAGGGTTTATAATAGAATGGCTGACATACCCTTAACGTTAATAGCCTTTCCAAGTACTGCAATAGTGAGCATTACTTTTTAATGTCATAAAATGATGGTTAAAACACTGCAGAATTTTCTCAAGACAGATAAGCAGGTGTTCAAGAGAGCAGAACTATTTAAACTTCATTGATTTATGGTCTATCTTATATTGAAGGCCAAAAGTTTTATTGAATTCCCATAGTAGATACTCTGAACTTAATTTTCTAAAACAGTAGCGCTATTTCAGGACTCCCCATATATATTAACTTCATTTTAACACTTGTGCTTCTGTATTTTTAAAGTTACTAGGCATAAGAAAATAGAAGCTGTAGCCAAAAGTGTCAGTTTTTCTGTGTTCTCTCTTTATTGGTTGACTTTTCAAAGAACATTGTTTGTAATAGAACCCAATGCATAGCTCCTAAATCATATAATCTGGGAACACAAGCCCCCAACTAATCATTTAAGCTGCACAATATTTCTGTCATCCTTTAACACTGTGAATATGATATAACTTCTTATTTAGTGTGAAAGAATGTCAAGGCATTTATCATCACTCTTCCCTCCCAGTTGCTCTTTCAATTCACCCCTAACCCAGTATCTCCAATCTTTATGCTGCCTGCTGGAAAGTAAAGTGGCTATCAGAAAAACCCCAATAAACTATCAAACATTTTATATGATTTGTTAACATTTTCTGCTGGTTTACATAAAAATCAATATTCTTATAACTGTAGGACCCAACCCTAATGATTTAGTGAAACTGATATTTACTGCGGAATCAAATAGAAATACCGTTAGCTATTAAAACTAAGTAACATTAGAGAAAGCTAGAAGCAAAATAATTACTATTATTTAGATAAGTGGATACCAAAGCATCTGAAATCCCAACTTATCTTTAGTACTGACTGTAATAGCAATAAATCGCTCTTGAGAGGAATTCTTGGAGGGTGAGTCAGGCAGTGTATGAATAAACTCACGGCTTACAATACATTATTAACTCCTTGGCTTTCCTCTCTCTGTTTCCAGGATCTGGTAACAAAATGAGTCAAACCTAGGAAACAAAACGGTATTAGAAGCATGTCAAGAAGAAAATGACAACACATTCTCAAAAATTAAAAACTTATCCAGTAACAGTTCAGGGAACCTTAGAACCCATCTGATTTGATTGACATATTTAATGTAACATCTATACATGTGAATAATTTTGTTACAATCAAAGAACATTAGCAAAGACATGTCCCTTTAAAAATAGATATGGGATGGGGAGATAAATTAGAAGTTTGGATTAACATATACACACTGCTGCTGCTGCTGCTAAGTCACTTCAGTCGTGTCCGACTCTGCGCGACCCCATAGACGGCAGCCCACCAGGATCCTCCATCCCTGGGATTCTCCAGGCAAGAACACTGGAGTGGGTTGCTATGTCCTTCTCCAATGCATGAAAGTAAAGAGTGAAAGTGACGTCGACCCCATGGACTGCAGACTATCAGGCTCCTCCACCCATGGGATTTTCCAGGCAAGAGTACTGGAGTGGGTCGCCATTGCCTTCTCTGATATACACGCTACTTAATATAAAATGGATTCCAACAAGGACCTCCTGTGTAGCACAGGGAACTATACTCAATATTTTATGATAACCTAGAAAGGAAAATTTCTTTTTATTCACTTCAGTATTCTTGCCTTGAGAACCCCATGAGCACTATGAAAGGCAAAAAGGTAGGACACTGAGAGATGAACTCCCCAGGTGGGTAGGCATCCAATACGCTACTGGAGAACACTGGAGAAATAGCTCCACAAAGAATGAAGGACGAGGCCAAAGCAAAAGCAACACCCAGTTGTGGATGTGACTGGTGATGGAAGTGAAGTTTGATACTGTAAAGAAAAATACTGCATAGGAACCTGGAATCTTAGGTCCATAAATCAGCATAAATTGGAAGTGGTCAAATAGGAGATGGCAAGAATGAATACAGACATTTTAGGAATCAGTGAACTAAAATGGACTGGACTGAGCGAATTTAATGCAAATAACCATTATATCTACTACTATGGGCAAAACCCTTAGAAGAAATGGAGTAGCCCTCATAGTAAACACAAGGGTCCAAAATGCAGTACTTGGATCTCAAAAACAACAGAATGATCTCTGTTCATTTTCAAGGCAAACTATTCAATATCAGTTCAGTTCAGTTCAGTTCAGTCGCTCAGTCGTGTCCAATTTTTTGCGACCCCATGAATCGCAGCACGCCAGGCCTCCCTGTCCATCACCTACTCCAGGAGTTCACTCAGACTCACGTTCACCGAGTCAGTGATGCTGGCCAGCCATCTTATTTCAAGGCAAACTATTCAATATCAGAGTAATCCAAATCTATGCCCCAACCACAAATTTCGAAGAAGGTGAAGTAATTCAATGAAGACCTACAAGACCTTCCAGAACTAACACCAAAAATGATGTCCTTTACATCACAGGGGACAAGAATGCAAAAATAGGAAGTCAAGAGTATCTGGAGTAATAGGTGGTTTGGCCTTGGAGTACAAAATGAAGCAGGGCAAAGGTTAACAGAGTTTTGCCAAGAGAACGCACTGGTCATAGCAAACACCCTCTTCCAAAACACAAGACTCTACACATGGACAGCACCAGGTGGTCAATATCGAAATCAGATTGATTATATTCTTTGCAGCTACAGCTGAAGAAAAGCTCTGTAGAGTCAGCAAAAACAAGACCAGGATCTGAGCTGGCTCAGATCATGAACTCCTTATTGCCAAATAAGGACTTATATTGAAGAAAGCAGGGAAATCCACTAGATCATTCAGGTATGACCTATAAATCAAATCCCCTACAATTATATAGTAGAAATGACAAATAGATTTAAGGGGTTAGATCTGATAGACAGAATGAAGAACTATGGATGGAGGTTTGTAATACCATACAGGAAGCAGTGATCAAAACCATCTCCAAGGAGAAGATACCCAAAAATGGTTATCTGAGGAGGCCTTACAAATAGCTGAAAAAAGAAGAGAAGTGAACAGCAAAGGAGAAAAGGAAAGATATACCCATCTGAATACAGAGTTCCAGAGAATAGCGAGGAGAGATAAGAAAGCCTTCCTAAGTGATAAATGCAAAGAAATAGAGGAAAACAATAGAATGGGAAAGACTAGAGATCTCTTCAAGAAAATTAGAGATACCAAGGGAATATTTCATGCAAAGATGGGCACAATTAAGGACAGAAATGGTATGGACCTAACAGAAGCAGAAGAAGAGGTAGCAAGAATACGCAGAACTATACAAAAAAGATCTTAATAACCCAGAAACCACAATGGTGTGGCCACTCACCTAGAGCCAGACATCCTGGAATGTGACGTCAAGTGGGCCTTAGGAAGCATCACTATGAACAAAGCTAGTGGAGGTGAGGAATTCCGGTCGAACTATTTCAAATCCTTAAAAATGATGCTGTGAAGCTGCACTCAATATGTTAGCAAATTTGGAAAATACAGCAGAGAAGACAGGATTGGAAAAGGTCAGTTTTCCTTTAAATCCTAAAGAAATGCCAGAGAATGCTCAAACTACCGCACAATTGCACTCATTTCACACGCTAGCAAAGCAGTGCTCAAAATTCTCCAGGCCAGGCTTCGCAGTATGTAAAATAAGAAATTCCACATGCTAAGCTGGATTTATAAAAGGCAGGGGAAACAGATCAAATTGGCAACATCCGTTGAATATTCGAAAAAGCAACAGAGTTCCAGAAAAACATTTACTTCTGCTTTATTGACTATGCTAAAGCCTTTAACTGTGTGTATAGAACGACTGTGGAAGATTCTTAAAGAGATGGGAATAGCAGACCACCTGACCTGCCTCCTGAGACATCTGTTTGCAGGTCAAGAAGCAACAGTTAGAACCAGACATGCAACAATGGACTGGTTCCAAATTTGGAAAGGAGTATGTCAAGGCTGTAGATTTTCACCCTGCTTATTTAACTTACATGCAGAGCACATCATGAGAAATGCTGGGCTGGATGAAGCACAGGCTGGAATAAAGACTGCCAGGAGAAGTGTCAATAACCTCATATGCAGATGACACCACCCTTTATGGCAGAAAATGAAAAGAACTAAAGAGCATCTTGATAAAAGTGAAAGAGGAGAGTGAAAAAGTTGGCTTAAACTCAACATTCCAAAAATGAAGATCATGGCATCTGGTCCCATCACTTCATGGAAAATAGACAGGGAAACAATGGAAACAGGGACAGACTTGCTTGCTCCTTGTAAGAAAAGCTATTACCAACCAAGCAGCATATTAAAAAGCAGAGACATTACTTTGCCAACAAAGGTCTATCTAGTTAAAGCTATGGTTTTTCCAGTAACCAGGTATGGATGTGAGAGTTGGACCATAAAAAAAGCTAAGTGCTGAAGAATTGAAGCTTTTGAACTGTGGTGTTGGAGAAGACTCTTGAGAGTCCCTTGGACTTCAAGGAGACCAAATCAATCCATCCTTAAGGAAATCAGCCCTGAATATTCATTGGAAGGACTCATGTTGAAGCTGAAACTCCAATACTTTGGCCACCTAATGGGAAGGACTGACTCATTGGAAAAAAAACCCTGATGCTGGAAAAGATTGAAGGAAGGAGGAGAAAGGGATGAAGAAGGATAAGATGGTTGGTGGCATCACCAACTCAATGGACTTTAGTCTGAGCAGGCTCCAGGAGTTGGTGAAGGACAGGGAAGCCTGGAGTGCTGCAATCCATGGGGTCACAAAGAGTCTGACATGACAGAGCAACTAACTGAACTGAGAAAGGAAAAGAATCTTAAAAAGAATAGATACATGTATGTGTGTAACTGAATCATTTTACTGTTCACCTGAAACTAAAACAACATTGTAAATCAACTATACTTCAATTAAAATTTTTAATTAAAAAAATAAAAAGATGTCAATATAAAGTTGTTTTAAAAGGCTAGGTCTAATGCCAGAGTGTACTCTGATACTCTTTCAACAAAATCACTTTTATTATTTAGTCAAAATTGGTATGCTTCACTGAAATTTATCATGGTTCATTCAATTCCAAATGCCAAGGAACTGGATCGAGGGAGAAGCCTCCATTTTTTAAATAAATAAAAAATGCACAAAATGGTTTGTTTCTTTTTAGCCAAATCAGTAAAACATAGAGATTATTAACTTATACACAATATTATTTTCTTTGTTTATAAGATTGTGTTTTCTGATTTTTTTTAAAAAAAAACATCATTCAAACAGGAGTATGATCAAACAGAACTTTTCTTCTATAAAAAATGAACAAATTCCCCTACACTTATTTTTCATTTTCTTTGCCAAGTGGAAGATATAGAACAGTGAGATGATTGAAGATCAGAGAAGCTAGAATTCTAACCCTCTTCTGTGGTTGCAAAACCCTGCAAGGCGGCCAGTACTTTGCCATATAACAAGAGTAACTGTGACCTGACTTGGGTTATAACAACTTTTCTGACCTTAACACCCCATTCCTTGACAGGTAATTTCTATATTCAGATTTCCTAAAATAATCCTACAGCTTGCAAATTGTGTTTGGACACTTTTTAACAATAGAGAGTTTTCTAGTTTAGAGAACTTTCAACATGCCTGTCCTCTAAAATAAAATTTCTGACTTTGATCATATAGAGTCCCTTATTTCTTTAATGTGGAGTTATTGGATGGAAGAAGGGTTAACTTATCATTTTATTTTAAAAATATAGATAAGAAAATAATGAATAGCCACATCTATAATATTTTTAATTTGAAGATGTCAGGTAATTACGTAATAATTCTAAAATTAAATAGTGATATTATATGCTTGTGCTTTTAAAAATTATGTTGTCCCTGATCTGTACTAATTGAGGTAAATTTTAATTGCAATTATGCAATAAGAATTACTTTGGTATCATTATCTAATATTTCTAAGACAGATGGATAGATATAGATATATAAGTATTACTATTAAATAACGGCTGTCATCTGAATGTCTACTGGCTGAGAAAGAGTATGCTGCTGCTGCTAAGTCGCTTCAGTCATGTTCGACTCTATGTGACCCCAAAGAGGGCAGCCCACCAGGCTCCGCTGCCCCTGGGATTCTCCAGGCAGGAACACTGGAGTGGGTTGCCGTTTCCTTCTCCAACCTATGAAAGTGAAAAGTGAAAGTGAAGTCGCTCAGTCGTGTTCAACTCTTAGCGACTCCATGGACTACAGCCTATCAGGCTCCTCCGTCCATGGGATTTTCCAAGCAAGAGGACTGGAGTGGGTTGCCATTTCCTCTAAAAGAGATAACTGAAACTATCCTAACAGTCTATTAGCATCTGAAGCATCTGCCCACTGTGAGTATGGAAGGAGCTTAAAACACTTACTCTGTGTGGGTAGTGGAGCATTTGGAGGTATCCACCAGTGCTTTGGGCTTCCCTGGTGGCTCAGATGGTAAAGAATCTGCCTGTAATGTGGAAGACTGGTGTTTGATCCCTGGATTGGGAAGATCCCCTGGAGAAGGGAATGGCAACCCACTCCAGTATTCTTGCCTGGAGAATCCCATGGGCAGAGGAGCCTGGTAGGCTACAGTCCATGGGGTCACAAAGAATCAGACATGAATTTCACTTTCACTTTTCACTAGTGCTTTAGGAAAGGAACTGGGACCCTGAGAGGGACACTGAAAGACGTGTCAAGAAAGAAGGAACCTTACGACATGGAAAGCCGGATTATACAGTACAGCATAGTCATGTAGGAATTTCATACACATTTCCAAGGATAATGTTACGGTGACACATTACTGACGGCGGGGGCGGGGGCGGGGGCAAGAAAACTAATGCCTGTGGCTGAAATAGGTCTCCAATCAAGAATGTCTTAACA
>SJXQ01005176.1:0-17064 GCA_006408695.1 Aepyceros melampus | reverse complement strand
GAACCTAATGTGGCTGTGACTTCTTTTCAGCATGTAAGCATGCTCACATCTATACCACCTTAACACAGAGCTACATAATAAACACTCTATCTGGACTTTAATCACCATATGGTTTCATTCCTGCACACCACAGTCTTACATATTAGAAGGGTTGTCTATGAACCCTATGTTCACTTCCTCACCTCACATCCTCTTTTTAATCCATACCAATCTGCTTCCACTAATTATCACTGATTTCAATAAGTTCACAAAATGACCATCTTTTAAATTCTACAGTTTGTGAATAGTGTTTAGTCATTGTCTATTTTCAAATAAAGATAGAGGCTCTAACAATTAATTTTGAAAATGAAAAAACTGACTGATCAGTGTGTGTATGCTCAGTGATGTCTGACTCTTTGTAACCTCATGGACTATAGCTGGCCAGGCTCCTCTGTCCATGGGATTTTCCAGATAATACTGGAGAAGGTTGCCATTTCCTTCTCCAGAGGATCTTCCTGACCCAGGGATTGAACCCACATCTTCTGCATTGGCAGGCCAGTTCTTTACCACTGAGCCACCTGAGAATCTCTTCCAATTTAACAAGTAAACACAATTTCATATTTCACTGTAGTAAAAACTAACAGGCACTTTTTCATCTGTATCTTACTTGCTCTCTTTGCTTCGTTTGGTACTCATGATCCCTTCATCCTGTTTCAGAACTCTCTCTTCAACTTCCTGTTATAACTTTGGCCTTTTAATTTCATAAGCCCCACTTTCACCATGCAGCTCGTAAATAACAGTATCAGAGTAAGAGAGAGCAAAATGCTTTCTGAATTCTACAAGAGGCATCATATGATTAGGTTACAGAAGGTGAGGTAGAACAACAACTCATCTGAAAGATCAGATGAGTGACCAGGGGTCGGATCATAAAGGGTTTTATAAGCCAGAGTAAGATGCTCAAGATTTACCTTCAGATCAACGGACAGTCATTGAAATGGGTGATGATCAATTTGGAATGTTAGTGTCAGATTTTTCATCTTAGAAGTTCATTCTGGAGAAAGAACTGTGTATATAGAGATTGGAAGAAGGAAGACCAGATAAAGAGATTCTGTGATCATTCGAATGTGTAATTATAGTGTTTAGGATGTACACGTCTTCTATGGGTAAAGGAGATAAAAGAAGTGGAAAAATTCAAGAGATATTCTGGAAGCAGAACTGATAGAACTGGATGGTTGCACTGAGAGAACATATATGGGAGGAGGAAGGAAAGGAGGAGACTGAGAGAAGTGGGCTGACACATTTAAGGGCCCTCCATCCATGTGAAAATGTCCAGTGTGTACTGGATACTTGCATCTGAATTTCAGCAGAAAAATTTGGACTGAAATATAATTTTGGAAATCATGAGAGTATAAAAAATAATTGGAGAGGTGAGTTTAACCATTGAGTTCCTCCTCTCTTGTATTTACCATCTTCACATCAAACTGTAAGAACATAACCATGGGCTGAACAAACAGTTAGACTGAGTGCTCTAATGCCTGGTGGGGAATGAATTACAGACACCCATTTGGAGCTTCAGACACTCAATCTAGGCTTTTTGATATCTTCTACATAAATCTGTAAACATTAAAAGAGAGAAGGGCCAGGAAGAACAAACAGAACAGGTAACCTCAGAAGAAACAAAGACAATCCACAAAAGAGAACTGTTTGAAAGAGAATTGTTTAAAGAACTGTACAGATTGTACAATGGTACAGAGAACTGTTTTAAAACTCTCATAATATAGCAGGGATGTGACAGAATATTATATCCATAACAAATAAAAGTAGAAGCTTCTGTGATAGGATCGATCTCAAAATTAAAAATATTAGTATAAAAATTAAAATTTTGATAGGAATTTGAGAAGAAAAATTTGAGTAAATTTCCCAAGAGGTAGAATAAAAAGGCACAAATAGAGTATATGATAAAAAGCAGTTATGAGACACAAGATAATTAACAAGGACCGACATCCAGTTAGTTCACTCAAACTGCATTCAGGTGCTCAAAGCAGCTACTTTATTTCTTATAGATAGGCAATTTCATGAACCCTGTGTGTTCCTGCCTGGTCAGTTGGAGAAACCTATATTTTGTCCAAACCAGTAAATTCAACCCAATGCAATAATTTTAAAGCTTTTTTAGTAAAACATCACCCTTTTGATTTCCATCCATTTCCTCTGCTCCTCCAAGATGACAAGTAGTTAGGGGAAAGGAAATTGTGTCATCTGTACTTTTTTAAGGCAATGTGACTGAAGGCAAAATAGAGGCCTTAGGTCTGCCAACATTCTCCTCTTGTTCATCTCAACTACTGAGTACCAGCCAGCCCTGCTGATGCTCCCTGGCGAGTGTGCCCGGTCCTGAAAAGGCCATGAGGAACCCTCTGAGCATCTTCTTTGTGCCCCACCTGGATCTCAGCCATCATAGCTTCTGAACATGGTGGCTTCTGCTGCCAGGGCACCTCACCCCTTGCCAGAGACCACTGACTGTCAGCTTAACCAGCTTCTGTTTCTTTTCTGGGAACTCAGGAGTGCTCAGAAAATATACTCTGACTCCTTCCACCTAGCTAGGTTGGGCCACTGAATTTACCTTCGTATCGCCAACCCCCAGACTGGTTCGTGAGGCTTGTGGAATACCTTCCTCTACTGCCCCAACCAAGGAACAAACATTCCTCTCAATCAATTGAGCACAATGTCTGCACTGCAGTGAAAAGCCCAGGGAGTATAGCTCTGGTCACATTTCCTCCTTCAGTCCCCTGTATTCAGCAACCACTCATAGGAACAAGAGGAGCAGGTCTGGAATGTATACTCTCTCAGATCTTCCTTTGCCCTACTTAAGGTATATTATTTTCTATGGTCTTATCCACCAAGTCTGCCCCTTTCAATGTGTTAGAGGGGTAGGTAAAGGAATTTGGGGAGCTTCAGTCTCTCTTAGATATTGCAAGACTTCAAGTCTATCACTTTGCTTTGACCTCAAGTATCTCTTGTAAGTATCAAAAGCTGAGTATAGACTCTTTGCAACACTACTCTAAAAATTCTAACCCTATTCTTTCAGGTAAAGTGATGCTTCAAGTTAACCATAGAAAAGTCCATGTACAAAGAATGGCAAAAAAAAAAAAAGAGAATATTAATATATTGTAATATACTATCTTGTGTTAACATACTATCCTGAGAATTTAACATATCTTCTTGAGCATACTTCTGGGAGTATGGCTGTGGCAGTAGGAAGTAATGGGGGCAACATAGTTGGAGTTTTTCCTTTGTCTCATAATATGCATCATTTTAGTATTTTAATTAACACTTTTGAACCATGGGGAATTAGAACAATACTCTTTCCCATACATTGGGTAAGGAATAATATCTCCATGCCCAACAGCATCACCTCTTTCATACCAGAAAGATATTGATAGCAATAGAGACTAACAAACAACCTCTATGCTTAGTGGAATAGTGGTTTCTCAAGAGATATCAATCACAGGGGAGGCAATGTCATAGCATGTTGAGCAGGCTAACCCCACAGAGCCTCTTCTTGAGCTCATAGAATGTAATATTCTGGCCTCACAGATAGCTAAAGGACAAAGCTCAGATTAAGTATTCTCACATTCAAGCTGATCAGTACTAGTGCTTCTGAAGTTTCACTTGCATCCCACTCTTCCTCCTATACTACTCTTAAAGCCCCCTACTTCCCCTCTCCTCTTCTCTGCCCTTATCATCCAAACTTTTATCATTCCTTACCTTAATCAATGGGCTTTTGCCATTTCATACCTTGTCCTCTAGTCATATATGAATGGGCACGTTGGCCTATAAAGAAAGCTGAGTGCAGAAGAATTGATGCTTTTGAACTGTGGTGTTGGAGAAGACTCTTGAGAGTCCCTTGGACTACAAGATCCAACCAGTCCATCCTAAAGGAGATCAGTCCATAGTGTTCATTGGAAGGACTGATGATGAAGCTGAAACTCCAATACTTTGGCCACCTGATGTGAAGAACTGACTCATTTGAAAAGACCCTGATGCTGGGAAAGATTGAAGGTAGGAGGAGAAGGGAGGGCTTTTGCCATTTCATACCTTGTCCTCTAGTCATATATGAATGGGCACGTTGGCCTATAAAGAAAGCTGAGTGCAGAAGAATTGATGCTTTTGAACTGTGGTGTTGGAGAAGACTCTTGAGAGTCCCTTGGACTACAAGATCCAACCAGTCCATCCTAAAGGAGATCAGTCCATAGTGTTCATTGGAAGGACTGATGATGAAGCTGAAACTCCAATACTTTGGCCACCTGATGTGAAGAACTGACTCATTTGAAAAGACCCTGATGCTGGGAAAGATTGAAGGTAGGAGGAGAAGGGGACGACAGAGGATGAGATCATTGGATAGCACACGGACTCAATGGACATGAGTTTGAGTAAACTCTGGGAGCTGGTGATGGACAGGGAAGCCTGGTGTGCTGCAGTCCATGGGGTCGGGAAGAGTCAGACATGACTGAGCAACTGAACTGAACCTTGTCCTCTGCTCTACACCTGCTACCCTCAATAAATGTTTATGACAGTGAATGAATAAATGGATGAATGCCTGATTTTGAGTCACTGAAATCTAGTTGGCATCCTCCATGCTCTTTATTATAGATTATTCAATAACTCATAGTTTCATTGAGTTAGACAAGGCTATGGTCCACATGATTAGATTGGTTAGTTTTCTGTGATTGTAGTTATCAGTCTGTCTGCCCTCTGATGGAGAAGAAGGCAATGGCACCCCACTCCAGTACTCTTGCCTGGAAAATCCCACGGAAGGAGAAGCCTGGTAGGCCACAGTCCATGGGGTCGCTACAAGTTGGACATGACTGAGCAACTTCACTTTCACTTTTCAGTTTCATGCATTGGAGGAGGAAATGGCAACTCAATCCAGTGTTCTTGTCTGGAGAATCCCAGGGATGGGGTCGCACAGAGTCAGACACGACTGAAACGACTTAGCAGCAGCCCTCTAATGGAGAAGGATAAGAGGCTTATGAAACCTTCTTGATGGGATAGACTGAGGGGGATACTGGGTCTTGTTCTGATGGGCAGGCCATGCTCAGTAAATCTTTAACCCAATTCTCTATTCACTGGTGGAGCTGTGTTCCCACCCTGCTATTTACCTGGGGCCAAACAATGGTGGAGGTAGATAAAGATAATGGTTCAGTTCAGTTCAGTCTCTCAGTCTTGTCCTACTCTATGTGATCCCATGAACCACAGCACAGCAGGCCTTCCTGTCCATCACCAACTCCTGGAGTTTACCAAACTGATGTCCATTGAGTCAGTGATGCCAACTAACCACCTCATCCTCTGTTGTTCCCTTTTACTCCTGCCTTCATCTTTCCCAGCATCAGGGTCTTTTCAAATGAGTCAGCTCTTCGCATCAGGTGCCAAAATATTTGGAGTTTCATCTTCAACATCAGTCCTTCCAATGAACACCCAGGACTGATTTCCTTTAAGATGGACTGGTTGGATCTCCTTGCAGTCCAAGGGACTCTCAAGAGTCTTCTCCAACACCACAGTTCAAAAGCATCAATTCTTTGGTGCTCCGCTTTCTTTATAATCCAACTCTCACATCCATACATGACCACTGGAAAAACCATAGCCTTGACTGGATGGACCTTTGTTGACAAAGTAATGTCTCTGTTTTTTAATATGCTGTCTAGGTTGGTCATAACTTTCCTTCCAAGGAGTAAGCATCTTTTAATTTCATGGCTGCAATCACAATCTGCAGTGATTTTAGAGCCCCCAAAAATAAAGTCTTACACTGTTTCCACTGTTTCCCCATCTATTTCCCATGAAGTGATGGGATCAGATGCCATGATCTTAGTGTTCTGAATGTTGAGCTTTAAAACAACTTTTTCACTCTTCTCTTTTACTTCCATCAAGAGGCTCTTTAGTTCTTCATTTTCTGCTATAAGGATTCTGTCGTCTGCATATCTGAGGTTATTGATATTTCTCCCAGCAATCTTGATTCCAGCTTGTGCTTCATCCAGCCCAGTGTTTCTCATGATGTATTCTGCATAGAAGTTAAATAAGCAGGGTGACAATATACAGCCTTGATGTACTCCTTTTCCTATTTGGAACCAGTCTGTTGTTTCATGTCCAGTTCTAACTGTTGCTTCCTGACCTGCATACAAGTTTCTCGAGAAGCAGGTCAGGTGGTCTAGTATTCCCATCTCTTTCAGAATTTTCCACAGTTTATTGTAATCCACACAGTCAAAGGCTTTGGCATAGTCAATAAAGCAGAAATAGATGTTTTTCTGGAACTCTCTTGCTTTTTTGATGATTCAGCAGATGTTGGCAATTTGATCTCTGGTTCCTCTGCCTTTTCTAAAACCAGCTTGAACATCTGGAAGTTCATGTTTCACATATTGCTGAAGCCTGGCTTGAACAATTTTGAGCATTACTTACTAGCGTGTGAGACCTCCCTCAAAAGACCCCATGCATGTACTGCTACAGTCCATGCCCTGAACCTTGTAGCAGGCCACCACCAACCCATGCCTTCGCTGGAGACTCCTGGACACCCACAGGCAAGACTCCTGTGGGATCACTTTCCCTTTCTCCTGGGTCCTGGTGCACAAGGTTCTGTTGTGCCCTCCAAGAGTCTATTTTCCAGTACTAAGTTCTGGCAACTCTATGGTGGGATTAATGGCGACCTCCTCCAAGAGGCCTTATGCCATACCCACACCCAAAGCCCCTGTCCCTGCGGCAGACCACTGCCGACCCATACCTAGAGCTAGACATCCTGGAATGTGAATTCAAGTGGGCTTTAGGAAGCATCACTACGAACAAAGCTGGTAGAGGTGATGGAATTCCAGTTTGAGCTGTTTCAAATCCTAAAAGATGATGCTGTGAAAGTGTTGCAACACAATATGCCAGCAAATTTGGAAAACTCAGCAGTGGCCACAGGAATGGAATGGATTCATTCCAATCCCTAAGAAAGGCAATGCCAAAGAATGCTCAAACTACCTTAAATTGCACTCATCTCACATGCCAGCAAAGTAATGCTCAAAATTCTCTAAGCCAGGCTTCAACAGTATGTGAACTGTGACCTTCCAGATGTTCAAGCTGGATTTAGAAAAGGCAGAGGAACCAGAGATCAAATTGCCAAAATTCGTTGAATCATCAAAAAGGCAAGAGAGTTCCAGGAAAACATCTATTTCTGCTTAATTTACTACGTGAAAGCCTTTGACTATGTGGATCACAATAAATTGGAAAATTCTTCAAGATGGGAATACCAGACCACCTGACCTGCCTCTTGCGAAATCTGTATGCAGGTCAGGAAGCAACAGTTAGAACTTGACATGGAACAACAGACTGGGTCCAAATAGGGAAAGGACTACGTCAAGGCTGTATATTGTCACTCTGCTTATTTAACTTATACACAGAGTACATCATGAGAAACACTGGGCTGGATGAAGCACAAGCTGGATCAATCAAGATTGCCGGGAGAAATATCAATAACCTCAGATAAGCAGATGACAGAACCCTTATGGCAGAAACTGAAGAACTAAAAAGCCTCTTGATGAAAGTGAAAGAGGAGAGTGAAAAAGTTGGCTTAAAACTCAACATTCAGAAAACGAAGTTCATGGCATCTGGTCCCATCACTTCATGGCAAATAGTTGGGGAAACAGTGGAAACAGCAAAAGACTTTATTTTTTGGGGCTCCAAAATCACTGCAGATGGTGACTGCACCCATGAAATAAAAAGACACTCCTTGCAAGGAAAGTTATGACCAATCTAGACAGCACATTAAGAAGCAGATTACTTTGCCAACAAAGCTCCATCTAGTCAAGGCTGTGGTTTTTCCAGTGGTCATTTATGGATGTGAGTTGGATTACAAAGAAAGCTAAGTACAGAAGAATTGATGCTTTTGAACTGTGCAGTTGGAGAAGACTTTGAGAGTCCCTTGGACTGTAAGGAGATCCAACCAGTCCGTCCTAAAGGAAATCAGTCCTGGGTGTTCATTGGAGGGACTGATGTTGAAGCTGAAACTCCAATACTTTGCCAACCTCATGTGAAAAACTGACTCATTTGAAAAGACCCTGATGCTGGGAAGATTGAAGGCAGGGGGAGAAGGGGATGAGAGGATGAGATGGTTGGATGGCATCACCGAATCAGTGGACATGACTTTGAGTAAACTCCAGGAGTTGATGGACAGGGAGGTCTGTTGTGCTGCAGTCCATGGGGTCGCAAAGAGTCAGAAATGACTGATCGACTGAACTGATTCAATAACTCCTGGTCATTCATAAAGAAAAATAATTTAATATCATTTCTTTGGTACTCAAAATATTTCCCTATTACAAAGGGAAATTTCTACTTGATTCATAAAGCAGCATGTTTTAAATTATGTTAGTATATTTTTGAGCCATACACATGACATTAAAATATTTCCTTAAGTCAGTTAGTTCAGTCACTGAGTTGTGTCCGACTCTTTGTGACCCCATGGACTAAGCATGCCAGACTTCCCTGTCCCTCACCAACTCCCAGAGGTTACTCAAATTCATGTCCATTGAGTTGGTGGTGCCATTCAACCATCTGATCCTCTGTTGTCCCCTTCTCCTCCTGCCTTCAATCTTCCCAGCATCAGGGTCTTTTCAAATGAGTCAGTTTTTCGCATAAGGTGGGCAAAGTACTGGAGTTTCAGCTTCAACATCAGTCCTTCCAATGAACATTCAGGACTGATTTCCTTTAGAATGGACTGGTTGGATCTCCCTACAGTCAAAGGAACTCTCAAGAGTCTTTTCCAACACCACACTTTAAAAGCATCAATTCTTCTGCACTCAGCTTTCTTTATAGTCCAACTCTCACATCCATACATGACTATTGGAAAAACCATCAGTAAGTTCAGTTCACTTCAGTCGCTCAGTCATGTCCGACTCTTTGCAACCCCATGAATCGCAGCACGCCAGTCCTCCCTGTCCATCACCAACTCCCGAAGTTTACTCAAACTCATGTCCATCGAGTCGGTGATGCCATCCAGCCATCTAATCCTCTGTCGTCCCCTTCTCCTCCTGCCCCCAATCCCTCCCAGCATCAGAGTCTTTTTCAATGAGTCAACTCTTCGCGTGAGGTGGCCAAAGTACTGAAGTTTCAGCTTTAGCATCATTCCTTCCAAAGAACACCCAGGGCTGATCTCCTTCAGAATGGACTGGTTGGATCTCCTAGCAGTCCAAGGGACTCTCAAGTGTCTTCTCCAATACCACAGTTCAAAAGCATCAATTCTTTGGTGCTCAGCCTTCTTCACAGTCCAACTCTCACATCCATATATGACTACTGGAAAAACCATAGCCTTGACTAGATGGACTTTTGTTGGCAAAGTAATGTATCTGCTTTTCAATATGCTATCTAGGTTAGTCATAACTTTTCTTCCAAGGAGTAAGCGTCTTTTAATTTCATGGCTGCAGTCACCATCTGCAGTGATTTTGGAGCCCCCCAAAAATAAAATCTGACACTGTTTCCCCATCTATTTGTCTGAAGGGATGGGACCGGATGCCATGATCTTTGTTTTCTGAATGTTGAGTTTTAAGGCAACTTTTTTCACTCTCCTCTTTCACTTTCATCAAGAGGCTTTTTAGTTCCTCTTCACTTTCTGCCATAAGCTTTGACTAAATGGACCTTTGTTGGCAAAGTAATGTCTCTGTTTTTTAATATTATGTCTAGATTGGTCATAACTTTTCTTCCAAGGAGCAAGCATCTTTTAATTTCATGGCTGCAGTCACCATCTGCAGTGATTTTGGAGCCCCCCAAAATAAAGTCTGTCACTGTTTCCATTGTTTCCCCATTAAGGACCTAGATGTTTCTACAAGCTTTTCCTAATTATTCGCTCCCCCAATTATTTCATTTGACCAATTAATATACAATTTGAATAAAGCAAAAAAAAGTGATCTAATTATTTAAATATTGAGATAAAAGAGCTGTTCATGAAGAATTGTAGGTAGTTTATGTAGGCTGTTGGGCTTCCCTGGTAGCTCAGCAGGTAAAGAATTTGCCTTCTATGCAGGAACTGCTGCTGCTGCTGCTGCCATAGACAGCAGCCCACCAGGCTCCCCAGTCCCTGGAATTCTCCAGGCAAGAACACGGGAGTGGGTTGCTGTTTCTTTCTCCAATGCATGAAAGTGAAAAGTGAAAGTGAAGTGGTTCAGTTGTGACTCTTCGCGACCCCATGGACTGCAGCACACCAGGCTCCTCCAGGTTCAATTCCTGGGTCAGGAAGTTCCCCTGGAGAAGAGATAGGCTACCTACTCCAGTATTCTTGGGCTTCTCTGATGGTTCAGATGGTAAAGAATCTGCCTGCAGTGAGACCTGGGATTGATCCCTGACTTGGGAAGATTCCCCTGGAGGAGGGCATGGCAACTTACTCCAGTATTCTTGCCTGAAGAATCCCCATGGACAGAGGAGCCTGGTGGGCTACATTTCATGGGTTCACAAAAAGTTAGACTTGACTGAGTGACTAAGCACAGCACAGCACATTAGGTTGCTATCTTATTTTGAAATAAAGTATTCTGAAGTCCTTGCTAAATAATGATGCTTTATAAGAATAGAAAGGAAATAGTTTAAAAGAGAACTTGAATGCTTTTGAACTGTAGTGTTGGAGAAGACTCTTGAGAGTCCCTTGGACTGCAAGGAGATCCAACCAGTCCATTCTGAAGGAGATCAGCCCTGGGATTTCTTTGGAAGGAATGATGCTAAATCTGAAACTCCAGTATTTTGGCCACCTCATGTGAAGAGTTGATTCATTGGAAAAGACTCTGATGCTGGGAGGGATTGGGGGCAGGAGGAGAAGGGGATGACCGAGGATAAGATGGCTGGATGGCATCACGGACTCGATGGACGTGAGTCTGAGTGAACTCCGGGAGATGGTGATGGATAGGAGGGCCTGGCGTGTTGCGATTCATGGGGTCACAAAGAGTCGGACACAACTGAGTGACTGAACTGAACTGAACTGAAATAACTCAGTAAACTTCTGAATAAAAATACACTTTGAATGTGGCTTAGAAATTATTCAGCTATCTCTTGCCCCTCCCCAAAGACACATGATCACACAGGGAATCTCTCTCTTTATCTCTCTCTCTCTCTTTTATTCTCTCTGTAATTTTTTGAGGTTCATAGTTAGAAACTTGAAATTTCTCTGTGACCTTAAAAAGGAATTCTTGTCTAACCAGGAGAAGGGTGGGTTTGAGGAGTTGATATTATTAGTAATATTAATGAATGAAAAATATAGAAATGTTTTCAAAGCTTAATCAGGCTCTAAAATTAGCCCCTAGACTTGCTGGCAAATTACCAAATCACTAAAGTCCTGATTCCAGGACAGAAATATGACCTTATTCAATCATTATTTACAGAAAAGAGCATTTCATGCTCTGAAATGCACTGGTGGAACATTTTTCCATACTCTATTTAGTCTCAAAACAATACTTGGCCAAGTGATTTTTTTTTAATCTGCCTAGTACAATAGTTCTTATTTTTACAGGCCACTCTAATCATCTTTTTTGCCAGCCTGGGGATTAATGACTGTGGTGATGTTTAACAGCTATCCCAAACAATCAGGATAGCTGGCAATAACTTCACAGTAATTTAGATGCCTTGAAATCTCTGACTTATGAAACCATCAGCTCATCCAACTCTGACATCATTAAGCAGGACTATTCTTTTTATCAATAAAATCACTTGGTTCTTTACAAGCTCTGCCCTTCCAAGTTCTGCGTAAAGCATTGTTTAAAATTTATAAATTATTACATTTACATGGGATATTATGATCAAACAATTAGAAGAACAAGCAGGCTCTTATACCCTACCATTCCCATGACTTATCCATTTTTGAATTAAGTATTGAATCCTTTCACCTTCATTGATTAGGTTTATATGGACCAGTCTCTTTATCAGAGAGGAAAATCTAGTTCAGACAATGACATCTCATCAATATGTTGGTTAAAAAAAAAGAAAAAAGAAACAATTTGAGCCTTAAAATATAACTAAATAAGTTGAAGCCTAAAATAGTATCATCTAAAAGTCAGAATACTAATTCTTATTAAAATCCACTGTATTTAAAATCTGAGTTAAGTCAGGTACACTCTTGTAATTTCCTGAGCATTTGTCTTGAAACTAATTAGAAAATCTGGAGATAGGACTTGATATTCCTAACATGTCCCAGAAGGCTTTGTGTTCATTCTTTCTATTCCAACCTCCCATTTGGAAGCAATCCAGAATCTCACAATCGAACAAGCTTGACTCACCAAGACTCACTGTCTCAATGTGTATCACTCAGGGAGACCATGGGAACAATGACTTAGTGTATGAGTGAGAGACAGAAAGTAAGAAAAGGTCTTCTATTACAATGACATTGAAAACAGTTTTCCATCAAGAGTATATTCAGCTCTTTATAAAACAAAGGTGTTGTTTCTTTGCTTTTGTACACAGATATGTCTTTAAACATGCAAGAGAAACCACACAGAATAAGTAAGTGGAAATCAATCATGTCAACATTATGCTCTGCTTATTTCTAAACCGTAGGCTGGACTTGAGCTGACCTAAACTTTGACAATGTCAATATAACCGCTGGCAACATGAGTCTTTTTTTTTAAAAAAAGGACTCCAAGAGTAATAAAAATGAAAATATAACCTATGACACTGATTTAAGTTTTGACAGACATTTTCGGTCAGCATAACATATGAGCTCAGAAACGAAGTTCTAGCCATGTACCTTTCAGAAAAGACTTCCTCTATAAATAAAGTTGTTATAGGAAATGACTAGCAGCATCATACCCTAAGCATCTTGGCCAATAATAAACTGAACATTAATGGAAACTGACTATTCCTTACATGTCCCAGTGAGCTAATAGACTAAATATCCAAGGCATCTGGAATTACTTGCCCTGTTATGAGCTGTCAGTTTATCATCTCAGGACCTATTTGATGTGGCTGGTGCTCTTACAAGCCTCAGTAATTCTGCGGTGGAACTAAAATTCCATCTTGAGTAGCCACAGGATTTGTTGGTCATCAGGACAGGTGGAAAGAGAAGGAGCTTGATGAGGAGGACTTATCAACCTTCAATAACATGTACACAAAGAAGAAGGGGACCGATGCATTATTTTTAAATTGTGTCTGGCTGGCATGTCAGGATTAATTGAAGAATCCAGCAAGAGTGAAAGAGAGTCATGTCTGCATTCAGACATGAAGAGGCAGTTACCCACTCTATTTCTTGTCAACGGCTTAGATCAGTCTCTCATTTTTAGGACAAATAATAATGAAAACCATAAAGAAAATGTCAATTCCACCCCGCCACAAACTTTAAAATATAAAATTTATTTTAGCTAATAGCCTTCCTCCCTTGCCTCCTGTACAAAGCCAATCTGATGTGAAAATGTTCTCTACTAAGTGATGGAATGCGCAGTCATGCACCAGCAAACTCGGTGCAGAATATCAACGTGCCTGTTCTGGAAGAAACTGCTCAGGGGTTAGACGGAGCACACTGTTGGCAAGAGAGACACTTTCATGCAGGAGGGCAGGCCCCGCATCTATTTCAGAAGATTGAGGTTTATCTTCCAATGGAGGGCTTTGATGTATTCATATGCTAACAATATCACCATTTCCTCACAGCACTCAATACACAGGGAATAAAAGACATCATTTGCTGACATGGGGTGCAACACTTTCTGTCCAGCATACTGATCAAAAATCTGCATTCAGCTTCCATGGCGAAGCCACCACATAATCTTTAAATCGTTCTTTGAACACTTTAAGATTCTGGTCAAAATAATTTCCCATTTTAGAGAATAAAATGATGAAACAAAGAACTCTAACTGTATTTTCCCTCCACTCTGAACGGGTAGCTTTTGTGCCCCGAGGGCTCTTTTCATCTTGTCTAAGTGCTGGCATATGATGTGATTGTTAACAGAGCTGGCCACCAGATGAAGTGAATTATCTCAACTGCCAAAGTTCCCACTTTCTTTCCAATTTAAACATCGGTTTAACACAGAAACTGAAGGGTATTATGAAAGCTTTAATATGAACAAATTCAGACATGAGAAAAACAATACTGCAAGGTTTTTGCAAACAGCCAAACAAATACGTAATTTTTTGAACCCGAAGATGAGTCAGAAAAATGAGTGGTGCAGCAGAGCAGACAAAGTATGTGCTTTAGCTGGCAGCAAGGGAGAAGTACCTCTTTGTCTTAAATAAACATGTTTTACAGAACAGGGCATGCTTTTACTTAAGAGAGTGAAATTGTGAGATCATTAACAAAACACAGCGATCAACAACAAAGATTTCTGATTTAAAATATTTCTAAATGCATATCATCAACCTGGACGATCTGAAATGTTTTCAATAGGCTCCTCTGGATTATTAGGGTCCTTTTCATTAGGCAATTTGCCTTTCTCATGGAAATTTTTTCTCCATTTGGATCACTAGCTGGTAACAGAATGTGCCAGCATATGTCCTGAATGGCTCCTTGAAAATGAGACTTCATAGCTAATTCATAACCACAGAATTTGATGCTTTCTCACACAAAATAAAGCTTTTCCTAGTATATACTTTAAAAATTAGAATATACACATTGAAGTCAAAAGAATATGAATTATCACAATCTTTAATCTTCTTAAGCTTTCATAATAAAATAGTATTAATTTGCAGATTGTGTAAATAATTGTATTCACAATTAGAGAAATTTACCCTTATTAAGATATGAGCTTTGAAGAATTGAAATAAGATTTGAAAAGTTATATTTAACTAAGATTCAATAATATACAAGTTAAATACATATGATTTTGCTACTCAAAAATATTCCTAAAAAGTTAATAACATTATTACAGATTTTTCCCTGAAAAATACTACTCCTTAGGGTCAGTTAGCTACGTAAGTAAATAAAGTTAGTCCTTTTACTATACAGAACTGTTTTAATCATGTCCCTCTTAAAAGTTTAACTTGGGAAGGTACAAGACTAGGAAATACGTGTGCATTGATTATACAAAACATTACACTCTATTAGAAGTGCAAAAGGGTATCACCATATAAGGACTGCATGGCTGTTCAATATGGAATGCACATTGAACATTATTGACAAATTCAGAACAGCCATATGCAATGTTCAACAGCATTTCCAAATATAAAATACAAATACAGTATGTAATACACAAGAGCATGTTGCATACCAAATGAGCAAGCAATTTACTGAAGATTAGCCTTTAAGAAACAAATAACACTACAAATACCATATGTACCTGATAATGATTTATTTTTTACATTGATGATATTCATCTGATTGATCTTAAGTTAAAAACAAGTTTTCACAGAATTGTCTGGCTGAGCACTCTTTGTGATAAATTAAAGGAAAATTATAGAACCAGTTTGCCAAAAGTGACCTTAGAGATCATGTAATCTTATTTTTAAATGGAAAAATGGAAACCTCAAAACATCAAGCTGCTCACCCAAAATTACAAAGCCTGTTAGTGGCAGAGTTCCAGGTCTCCTGGTTCTCAGGCCAGGCCCGAAATGAAAGCTACCCTAATTCATTCATATTTACTCAAAACACACATATACTTACTTGTAAACCTCTATAGGCTTATCAGGTTGTCCAGTGTATCATATAGAGGAACACCCACTCTGACTGGGACAGGGCAACATCATCCACTCCCAGTGTGATTTTCATTGACAGTGACTCATGCTTCCCTTGCATTCACTGGGGAGCAGGAGACGGTGACCTCAACAGGAAAACAGACATGGCTCCATGAAAGTCACAGAGCCTCAAACCGTTTAATCCTGAAAGGGGTTCTGCAGAGAATGCCTTCAAGAGGATGTTCTCTTCTTCCTCCAGAATGCTTTAGGAAACACCAAATGTGTGCCAAACCTCCCCCCTCATGGCCATCAGTCAGAGTTGTTGCGCAGAGAAAAAGCCTGAAAATAAAGAAGAATATGTGGCTCCCAACTGCACACTTCAGCAATATGTACTTTCCACCCTACCTCCCTCGATAGCGCATCTCCTCCAGGCATGCAGAAAAGAACCTCCTCCAGAGGCCACCACCCACGAAAAGTGCTCAGTCAAATCACTCAAGAAAACTTTCAGATATATACCTGGATATAAGCTACCAGCTGTAAGGAGATGTGGTCAGTCACTCAGCATCCACTTTTTTCTCCCGACAGAACCCTGGGAATTGTCTTAACACTGAAATGTCAAATACCCAGACAGATTCTTAGCAACAGAGCAAAAAAAAACAAAAAACAGTGAAATAACTATTTCTTCCAGAACATCATCTTTTCCATTTCCAGGTGAACAAAACCAGCCTACACCATTCCCTCAAAACCAAGATTATAATAGGAATTTGGTGTGATCCAATGGAACACACTTGAACACTCATGCCAGAAAGCCTACAGTCTAGAAATGGTGAGGAGGAAGAGGAGGGTCAGTGACTGGGAAAAGTTAATTTTCAAAACATTACCAAAACAGACCATATTTATGTCAACCGCCAAGTATTTCATCTTCTGTGAGTTGCAGAAATTGGAGTTCCCTTATAAGATTTACAGCAATACATGAACTGTGAATTTCCAGATGTTCAAGCTGGTTTTAGAAAAGGCAGACAAACCAGAGATCAAATTGCCAACATCTGCTGGATCATGGAAAAAGCAAGAGAGTTTCAGAAAACATCTATTTCTGCTTTATTGACTATGCCAAAGCGTTTCACTAGGTGGATCACAATAAACTGTGTAAAATTCTGAAAGAGATGGGAATACCAGACCACCTGACCTGCCTCTTGAGAAATCTGTATGCAGGTCAGGAAGCAACAGTTAGAACTGGACATGGAACAACAGACTGGTTCCAAATAGGAAAAGGAGTATATCAAGGCTGTATATTGTCACCCTGCTTATTTAACTTCTATGCAGAGTACATCATGAGAAATGCTGGACTGGAAGAAGCATAAGCTGGAATCAAGATTGCCGGGAGAAATATCAATAACCTCAGATATGCAGATGACACCACCCTTATGGCAGAAAGTGAAGAGGAACTAAAAAGCCTCTTGATGAAAGTGAAGGAGGAGAGTGAAAAAGTTGGCT
>SJXQ01005175.1:82742-166393 GCA_006408695.1 Aepyceros melampus | reverse complement strand
AAGCAATTGAAATTCCCCATTAGTGTTTCAACTTATGCCATAAAAGTGGATCAAAACAATTATCTGTATCTCATTCAGTAGAAAGAAAATTACAAAAATAGTATTACAAAAATAGTATTAATTAAATAATTAATTAATTAAATAAAAATTATAAAAGTAGTATTAAATAAAGATTTGAATACCATAAAGCAACTTTTGTAGCATATTCAGAAAAATGAAACTAGTAATTATATTTAATATCAAAACTGATTTCTTAAGTCTTCACATAGAAATGAACAATACTTCTTATATTCACAGTTGGTATACTACCCTTTTCATAGTATTCATTGGGCTTTCAAGGCAAGAATACTGAAGTGGTTTTCCATTCCCTTCTCCAGTGGACCACATTTTGTCAGAACTCTCCACCATGACCCGTCCATCTTGGGTGGCCCTAAATGGCATGGCTCATAGTTTCATTGAGTTAGACAAGGCTGTGATTCATGTAATCAGTTTTCTTAGTTTTTTAGAAAGTGATTCTGGTTTTTATTCTGTCTGCTCTCTGATGGTTGAGGATAAGAGGCTTGTATAGATTTCAACTGTATGTGAACCAAGAACTTCCAGAAGTTCAAGCTGGATTTGAAAAGGCAGAGGAACTAGAGATCAAACTGCCAACATCCATTGGATCATAGAAAAAGCAAGAGAATTCCAGAAAAACATCTACTTCTGCTTCATTGACTACGCTAAAACATTCAACTGTGTGGATCACAATAAACTGTGGGAAATTCTTCAAGAGATGGAAATACAAGACCACCTTACCTGCCTCCTGAGAAACCTATATGCAGATGGAGAATCAACAGTTAGAACTGGACATGGAACAATGCACTGGTTCAAAATTGGGAAAGGAGTATGTCAAGGCTGTATATTGTCACCCTTCTTATTTAGCTTATATGCAGAGTACATCATGTGAAAAGCCAGGCTGGATGAAGCACAAGCTGGAATCAAGATTGCCTGGAGAAATATCAACTATTTCTCCAGTGACACCACCTTTATGGCAGAAAGCAAAGAGGAACTAAAGAGGTTCTTGATGAAGGTGAAAGAGAAGGGTGAAAAAGTTGGCTTAAAACTCAACATTCAAAAAAATAAGATCATGGCATCTGATCCCATCACTTCATGACAAATAGATGGGGAAACAATGAAAACAATGACACTTTCTTTTCTTGGGCTCCAAAATCACTAAAGATGGTGACTAGAGCCAAGAAATTTAAAGACCCTTGCTCCTTGGCAGAAAAGCTATAACAAACCTAGACAGAATATTAAAAAGCAGAGACATTCCTTTGCCAACAAAGGTCCATATAGTCAAAGCTATGGGCTTTCCAGTAGTAGGATATGAGAGTTGGATCATAAAGAAGACTGAGCATTGAAGAATTGATGCTTTTGGACTGTGGTGTTGGAGAAAACTCTTGAGAGTCCCTTGGACTGAAAGGAGATCAAACCAGCCCATCCTAAAGGAAATCAGTCCTGAATATTCATTGGAAGGATGATGCTGAAACTGAAGCCCCAATACTTTGGCCACCTGATGCAAAGAGGTGACTCATTAGAAAAGATCTTGATGCTGGGAAAGATTGAAGACAGGAAGAGAAGGGGGCAACAGAGAATGAAATGGTTGGATGGCACCACCAACTCATTGGACATGAGTTTAAGCAAGCTCTGGGAGATGGTGAAGGACAGGGAAGTCTGGCATGCTGCAGTCCACAAGGTCACAAAGTGTTGAACATGATTGAATGACTGAATAACAACAACATACTACCCTTACTAATTATATATATACAATAAGGTTTATTGTATTTTTTCCTTTATTTGATGGTAATGATAAACCTGTATGCAAGACAGCAAAAGAGACACAGATGTATAGAACGGCCTTTTGGACTCTGTAGGAGAAGGAGAGGGTGGGATTGGTTGGCAGAGTGGCAATGTAACATCTGTGATATCATAAATGTAACGAATCGCCAGTCCAGGTTTGATGCAGGATGCAGGGTGCTTGGGACTGATGCATGGGGTAATCCAGAGAGAGGGTGTGAGGCGGGAGGGGGGAGGTGGGGGTCGGGATTGGGAGATCATGTACACTCGTGGCTGATCCATGTCGATGTGTAGCAAAACAAATACAGTATTGTAAAGCAAAACAAACTAAAAAAATAAAAAATTAATAAAAAAAAAAAAGAAAAAAAAAAGTGTTATAAGTAACAATCTTCCTATCTTACATGCTATGGATATACCATAATTTGTTTTTTGATATTTTGCCCATTTTGAATTTTGGAAATGAAACTTAAATTTAGATATTTTACATATAACACTTTATTTGTTATCTAGTTCAAGCAGTAAGTCTGATTTGGGGGCTTTTTCTGTTGTAAGAGATTTTCTTAGTATAGTAGCCAAGTACTTAATCACAGTTTAGTTTTCCAGAGGCTGAGAACATGTCTTATGAATAAGTAGGGTGTGGTTGGAAGAGCCCTGGGCAAGCACTAAAGATCTCTGTCTTCTATGCTCAACTATTCAATGCCTCAAGGCAAATATTTTCTCAGTTTTTAATTGGAGGATTTGTAATGTATAATTTTAAAGTGTTCTCCTCTTTACCTTAGGTTCTGTGATTGTGGGTCAAATAGGGAAATTTTTACAAAGCTAAATTCTTCAGCCCTTGTCTCTACCATTGTTTGAGAGAGATTATCAGAGAAGGCAATGGCACTCCACTCCAGTAATTTTGCCTGGAAAATCCCATGGGCAGAGAAGCCTGGTAGGCTGCAGTCCATGGGGTCTCGAAGAGTCGGACACGACTGAGTGACTTCACTTTCTCTTTTCATTTTCATGCATTGGAGAAGGAAATGGCAACCCACTCCAGTTTCTTGCCTGGAGAATCCCAGAGACGAGGGAGCCTGGTGAGCTGCCGTCTATGGGGTCGCACAGAGTTGGACATGACTGAAGCGACTTAGCAGCAGTAGCAGTAGCAGCATAGGAAAATCAGGACTAAAATCCCAGTCTGAAAAGCCAGAACTTTAGTAAAACTTTGATACTGGTCATTTCTTTTTATAATTGTAGCTTATGTTTCAGTGCATCAGCAGTTTATCCAGGAATCTAAAAGTACATGAACACGGCAGGCACCCATAGCTTTAACAAGGACTTATATTCAAATTGTGAAATATGCAAAGAAAAACTTTTATTCTTTCTTAGAACTGTGAAGGATCAGAAAAGGAGCTCTGAATTCCTTAACAGAGGCTGTGATATGGAAAATGACTTTGGCTAAATCCCTTAGAAAGTAAAAACAAACTTTACTTTCTCTCAGGGGTACCATATGACAGCCTGGTTCTAAAGATGACTTCAGTCCAGAGTCCTGTATTTGTGACCCAAGAAAACCAAGAAAGTGTTCTTTACTCAAAGTTGCAAGAAGAAGGAAAATAAGAAACCCAAAGTTAAGCATGACCATCCAGCTGGCAAATGTGCTTGGGCCACAATTGGCTTTGGCAAGTCCTCATCCATAAGGTCTCCAATGGCATGGAGGCACTCACCACAAGAAAATCATGGGTTTTAAAATACAAGAACTAAAGAACACATTGATGTAATTTTGGTTCAGGAGAGTTCAGAGAAATGTATGTTTGTCTTTGAAGGTTGCCCAACCTTGTGAATGCTTCATACCTGTAAAGGAACTATTCACCCAGGAGATACTTCTGTCCCTGAAGAGATGAGCCACATGAACCATCCCCACAGTACAAACTTGAGCCTTTGCCCTTTCACGCTCCCAGGCCCAGGAGGAGAAATTTCTACCCAAACTCCTTTCTAAAATCAGAAGTATCTTTTTGCATATAGACTATTACCTAAAGTCTTAGAATAAGCAGAAATCAGTTTTTAAATGTACTTGGAAGACTTTCTCTCAAATGATTATATACTCTCTGCTTGATTAACTTCTTTATGAGGGAATTATTAAGAAGTTCATCCACACGACAGAGTCAAATTTGTCTCCCTTTCTCTATCCATTTTTTCTTGTTCTCCTCTAAGGGCCACAAAGAATAAACTACCCTGCCCCAATCTCTATTCAAGACTAAATATTCCAACCCAATTATTTTACCTAACATGGTTTCAAGTACTTTACCATCTTTAACCATTCTTTCCTGCATGTGACCAGCTTAATTTTCATCTTTTAATATACTTACTGTAATTTAAAAATATTTTCTCTGGATTGCATTGAAATACTCCTACTAAATAAAGCAGAATCTTTGTGTTCTATGAATTAGGTTTACTCATATAATTCTGGCTTTTAGAAATAATTTCCTGGGTGGCACTAATGGAAAAGAACCCGCCTGCCAATGCAGGAGACATAAAAGACTTGGGTTCAGTCTCTGGGTTGGGACTATCCCCTAGAGGAGGGCATGGCAATCCATTCCAGTATTTTTGCCTGGAGATTTCCATGGACAGAGAAGCTTGGCAGGCTATAGTCCCATAGGGTCACAAAGAGTCAGACACAACTTAGTCAGTAAACAGCAACATATAATTCTGGCTTCTAGAATAATTTCTAGATTAAAATAATTAATGTTAATCACAAAATCTCAGTCATGACAGTCTTCTCCCCCATTGTTATCCCATATAATCACACAAACTAACTTTCAGATATTTAAAAATTATATTTGTAATCCTTCATTACATTATGAAACTTGTTTAAGAGAAGAAATTAAAATAGATTTTCAACCTAAAATGTGAGTCTTAGTTATTTAACTAAGTCCAGACTCTTATTATTTGATTAGACAGGAATTTAGATGTCAACAGGTTTCTCCCCATTTGTTTAGAGATGAGGAATCAGACACTGGGAAGAGTAAGTAGCTTCCCCAAGCACTTGCTTAGACCGTCAAATCACTGGGAGAAGCAGGATTCTTTCTCCAATCCAAACCTTTTTCTCATGAACACTGTATGTCCAACTTGCCATAAATTATACTTAGATCCAAACATCAGCTTAGCTCATTAAATGACTTACCTTCTATCCTATGCAGAGAATATAACATAACCATAAGACATGCTTTATTATGTTATTAATAAACATGACAAAACCCTATCAGCAAAATGGTATAAGAAATAGCATATAAACATTAGCTTATGGGCAAAATCCTATTTTAAGAAATAGTATATATAGAAATGGGCTTCCCTGGTGGCTCAGAGGTAAAGAATCTGCCTGTCAATGTAGGAGACAGGATTCGATCCTTGGGTCGGGAAGATCCCTTGGAGAAGGAAACGGCAAACTCACTCCATATTTTTGTCTGAAAAATATCATGGACAGAGAAGTCTGACGGACTGCAGTCCATGGGGTCACAAAGAGCTGGACACGACTGAGCAACTGAACACACACAGAGAGAACATCAGCTCAGCTAGAATGTTCCAAATCGTCTCATTGAGCTGGGGCGGTTGGGAGGACTGGGCCTCTCTTTGCTTGCGGTGTCAGTAGGGCTCCCACATATGTCTGAGCCCTCAGAGCTTCCTGGCGTTGCCTTTCTCTCAATTCACGTATACAACCTGGACATCTTATACTGTGTCTGGGTTCTTCCTGAGCAAAAGCAGAAGATTCAGCGACTACATTTAAGACCTGGGTTTAGAAGTCCCAAAGGGTCAATTCCATTGTACTCTATTAATCAATGCAAGTGGCAAGTCCAACTCAGATTTCTAAATCTGGCAGAATAAAATCTATTTTTCAATAGAACATGGAGTTTATGTGAACAGAGACAAAAACTTCATACAGAAAAATCTTTCCATCTGCTATTCACTTTGTAGCTGGCAAAAGGGGAGCTGGGTTTAGCTTTGATTCTGCCACCAAGATAAAAGATCTCAAAAAAAACTCATCCACCAATATAGAAACTAGTATAAACACACACAATGAAGAAATAGTAGACAAAGTATAGGATACATATAGAAACCATGTTCACATGGCTTCTTCTTATCCTTTTAGAGTAGTTTCACATCAAACTGTATTTTTAATCACATTACTAAAAGTTTTATCTTTATCTCTGATATACCAGTTTAGTTCTTATCATTTTAATAAAATTGCTTCACAACCAAATAATACCTATCTATGTCCTAAACGATTTGATGTAACATACAGACACACATTCACGCACAGTTTTAGAACCTTTAAAGTTTAACATATTTCAGTAACATTTTACTTCATAATTACATCATGCTCCACTTCACAATGGCCCATAGCAGTACCTTATCACACCACACAGCCATATCATTATTTACTTAATTAGTATTAAAAATCATGTTGCTTAAAATTGTTTGACATTTGAAATATTACTTCAGTGAATTTGTGTATTCATAAAGTTTTGTATATATTCATGTCACTTTCTTTTTATACATTCCTGACTTATAGTAAAACTGTCTGAAAAGCTTTTGATTGTTCTAAAAGATGTTAACATGAGCACACTTCTACAAGCATTTGCCTATATCACTCAACATTTACCAAGCCTGGATAGCATCATTAATTGTTAGCCATTTTAAATTTATTAAATGAAATGTAGTTTTCTTATTATTTTAACTTATTTCTTTGACTGCTAGTGAAGTTAATCTTCTTGTGTTTCTAATGCATACAACAATATAATCTTCTAAAGGGATGATTTTATGTATATATACACACACACTTACACAAGAAACCAAAATTTTTGCAAGTCACTTTTGGGTCTTTTTTTGTTAAATTACAGGTGAGTGCTATTTTTTAAAGTATATTTTCTATACATTTTCAAAAATTCTCTGATTAATGTGAATAGATAAAATCATACAATGAAGTATTATCATCTCTAGAGTTCATTCCTCAGAATTATATTACAATGAAATTCTCTGAAAACCACTTTTAAAAAATCTCAATAGAATAGAACTCAAGTGGGACCTGTCTATATTCATTATCAGTTGGGTTTGTTAGGCATCATACAGTGTAACCCCATCAGATAAAAAGCAGAAGTATAGGTCTTTATAGCAATCATTGAATGCTGCCTCCCCACTCTGAACACAAATACCCAGAATAGAATATTAAGCCTGCCAGTCATGCCCAAATAAAGATGGTTTGAACCAAGAACTTCTTTCAATCTGACATTATTTCAGTCCTGAATCTCCTTAGTGGTAGCTCTGGTGAGCCGGTTCCTTCCTTTGGCTCTCTTGGTTAGGTTTTTTATCAAATTTCCTTCTCAGCTAGGTTTGGTATCTTCATCATATAATCAGTTCTGCTCCATCCTTCAGCTGCCAGCTTTTCTTGGCCACTTGCCACCATCTTCGCTCTTTCCAAGGAAAATTCTTTGAGTCTCAGTCACCATTCCTCTTTGAAGCTTTGATTCTCACTTCCCAGCCATGGAATATGTTCTTTACTTCTAATAATTTATAAACTGATCCTTCAGAGAATATAGCATTTTTGTATTAGAACTTAAATCATACTTGATATTTGTATCTATTTTTTCAATTGATATATAATTAATTTACAATATTATATTAGTTTTAAGTATACAATATAGGGACTCAATATTTTCATAGTTTATACTCCATTTAAAATAATGGAGTAATAAAATAAAATAATGACTTTATTTCCCTGTGAAAATGAAAGTGAAAGTCACTCAGTCATATTTGACTTTTTGAGACCCCATGAACTATACAGTCCATGGAATTCTCCAGGCCAGGATAATGGAGTTGGTACCCATTCCATTCCCTTATCCAAGGGATCTTCCCAACCAAGGGATTTTCCAAACCCAGGTCTCCTGCATTTCAGCCAGATTCGATACCAAGTGAACCATCGGGGAACCTCTTATATTTCCTTGTACTGTACAATATATACAAGTGTGTGCTAAGCTACTTCAGTTATGTCCAACTCTTTGTGACCCCATGGACTGTAGCCCAGCAGGCTCTTCTGCCCATGAAATTCTCCAGGCCAGAATATTGGAGTGGATTGCCATGCCCTCCTCCAAGGGATCTTCCCGACCCAGGGATAGAACCCAGGTCTTTTATGTCTCCTGCAGTGGCAGCTGAATTCTTTGCCACTAGCGCCACCGGGGAAGCCCTGTACAATATATATTTGTGGCTTATTTATTTTATACATTAATAGTTTGTATCTCAATCCCATACCCTTATTGTTCCCCTCTCCCCTACCTTCCCCCTACTGGTAACCATAGTTTGTTCTCATATCTGTGAGTCAGTTTCTGTTTTGTTATATACATTCATTTGTTTTATTTTTTAGATTCCAAGTTTAAGTGATAACATAGAGTATTTGTCTTCATTAAGCATAACATCCTTTAGGTCTATCTACATTGTTGCAAATAGCTGAGAGAAGATTAAACCATGTTCAGTACCTTACTATTATCAGAAGCTTACTATCTTACTTTTGATGATAGTAGAGGTACTGAATATGCTTTAATTCTCTCTCTGTGATTCATCATGCCCAGCTGTGCTTTGCATATAGAAGTTTTTCAGCATATATTTGGCTGAATAACTGAATAATGATGTAGCTGCATATTCAAGACCTAGATGGTCCTTCCTAAGAAGAATGAGCTTCTAACTCAGTCACAGGTTATTATTCTTAATTAGCTTGGGTGGCTAAATTGACAGAATTCATTTTAGAGGCAGCAGTGACAGAGGTGCATCCTGATTTAGGAAAGAAAATCATCACCTCACTTTCCTGAGTCTTGAAAAAGTTACCTACTCTCTCCAGAATTCAGTTTACACCTATGAAAAGAAAGTGGTCAATAGCCAGTCTTCCTGACTTCTTGTAGTGGGGGTATTCTTGAACTCTTTCTTATATTTTATTCAATCTTGACCCAAAATGAACCTGAACATAGGGATCATCTCTGTAACCAAATGAGTTTTAGGACGAGAGCTAGAAATAAAAAGGTCTCTATTAGTCTTCCCTTAATCTGCATACTAGAGTCCACATAAGAATACATTGTTCTCTACAACTGTTGAGCTCAAATTAACTTCTTTCAGAATTATCTCCCTACATTCACTATGCTGATAGAATTCTCCTTCATAAAAGATAATAATCTAGTAAATGAAACACTTCCATAGCATTGTTATTGTAAAATACTAACAGGTGTTGTTCTAAAAAGTGTGCAAAATAAATGTTATTAAATTCATTTTCTGATGGAACTACCTTGTAATTTCCAAGATTAAATAAAACTTTTGATTAACTATTAAGGGAATGATTTTTAGGTTAAATTTCTTTGATAGACAGCCTTTCCATGAAATACATATTTTAAAACAAAGAAACAAATATATTAAATGTCTTCCCCTAGGGTGATTCCTAAAGGAAAAACTCTAGTTTCTGGGAGATAATTCCTAATTAATCAGCTCTATAAATCTGAATGCTAAGAGTTCTGATCCCTTTAATGTAGAAGACATTGAGCCAACTATTATAACCCCAACTCAGTCTTTTCTATAGTACTTAAATAAAAGCTTCTAGTTACAGAATTCATGTAGGGTCTACTGTATTCTCATAATTCATCACTTTTGTCATTTGGCTGTAAGCTAATGAGGCTGAGATGAAAATTTTAATTTTTTTCACATCTCTTGTTTTTCATTAGATTACCATAATATTTTCCATATAATCATTGTATTTAATTATGACTAGTAGCACTAATTTTGGAAGAAAACAGAACACGAGGTTAGGATTGACTTTATGGAATAAAAATTTAGTGTCCAAATATTCATGTTATGTATTCAAATTCAATTAAACTGAGGCTGTTACTGGGAAGAACATAATGTGTGTTCATTAGAGACTTTGCCTCTGACAGAAGTGTCTTGAACAGTTGTTATATTTAATGCAATGTTAGAATATGTTGGGTTTTCCTGGTAGCTCAAATAGTAAAGAGTCTTCCTGCAATTCAGGAGACCCAGGTTTGATCCCTGGGTCGGGAAGATCCCCAGAATATATTGTGCATCAGAAAATCAGCTTGTCTGCTTGCATTGGTCTCTTGTAACTCTGACTTCTAGACTTGGTCAAGAATGCCCCATATTTTAGAGCAGTACCACTTTATGAGTGGACCCATGACAAGCTAAGAAATTTGTATCAGAATATAAATTAATATTGGCTTATTTACCAGGCCATCCTAAAGAGAAAAAGAAAAATGTCAGCAAAAACAAACAAATGCTTAGTGATGTAGCTCATTTACATTCTGGTGAAACATCTTATCTCATTGTGAACCAGTAACAAATAGTTCATGGTGTCAATTTAGTACTCTTCTATGAGTAATATTGCTTTAGAGATCCTCTGGATTTCCACTCTGGCTTTCCTCCAGCCATGTCCCTCCCATGGGATGAGGAATCCGAGGGACATAGGAGACACACCCAACCAGAAATACATCCCAGTTTCTATATCTGGGCACACAGGACCTTGGAATTCCTTGTTCAAACTAACTGTCTAAGCTTACCTGGGCCTCCTCCCCCGTCCTTTCTCCCAAAGATGAATTACACTCCTGGGTGTCTTTTTGTAGCTACATAACGAGAAATTGGGTGTGTGGGCTGGAGTGTCCACTTTCATGCACAGCCCCTCATGGCACAGGTCAATGGAATTTGGGGTGGGGACAGAAGGGAGTGGTCTACAGTTTAGGGGCAAGAGCCAGCTCTTCATGCATCACCACTTTTCCAGTGAGTTCTTAGCTTCAACCTGGTCTTCTAGTTCATTATAAGAGAACAACTCCCTATATGATATGCATGCCTCCACTGTGCTCTTGCCCCAGCCCTGCAAATGTTAGGGAAAGATGACTTTCAGTCTATGGGCATACTTTTGAAAAACAATCAAAGGTATTTTCAAAAAAAATACTTTAAAAATTTTTCAAACTTATCTTCTAATAGCATTTACTTATATTGCTGTGAAGTTTTTAGAATGCTACATATATATATGTTGGATTGGGAAGATTCCCTGGAAGAGGGCATAGCAACCCACTCCAGTATTCTTGCCTGGAGAATCCCCAGGGATGGAGGAGCCTGGTGGGCTACAGTCCTTGGGGTCACAAAGAGTCAGACACGATTGAGTGATTAAGCACAGCACATACACACACACGCATACACACACATATAAATATATATTACTAGATTATTTATATGCCTTCATTTTTTTAAAGAAAACCATCTTTTTCCTATGCTATTTAATTTACCAGAAATTTCTTTTCCTCTGCCATTCCCTGGTGCATTGTATGCATCCCCAGTGCTGTTCTCCCTCTCACTTCTCATACCTTTTACTGTCACAACTTAGTATAAGATCGCTCACCCTTAGAATTGGCCAAATCCCCCAGAATTCTGACTGCTTCCGTCAGTTTGTATGTGATTTATGGGACATTGTTTGAAGTATTATTTCTTAATATCCTTCTTTTCAACTTCACTGTTTTTTTTTTTTTTTATTTCATCTCTATCTTGAACACGCATTTTTTTGTTACTGCTCAGTCACCCAGTTGTATACAACTCTTTGCAACTGATTGCAGCAGCCAGGCCTCTCTGTCCCTCACCCTCTCCCAGGGTTTGCCCAAGTTCATCTCCATTGCATTGGTGATGCCATCACCCATCTCATCCTTTGAAGAGATGTATGTATATATTCAGATATTTATATGCATGTAATTTCTTTTTATATTCATTTATTCCTCCTTAGTTGTAAGTTTCCTTCAGGCTAAAAACTATATCTAGTTATTTCACTTATTCATAGCACCTAATATAGTGATTGTCACATAGACAGTGAATAATTTATGCTATTTAAATGCTATAATAAAATTGTGATATACTAAGATTGTTATATACTGTTAGAATAATTTGGGCCTCCCTGGTGGTTCAATGGTAAAGAATCCACCTGCCAATGCAGGAGATGCCAGTTTGATTCCTGGGTCAGTAAAATCACATGAAGGAAATGGCAACTCACTCCAGTATTCTTGCCTGGAAAATTCCATGAACAGAGGAATCTGGAAGACTACAGTCCACGGGTTTGCAAAAGATTCAGACATAGTGACTAAATAACAACAACAATTAGAAAAACTTACAGAGAGAAGGAGTTGCCTGGATATTTAAGATTTTCAACACATATTTCAATAATAAAAATAGATCATAGAAAAATCTATAGGAAGTAACAACATTTCTTCTTCACCTCTGCTAAAGTTGAATATCAAACTAAAATTTTTTTTAAAAGCCAAAAAAGAAGTAATGTCTTAAAACTCTGGAGAGGCATTAGAATGGGAAAATAATTTTTTATTGTCTTTGTCATTGTTTTTCAAAAATGGGTGTCTTCATTTTTAAATGTATTATTTTAGGATCTACGAGTTTCCTGCTAATGCTAAGTTATCTTTTTTTATATATACTTACATCTGGCTTACCATTGAAACCATTCATTTATTCTGTTTCCATAAAACCCCTAATAACTATTTAAATTTTTTCTGTTCTTGGCTCTTTTCAAAATCATAAATACAGGCTTGAAAACTAAATTTGATTTCTGTGCAAATAATTCTCCTCCCTATGTCCATCCCCACTAATTGCTAAGGAATTGTGACTATGCCCATCAGTTTTATTTATGATAGGCTTATTACTATCATCTTATTCCCCAGAAAATAGAAAGCTTGCTATGGATCGGATGATACTGAATCATTGTAACTACCTTCCCTCCAACTTAAACCAAAGAAAATAAGTGAAAAAAAGAGTGAAAAGAAATTTGGTTTTAAATCAAGAAAATTAAATATAATTTTCAAGTGCCTCTATTATGCTTGCTTGTTTGTCATATCAAATAGCTAAATATCCTATTTTTTAGGATATTTATAGCTAATGTAAAAGCAATTCATGAGCAAATTAAGCTAATAATATGGTAATTCTTATGTTGTTTTGTTTATTAACTATTATATGGTCAATTTTTTCCACAAATATAGGTGTATTTCTTAGGTTTAAAATCACTGTTAAAATTATGTACCATAGAGAGCAAGATGGTAGAGGAGTAGGTGGATGTGAAGCACATCTCTCTCCACGGATACAGCAGGAATATACCTTCTGACACAAAAGTGCATGCAGAGCATGAGCTGAGAGTGGGCAGGAGTACCTGACCAGTGGAAAAGAATATATAGAACCACAAAAACTTGGTAGGACAAAGGAACTAGCGGGAAAACAGGAGTGTTAGTAAGACTAAACCTGCCCTCTGCTGGTAGGGGAACTGAAGCAGGGGTCTGATCCCCACATCAGGGCAATTGTCTGAGTCAGAGGAGAAACATTTAAGGCTGAGAGTGAAACAGCTGATCTATGGCAGCCTAAATGGAATGAGAATCAGACAGTCCTCAAGCGAGAATTCTGGACCATATTGGCCAATACTGGTTGCCATACCCTTCTAGATCACTATATTTCCTGCTGCCCTAGCCACCAACCCCCTTGAGTACCTGGTGCTGTCAGAAGCCCTGAGATCCAAGCAGCTGCACCACCGCCATACCTGGCCCTCACAAGCGCAAACCCTAGTTGACAACCCACATATAGAGGTGGAAATAAAACCACAGCTGAAACCCAGGGGCAGAAAGCCATTTTCTGTGGCTAAGAAAGAAGATCCAAAACTTTTCCACCAGCTGTACAAGCTGCAGATTAAATCCACATGATCAACTAGGCAGACTCTGTGTCTATGGAATATATAAAAAGCCATTGAGAGCTCCCACAAAAGAAAACACACTAGTTCTGATAGCTGTGGACATTGGAGGCAAGAACACACAGGAGTGGGACCAGGTTAGAATCTGAGCTGCCCCCACAGCAGGTCCAGAAATCAGCATAGTGCTAGAGGGCATCTTAGGGAGGTGAGGTGGACTGTGACTCCCAGCGAGGGAAAGGACTCAGACAGCAGCGACTCAAGAGAAACACTTATTATTCTTATGTTTTGACTTTTTCTGTAAATTCTTTTGGATTTTTTTTTCTTTTTCCCCCACTCTGTTGTAGTTGTCAGTTTTACTGGCACTAAGAAATCCAACTGAGCTTTTGAGCTTTTTTTTATTTCTTTTCTCAGTCATATTTTTACTATTGTTATAAACTTCTGACTCTACACTGGGCTTTTGCAGTTCCATGAAGTTTTCCTTTTTTTCCTCTCTCTTTTTTTTAATTTTAATTTTTTTAAACCTATTATTTTTCGACATTTATTCCTTTGTTTGTTTTTCCTACTGATCTTTCCCCCTTGCAGTTAATCTTTAATGTATATAAATCTTCATCTACCTCTTTAGCTTTGCATATCTATTCTTCTTTTTCTTTTCTTTCTTTCTGATCAACATATGTGTTAGTTTTATTTTCATTGCTTTTTTCCCCATTTGTTACCTTGCTTTAGTTTTCAGTTTGTGCTTTAGTTAGTTTTGTTCTTAACAGGTAAAATAATTTTTGATTTCCTTTGTTCACCGGGTCAATCTACTGTACTTTATTTTTGTTGGACTATTTTGACTTTGCAAATGGGTGTATATGTACATTATTTCAATTATTTGCCTAATTTTGTAACTGCCATTTGTCTGGGGTTCATCTTTGCTTTCTTGTTTGTGGATATTTGTTTTAATCTCACTTCATACCATAACAAACCATTTATGGAATCTTCGTTCTTGAACAGACATCAAGCCCTGAGCCTTTGGAGTGGGAGCACTGACTTCAAGACCCTAGACTACAAGATAATCTGCTGCTGCTGTTAAGTCGCTTCAGTTGTGTTCGACTCTGTGCGACCCCATAGACGGCAGCCCACCAGGCTCCACCGTCCCTGGGATTCTCCAGGCAAGAACACTGGAGTGGGTTGCCATTTCCTTCTCCAATGCATGAAAGTGAAAAGTGAAAGTGAAGTCGCTCAGTCGTGTCTGACTCTTCGAGACCCCATGCACTGCAGCCTACCAGGCTCCTCTGCCCATGGGATTTTCCAGGCAAGAGTACTGGAGTAGGGTGCCATTGCCTTCTCCAACTAACCCTAGGGTGTATCAAATAGTGAGAACTCACACAAAGAAAACCATGTGAATACAAGACCCAGCATCACCAAACTAGCAGTAGCACGCTGTGCAGGACACCTCATCTAAACAACAAACAAAACAAAGATACAAACTCAGTCATAAGCAGCAGGATTACTACCTCTCTCAGTCTTGTTCATCAGAGGAAAAACAAACAAACAAACAAAACCTCAGTACAAATCTCATCCTATACAATGCTTACACAAACACTGAACCAATATTAAGAGGGCAGAAATCAAAAGGAAGAAAGAATTCAACTTTCTTTAAGGAAAGAATTCAACTTTCCTTGAAGCCTGATTAAATGAGACCTCAAACACAATAAGTTTAAAAAAAAAAAAGAAAAGGCAGAGAAATACTACACAAATGAAGGAACAACTAGAAACATAGAAGTCCAAATAAATGAAGAGGAAATAGGCATGCTACCTGAAAAAGAATTCAGAATAATGATAGTGAAAATGATCAAAAACCTTGCCAAAAAATGGAGAAAATGCAAGAATCAATTAACAGACACCTAGATGAATTAGAGAATAAACATACAGAAGCAAACAACATAATTACTAAAACTAAAAATACTCTAGCAGGAATCAGTAGCAGAAGATCTGAAGCAGAATGAATCAGTGAGCTGGAAGATAAAATGGTGGAAATAATTTCTGAAGAGCAGAATAAAGTAAAATGAATGAAAAGAACTGAGGATAGTCTTAGAGAATTCTGGGACAATATTCAAATGCTAGTGCATTGAATTATAGGAGTCCCAGAAGACCCCTATAGAGAAGAGAAAAAGAAAGGGTATGAAAAAATTTTTGAAGAGATTATAGTTGAAAATTTCCCCAATATGGAAAAGAAAACATCCAATCAGGTCCAAGAGGCATCCCATTCAGGATAAACCCAAGGAGAAACACACCAAGATACATACTAATCAAACTAACAAAGACTAAACACGAAGAAAGAATAGTAAAAGCAGTAAGGGAGAAGCAACAAGTAACATACAAGGGAAACTCCATATGCTTAACAGCTGATCTTTCAGCAGAAACTCTGAAGGCCAGAAGGGAATGGCAAGATATATTTAAAGTACTGAAAGGGAGAAATCTACAACCAAGATTACTGTACCCAGCAAGGATCTTATTCAAAATTGATGGAGAAATTAATAGCTTTTCAGACAAGCAAAAGTGCCACCAAACCAGCTTTACAACAAATGTTAAAGGGACTTATATAGTCAAGAAATACAAGAGGAGGAAAAAGATTTACAAAATCAACCCCAAACAATTAAGAAAATGGCAGTAGGAACATATATATCAATAACTACTTTAAATGTAAATGGATTAAATGTTCCAACCAAAAGACACAGACTGGCTGAATGAATACAAAAACAAGACCCATATATATGCTGTCTACAAGAACCCACTTCAGACCTCAAGACACACATAGACTGAAAGTGAAAGGACGGAGAAACATATTCCATGCAAATGGGAAGCAAAAGAAAGCTGGAGTAGCAATCCTCATATCAGACAATAGACTTTAAAATAAAGAAGATTACAAAAGATAAGAAAGGACACTACATAATGATCAAGGGATCAATCCAAAAGGAAGACATAACAATTGTAAATATCTATACACCCAACATAGGAGCATCTAAATACATAAAACAAACACTAACAGACATAAAAAGAGAAATTGACAGTAACACAATGATAGTAGAAGACTTTAACACCTCACTCACACTAATGGACAGATCATCAAAATAGAAAATTAATAAAGAAACACAAGTCTTAAATGATATATTAGATGAGATGGATCTCACTGATACCTTCAGGAAATTCCATCCAAATGCAGAAGAATACACCTTTTTCTCAAGTGCACATGGAACATTCTCCAGGATAGACCACATCTTGTGTTATAAATCAAACCTCAATAAATTTAATAAAATTGAAATCATATCAAGCATATTCTCCAACCACAATGCTATGAGACTAGATATCAATTACAAAGGAAAAAACTAAGAAGCACAAATATATGGAGACTAAACAACATGTTTTTAAATAACCAACAGGTTACTGGGACATCCCTGGTGGCTCAGACAATAAAGCATCTACCTACAATGTGAGAGACCCAGGTTCAATCCCTGGATGGGGAAGATCCTCTGGAGAAGGAAATGGCAATCCACTCCAGTACTCTTGCCTGGAAAATCCCATGGATGGAGGAGCATAGTAGGCTACAGTCCATGGGGTCGCGAAGAGTCATATATGACTTCACTCTCACTTTCTAAACAGGTTACTGAAGAAATCAAAAGGGAAATCAAAAAATTTCTAGAAACAAATGACAATGAAAATAGGAGAACTCAAAACCTATGGGGTGCAGCAAAAAGAGTTCTAAGAGGGAAGTTTATAGTAATACAATTCTACCTCAAGAAACGAGAGAAATTCAAATAGACAACCTAACTTTACAACTAAAATGACTAGAAAAAAAAAAAACAAAAAGCCCCAAAATTAGTAGAAGGCAGGAACTCATAAAGATGCAAGCAGAAATAAATGAAAAAGAAATGAAAGAAACAATAGTAAAGATTAATAAAGCTAAAAGCTAGTTCTTTGAGAAGATAAGCAAAATTCACAAACCTTTAGCCAGACTCTTCAAGAAAAAGAAGAATAAATCAACAAAATCAGAAATGAAAAGGGAGATGTTACAAGAAACAATGCAGAAATACAAAGGATTATAAGAGACTATTCTGGACAACTATATGGCAATAAAATAGCTAACCTGGAAGAAATGGAAAGATTCTTAGAAAAGTTAAATCTCCCAAGACTGAACCAGAAAGAAATAAAAATTATGAACAACCCAATGACAAGCACTGAAATTGAAGCTGTGATCAAAAATCTCCCAAAAGAAAAGCCCTGGACCAGAGGGCATCACAGGAGAATTCTAGCAGAGAAGAGCTAATGCCTATCCTTCTAAAACTCTTTCAAAAAATTGCAGAGGAAGGAAAATTTCCAAACTCATTCTCTGAAGCCACCATCAGCCTGGTACCAAAACCAGAGAAAGACAACACAAAAAAAGATAATCTCAATAGATGAAGAAAAAGCCTTTAACAAAATTCAGCACCCATTTATGATTAAAACTCTTCAAAAAATGGGCATAGAAGGAACCTATCTCAACATAGTAAAGGCCATATATGATAAGCCTACAGCGAACATTATTCTCAATGGTGAAAAACTGAAAGCATTCCCCCTAAGGTAAGGAACAAGACAAGGGTGACTATTATTACATGACTATTATTCAATGTAGTCCTAGAAGTCCTAGCTACAGCAATCAGAGAAGAAAAAGAAATAAAAGGAATCCAGATGAAGAAATGAAGCTCTCAACTGTTTGCAGAAGAAATGATACTGTACAAAGAAAACCCTAAAGATAGTATCAAAAAATTACTAGAGCTAATCAGTGAATTTAGCAAATTGCAGGATACAAAATCAATACATAGAAATCACTTGCATTTCTATATACCAACAATAAAAACTCAGAAAGAGAAATTAAGTAATCAGTCCCATTCCCCATTACAGCAAAAAGAATCAAATATCTAGGAATAAACTTACCTAAGGAGACAAAAGAACTGCTCACAAAAAATTATAAGACACTAATGAAAGAAATTAAAGATGACATAAACCGATGGAGAGATATTCCATGTTCCTGGGTAGGAAGAATCGATACTGTGAAAACATCTATACTACAAAATGTAATATACAGATCCAATGTGATCCCTATCAAATTACCAATGGCATTTTTCACAGAACTAGAACAAAAAAATTTCATAATTCATATGGAAACTCAGAAGACCCTGAATAGCAAAAGCAATCTTGAGAAAGAAGAATGGAGCTGGAGGAATCAAACTTCCTGACTTCAGATTATACTACAAAGCTACAGTCATCAAGACAGTATGGTACTAGCACAAAACAGAAATATAAACCAATGGAACAAGATAGAAAGCCCAGAAATAAACTGATGCATCTATGGGTACCTTGTTTCTGACAAAGGAGGCAAGAATATACCATGGGGCAAAGATAGCCTCTTCAATAAATGGTGCTGGGAAAACTGGACAGCTACATGTAAATGAATGAAATTAGAATACTTCTTAATACTATACACAGAGATAAGCTCAAATGGACTAAAGACCTAAATGTAAGACCAGAAACTATAGAACTCTTAGAGGAAAATTTAGGCAGAATACTCAATGACAAATCAAAGCAAGTTCCTCTATGACCCATCTCCTAGACAAGTGGAAAATAAAGTAAACAAGTGGGACCTGATTAAACTTAAAAGCTTTTGCACAGCAAAGGAAACTATAAGCAAGGTGAAAAGACAACCCTCAGAATAGGAGAAAATAATAGCAAATGAAACAGCTGACAAAGGATTAATCTCCAAAATATACAAGGAGCTCATAAAACTCAATGCCAGGAAAACAAAAAACCTAATCAAAAAGCAGGAAAAGACCTAAACAGATATTTCTCTAAAGAAGATATACAGATGGCTAACAAACACATGAAAAGATGCTCAATGTTGCTCATTAATAGAGAAATGCAAATCAATACTACAAAGAGATATCACCTCACACTGGTCATAATGGTCATTATCAAAAAGTCTACAAACAATAAATGCTGGAGAGGGTGTGGTGAAAAGGGAACACTCTTGCACTGTTGCTGGGAATGTAAATTGATACAGCCAGTATGGAAGACGCTATGGAGATCCTTAAAACACTAGGAATAAAACCACTGTGTGACCCAGAATATACCCTGAGGAAGCCAAAATTGAAAAAGACACATGTATTCCAAAGTTCATTGCAGCACTATTTACAATAGCTAGAACATAGAAGCAACCTAGATGTCCATCAACAGATGAATGGATAAAGAAGATGTGGTACATATACGCAAATGGAATATTACTCAGTCATAAAGAGGAACACATTTGAGTCCGTTCTAATGAGGTGGATGAACCTAGAGCCTATTATACAGAGTGAAGTAAGTCAGAAAGAGAAAGATAAACATTGTACTCTAATGCATATATACAGAATCTAGGAAAATGACACGCAAGAATTTATTTACAGGCCAACAGTGAAGAAACGGACATGGAGAATAGATTTATGGATGTGGGGAGAGGGAAGGAGAGGGTGAGATGTATGGGAAGAGTAACGTGGAAACTTTCATTACCTTATGTAAAATAGATGGCCAACAGGAATTTGCTGTATGGCTCAGGAAAATCAAACGGGCTCTGTGTCAACCTAAAGTGGTGGGATGGGGAGGAAGATGGGAAAGAGGCTCAAAAGGGAGGGGATATGTGTATAATTATGGCTGATTCATATTGAGGTTTGACAGAAAACAGCAAAATTCTGTAAAGCAATTATCCTTCCATAAAAATAAATTAATTTTAAAAATTATATGTATAGTGTTCTTGAGATTTTTATTAATTTCAAAAATTGACTATAAAAGGATACATTAACTGTTCTATAGAAAATGAATATTTTCCTAGTGTGTGGCTTCAATTTAATTTCTAGCTACTTTAGTCTATTACACTGAGAACAATCTGTAGGCAAATGTTTTTAAATCTTTATATCTCAGAAGCAAAAATGCTCCCTGGGAGAGAGACAACACTTTTTAAAAAAAATACTTATATTTTTAGTATGTTTAGAATCAGTAAAAACCTGTTAAAATATCACATTTTCATTTTATTCTCTTGCATAATTTATGAACTTTTCCTTGCAAAATATAGCCAGTTATATGAACAGTAAAGTTTTGTCCTGGTCATTAAGTATTTAAAATATCAACTATTAATATTTGCAACATAATAATAATAATGAATAATTATTGTATGCTACCATGTAGCAGGCCTAGCACTAAATGCAGTACCAACCTGATCTTATGTAACCATCAAAACTGCTTTGTAAGATAGTCATTGCATTTTACATATTATCTGGATCAAAAAATGAATACTTATGAGAGCTTAAGGGCACCAGGCTTCCGTGTCCTTTACTATCTACCTGAGTTTGCTCAAACTCATGTCCATTGAGTCAGTGATGCCATCCAACCATCTCATCCTAATACTAAACATACTTACACTTGGGGAATTCCAAATACCTAAAAAATATTATTTGTGTTAATTCATGAAAAATTACTACTTGTGTTAATTCAGGAAAATATTATTTGTGTTAATTCATGAAAATTTAGGGGCTTCCCTGGCAGCTCAGCTGGAAAAGAATTTGAGACCCTGGTTCCATTCCTGGGTCAGGAAGATCCACTGGAGAAGGATAGGCTACCCACTCCAGTATTCTGGCCTGAAGAATTCCAAGGACTGTATACTCCATGGGGTCGCAAAGAGTCAGATATAACTGAGCAACCTTCACTTTCATGAAAATTGTTAATGTAAATTTCTCATTCGACTTGTATAAATGATTGTGCACTATGTATGTCATAGCAAATCACAGAATTCTAAACAAACAAAAGCCCTCCAAAATTCATATTTTTTAACCCCAACTTAGCAGGAAAAAGTTTTAATTGTAATTTATTTATGTTGCAGCTATTCCACAAATATTTGTTCTTGGCTGCTTTCTTAAACACTCTCAGGGAAAGTTTCATACCCATAACAAAGGTCAACCATAAGACTTAACTTCTTTAAGGCATTCTAATTTCTGATATAAATTTCTTTATACAGTTTTAACATCTTTCTGAGGCTACAATATTCAATCAATCAATCAATCTACCCAATGCCATCCTTATAATAATTTTAAAACACTCAGTTTTAAATTTTTCCAAAATAAATTACCTAGGTCCCAGTTGGATTAAATGATAATAAACAAATTCAAAGTCTACATTACTGAGGTGTCATAAAAATAAAATTATGACTCAGAGTTACTTCAAAAGACTTGAGAGATTAAAAATGCTATATTTTATCATTTTTGTTTTGACATACTAAGGTTATTTAAATCAGAATTAGTGTTGATTATTATAGTTATTCATTTTATACTGCTACAACTTTACTGTTTTTTTTTTAGGTAGAACCAATTCTTTGTCCTGACAAATCACAGAAGAATAATCAAAAAGACAAAAGATACTGTGTACTAAATAAAAGCCTTCCCATTCAGAAACCTCCCTACATATTAATACAAGAATTGAAAGTTCTTTACCAAACGTAGGCAATGAGTGAGTGAAAGTCGCTCAGTTGTGTCCAACTCTTTGAGACCCCATGGACTATACAGCCTGTGGAATTCTCCAAGCCAGAATACTGGAGTGGGTAGCTGTTCCCTTCTTCAGGGGATCTTCCCAACCAAAGGATTGAGCCCAGATGTTCTGCACTGCAGGATTTTTTACCCGCTGAGCCACCAGAGAAGCCTAAGAATACTGGAGTGAGTAGCTTTTCTCTTCTCCAGCGGATCTTCCCAACTCAGGAATGGAACCTAGCTCTCCTGCTGAGTTACCAGGTGTATACACTGGGCCAGGCTATATTCTAGGATCTTAGGTTTCAGCCACAAACATAACATAAAATTCCTTGTTCTCCTGTTCTGTTGGAAAAAAAAAAAAAAACAGACTTTAATAAAGTAAAATGTAAACCAGTATACTAGAATCACTGGACATAGGTTATACATAAACTCAGCTTTAATCAATACTAACAGAGTTGTTCAAGTAGTTGTGACTGTATATTTCCATGCAGTGGCACCCCACTCCAGTACTCTTGCCTGGAAAATCCCATGGGCGGAGGAGCCTGGTAGGCTGCAGTCCATGGGGTCGCTAAGAGTCAGACACGACTGAATGACTTCACTTTGACTTTTCACTTTCATGCACTGGAGAAGGAAATGGCAACCCACTCATATGTTCTTGCCTGGAGAATCCCAGGAACAGGGAAGCCTGGTAGGCTGCCGTCTACGGGGTCACATAGAGTCGGACACAACTGAAGTGACTTAGCCTCAGCAGCAGTGTATGAGAATTCCCATTGCTCCACATCCTTACCAACAGTAGATATTGTCTATCTTTTGGTTTCTGGTTATGTTGGTCAGTGTGAAGTAGTATTTTACTTGATTTTCATTTCCTTTTAATTGATCACCCTTTGAATACTTTGTTGTCTGTGTGAATATCCTCCTCTGAAGTGCTTAGCCAGTAATTTTATTGTCTTTTTCTTACTGAGTTATAGGAACTCATCATATATTCTGATTATAAACTACACTGTCATATGAGTTACAAACATCGCATTCAATTCTGTGGCTTTTCACTTTATTAATATCTCCTTATGAACAGAACTCCTAAATTTTAATACAGTTCAATTTTTTAAGTCTTTATTTCTATGATTAGTACCTTAGTGTTTTACTTAAAAAAAATCTTTGCCCATCCACAGTAATGAAGGTGTTCTCTTGTTGTTCTGTATCATCGCATGTATTATCTTTCACATATATTTCTGCAATCCATTTGGAAATGGTAAACTCTAAGGTCAAATTTACTTTAATACAGGTTTCCAGCTGTCTCAGTATCATTTATTGGAATTGTAAAAGCACTTTGTCCTCCATTGCTGTGGCACTTCGTATAAAAAGACATTTGCTTAAAATGGTACAAGTCTCAGCAAGTTTGAATGCTGATAGCAAAATATTCAGTAGAGAGTAGAAGACGATGATGAGGGAAAGGGAAAACAGAATGAACTGGAGTAGGCTACTGTGGATGTGAATTGAAGTGCAAATGGAGATGGTGACCTTAGCTGAAAACATAGACAGTCATTCATAATGGCAATATTAGTGATAATAATTAGTAATGCTTATATTATTTACTATAAACAAGATATTTACTGTTCAAAGCACTCACACACACATATATACCTATGAATTCATATAGGTATATGTATTTTATGTCTAAATGTTTATAAACTCATATACATATATTTATATAAACTAATTTCATATTCTAGCAACACTATGTATACATGTACACAGATGAACACATACAATATTGTTAGATAAAATATATGTGTAAGTGAAATTAGCTCATATATTCTATTCTGCATTTAATTTAAAATATACTATGCTATATTTATGCGAGAAGTATCTTAAACAGAGTATAAAGGTAATTTGGCCAAGAGTGGTGAAGCTGGAGCTGAAATCCTGGCCAACACATTCAAAATCTCTAGGTTTAAAATTTTATGTTATATTTACCTATCGATATATTTTTAGTCAGATTAGTTAACAGTAAACTGATAAATACTTATTAATCATCTGTAACTAACAGACATTTAGCCAAATATCTAATTTTGGTTATTTAGATATTTTGGCAAATATCTAATGTCTATTTTCCTGTGTTTTGAGACATCTTACTAAGTTTAAGTTAAATCTCATTTCTAGTATAACTTTCATAAATTTAGCTGTTAAAAGTAATGGGAGAAATGAATTTGATCAGTCACTTTGAATTTCCTATGTAGTGTATTTTTTAAGGTGAATATTCCTCCTTTATCTGAAATCTGTCACTCACAAAAATACAAGCCAGTTAATAGATTCAGCATTCAAAATTCCATTTTTGGTTGAATCCTGCCACACTCTTAAAATGTAAAGTGAAAACTGAGTGGAAGAATCCAAACACCACGTTGGTATCTGCTTTAAACACATGCACAGTTGCTCTAGTGCTACTTGTTTTATCTAATACCATGTTTGGATGGAACATACACATGGTTTTTTAAACACACATTTTAGTCAAATTGTAGACACTAACGTCAGCATAATGTTGTGTGGTTTTGCAACAGCAAATTCCAAATAAGCTCCTTAGCCCTCTAACCTCTGGAAAGCAAACTAGAGCGTGATGCCCATCAGACATTATATTTCTCTGTTGCCCATTAAATCACTGGCATTCATCAGCCAGTTCTGTGAAATTCAGGCCAATGCAAGTAGAATGAAACCTGAACTTGTGTTTAATGTCACATAGGTTTGAATCACTTCTCCTAGTTTCCCTACAGTTTCTCTGAGGCTTTTCATTAAAAATGTATACATTGGTCGTTGCATCTCAAGATTTAAAAATACTGCTGTAAATAGAGTTGCTAAATATATCACACATCCACTATTAATTGTCAAAGAGAGACAGCATTCTAAGTTAAGAGAAAAGCCCAAGAAAAGGAATAAGCATGTCAGAGCATGTTTGAGAAACAAAGCAGTAAGTTAGCTGGTGCAATGGGTGGTTGTTTAAAACCAGACTAGGAAAAAAAATGCAGAACTTGTATTGAGTCAGATTATAAAAGTCTGGAAATTAAATTGTGATATTTAATTAATTAGCTAATTAATTGTAATAGTATTTGGAGTACTTACTTCAGAAGGCACATTGCTATTACAGATGATTCAGATTTGAACATGATATGATGTCTGCTCTCAAGGAACTCAGAATTTCATAGGGAAAAGATGCATGAAAACAAGATAATACTATATGATAAGAGCTATAAAAAGGAGATGTTTAAAATGCAGTGAGGATTTAAGATTAAGGCTTATTCAATCTTCCTAGGGAAATGAGAGGAGAAATGTTTCCCGAACAGGTTGCAGTTGGTCTGAGCATAAGACCAAGTAATGGTTTATTGTTCATTTCTTGTGGAGAGATCAGCAGTTATAAAATCCAGAGGCAGATCCCTCCAGAGGCAGATATTTGAATTCAGATGGCACACTGTCAGATAACAGTTTCTATTGCTCCCTTCCCTCTAAATATCACAATGACTGATAAAATATACATCTCAAAACTTCAAACAGAAACAAGTTTCTTTAACCAAAACAAAAATTTGCAGCTGTGGGCTTCAGCCAGTGTTTTCTGCGCTCTGATACCAAGAATAGACTGAGACAATCAATTTCACCAACTACAGGGTATATATGTATGTCAGGTGACACAAGCCATGTTTATTATATTAAATCAGAAGCCAGAATTGGTTGCTCCAAGAGAAAGGCTAAAGCACTGTGCCCACTTGTGATTACTTCTCCACTAGAAATGGGTTGGTGAGAGAAAGAAAACAAAGCCATACACGTAGAACATGGGTTAAGAGATCTGGTGTTCAGTGAATGAATAAGTCTTTTCATGGTTTTGTTACAGGGAAGAAGGGCCCAGTTGTAAATATTGGCTCTCATGCCAGAATGGGAGATGAGAATACAGGAGTGCATCTGCAAAATGGCTATACTGGATCCAAGGACTACAGAGATCAAGAGCAACATAACAAATGACAAACAAAAACCTCCTGTTCAGACTGAGCTTGAAAACAAAAGCACAGAAGGAAAATTAAGAATGAGTCACTCTTTTACTAGAGCATAGGTAGCCAGGGTGATCTTTTTTAATAAAACCATATAATGATGAAATGCACATTCACAGACATCTTTTAAAACTGATTTTATGGAATTTCCCTGGTGGTCTAGTGGTTAAAACTTTGCCTTCCAATGCAGGTGGTACAGATTCTATCCCTGGTCAGGGAGTTAAGATCCGATATGCCTCATGGCCAAAAAAACCAAAACATAAAAGAAGCAATATCGTAACAAATTCAATAAAGTTTTTAAAAATAAATAATAAAACTCATTTTAAAGTGGTCTGAAAAATAGGCATATGTTGAAAAGGGTGAACAAATAAAACAGAAATCCTGGGATGCATAGCATTATATAGCCGTTTACCCTGAGAGTGTTGGCCAAACCTCTGAGAAGGCACTTTGATGACTACATGTGATATGGGGGCATAAGGTGAATTTCAGGAAACTCTCAAGTTGACATTCTTCAGATAAAACTAGGACCCCCAAAGAGCCCTATAGAAAGTAAGGGTAAATCAAAAGCAAAAACATGACACAGTCAATAAGAATTTGAATTTATTATCTCTGGCACTAGATGGAAAGGAAGGAAAAAGTGATATCCCCCTAGAAATCTTTTTTTTAAAAACATTTTTAGTAGAAGATAATGTGAATATATTAAATTTCACAAATCTAAAGTGTACAGATGTTTGAATTTCACATTCAACCACAGCAGAGGTGAGAATACAGAATATTTCTATCACTCCAGAAAATAACCTCAGCTTCTTCTCAGTCAATCCAGCCTTTATCCTTGCAGTAACTATAATTTTGGCTTCTAGCATTAGAGATTCCTTTTTGCTCGCCCTTGAACTTCATACAAATGTAATCATACAGTGTGTCCTATGCGTGTTTGGCTCCCTTCACTCACTGTGATAGGAAGAATAATGAACCTTTAAAGGTATCATCAATCACTTCAGCTAAAGTCAAGGACACATTTCTTGTCACCTTTTCCTGTTGAAGTTAAGATGCTTGCAACAGTGTGGAAGAGTCTTATCAGGGCATTTTCCTCCATGAGGAAGGTGACAGTGGTGGATATTAAAGAAAAAAAAAGATCATTAATGTATCTCTCTCTGCTATATTCTGGAGGTTTTTATTGTTCCTTCCATAAGTACCTGGTTTATTATTTCACCACCATTGCTGCAAAGTTGGTTTATCCCATAGCTATAACACTTATTTGTCAGCAGTTTCCTGTTCATGCCACACCAGTGATTAAGAGAGTTCAAGTGCAGGAAGGACAAAGACGTTTTTGTAAAACTTACAGAGATTCATTATGTCATCCACTTTGGCTCTCATACATTACACAGGGGCATTAAGTGCATAGCATATTTGCATTGTGTTTTAAAACTTGAAATTTTTTTCAATAATACATAGTTCCAAATAAGAGTATCTTAAATCTGTTAATCTGTATTTCTTCAAGTGGAAGACCAAACTGCTCTATCATGGCCAACTGAACCAAATATAACAAAACTCCTTCAGGGAAATATGGCCAGAGTTATGAGAAAGGACTTGATTTCTGCCCAAAGAGAGTAGCAAACAACACAGGCAATTTGGATTCTCCATTTCTAGCACCTATGGTTGAATAGTTGCAGCTGCCCAGAACACACTGCTGAATAGCAGTTTAGCTCAACCAGCAGTGTACCTGGACTAGGTATTTAGAAGACCTCTGTGAATCAAGAGCTTCATTAAGCTAGTGACTTTGCATGAGACAGCAGAGTGTAAAACAGACTTTCTCCCAAATGCTAAAGGTAAAGCTGAGATGCCTTTGGGATGAAGCTAGCTGTATTCTTCGATATACTATTTCTATTTGGTGAGCAAGATCTTTTGAACCCTTCCTACCATATTATTCATTGTGTTCAAGTTGACACACCTTATCAGACTATCAGGCTGAAGACTAACAAGGAACCCATGAGTCAGGTATTTCTATAGAAAGTTAATAGCTACTTTTCAAAGTGGACATGACTATTAGATATGGCAGAGGGACAGTTAGTCCAAAATCTCAATGGAAGCCTCCAAGTGGAGCTGCTTCCCTTGCCTAAGTCTGTAGCTGGCAAAATCATCAGTCACAAAGTAGTCATTACGACTGTGGGACACCAAAGGTACTAGCTCTTCTCTACCTGTTACTCTGTCCAGCTGAGATATTCCACTTGATCACAGATGGAATTGGGAAATAAAAGCATACAAACATCAATCTCTATCATATATTTAGTTGTATGATAAACAACAAAAATTGATTGAGTTGGCCCAAAGATACTCTTCCACAAGGTCACCTTAGTTTCCCTTCCATATCATGAACTCTGCCCAATCTCCCATAAGGTGAGTCTAAACACCTCCACCCACAATGGGACTGGGTAAGATGCTGACTCTGGCACCTGTGGAAAATAGAGTTGTAAAAGTATGAGTTTCTCCTTTTTCTGATACTTTTTAGCCTATTGAAATCAGTGCATTTGTACTTTAGTCCATTCTGGGGACAGGGAGAAATTGTTCTGCCCCTAAGTGTTATTGTTTTTATTTATTTATATATTTTTTATTTTAATTGGAGGCTAATTACTTTACAATATTGTGGTGGTTTTTGCCATACGTTCACATGAATTAGCCATGGGTTTACATGTGTTCCCCATCCTGACCCTCTTTCCCACCTCCCTCCCCATCCCATCCCTCAGGGTCATCCCAGTGCACCAGCCCTGAGCACCCTGCCTCATACATTGAACCTGGACTGGCAATCTATTTCACATATGATAATATACAGGTTTCAATGCTATTCTCTCAAATCATCCCACCCTCAACTTTTCCCACAGAATCCAACAGTCTGTTCCTTACATCTGTGTCTCTTTTGCTGTCTCTCACACAGGGTTAACATTACCATCTTTCTAAATTCCATATATATGCATTAATATACTGTATTGATGTTTTTCTTTCTGATTCACTTCCCTCTGTATAATAGGCTCCAGTTTCATCCACCTCATTAGAACTGATTCAAATGTATTCTTTTTAATGGTTGAGTAATACTCCATTGTGTATATGTACCACAGTTTTCTTATCCATTCGTCTGCCAGTGGACATCTAGGTTGCTTCCATGTCCTGGCTATTGTAAACAGTGATGCGATGAACACTACGGTACATGTGTCTCTTCCAATTCTGGCTTCCTCGGTGTGTATGCCCAGCAGTGGGATTACTGGGTCATATGGCAGTTCTATTTCCAGTTTTTTAAGGAATCTCCACATTGTTCTCCATAGTGGCTGTACTAGTTTGCATTCCCACCAACATTGTAAGAGGGTTCTCTTTTCTCCACACCCTCTCCAGCTTTTATTGTTTGTAGACTTTTGGATAGCAGCCATTCTGACTGGTGGACCTCATTGTGGTTTTGATTTGCATTTCTCTGATAATAGTGATGTTGAGCATCTTTTCATGTGTTTGTTAGCCATCTGTGTGTCTTCTTTGGAGAAACGTCTGTTTAGTTTTGATTGGATCGCTTACTTTTCTGGAATTGAGCAGCAGGATATTTTTGAGATTAATTTTTTGTCAGTTGCTTCATTTGCTATTATTTTCTCCCATTCTGAAGGCCGTCTTTTCACTTTGCTTATAGTTTCCTCAGAAAATTCAGTATTATTCTTTTTAAAGTGACCAAAATCAGGATAAAAGGGTAGGCGAGAGCTACTATATGCCAGAAAGCAAGTATAACCACTTTCCATTTTGTGCTACATAGCAACTGCTTGCAACCTAACCAAATGAATTTCCAATGTTTTGTTCACCCAAAACTCTATATATTGAGAGACAAGGTCATCATTAGTTACACCCTCTATTCCAGCTTTGAGAGAACTTTCATTCAGTGGTCATGGCCACTTTGCTTCCATCTGAGACTAGGATTTTGGCTCTTTGTCTTATTTGAACTTGAATCACACAATGACAGATTTTCAAAAAAGAATCTATCTTAATATGGGGCATTTGGTGATCCATTTTCATGATAGCAAATTTTCATTCTTCATCAGTTTTAAACATAAGGGCTAGAGAGCCTTTAGTATGGTGGACCTGCCTGCAAACATGGACCTATATTTCTTTGGGTAGTTTCTCCTTCTCCAGTGACTCACCATCATCAACACTGTACCAAATATAGGGCAGTAAGAGCTCAAATACTAGCCAATGCCTTATTTATAATTTCCCATGTGAATTGGTCTCTATAAATTCCCCCAAGAGGGTCAAAATTTACTTATAGCCATCAGAACTTCAAAACTGCACAACTTTGAAAAGTTTTACAAACTCTATATTAAATAATATTATTGCATTACTGATTATCTTAATTTGGAAATTATGCTTTAATGCTGGGCTGGAAGAAGCACAAGCTGGAATCAAGATTGCCAGGAGAAATATCAGTAACCTCAGATATGCAGGTGACACCACCCTTATGGCAGAAAGTGAAGAGGAACTAAAAAGCCTCTTGATGAATGTGAAAGAGGAGAGTGAAAACATTCAGGAAACAAAGATCATGGCATCTGGTTCCATCACTTCATGGGAAATAGATAGGGAAACAGTGGAAACAGTGTCAGACTTTATTTTTTGGGGTTCCAAAATCACTGCAGATGGTGATTGCAGCCATGAAATTAAAACACTTACTCCTTGGAAGGAAAGTTATGACCAACTTAAATGGCATATTCAAAAACAGAGACATTACTTTGCCAACAAAGGTCCATCTAGTCAAGGCTATGGTTTTTCCTGTGGTCATGTATGGATGTGAGAGTTGGATTGTGAAGAAAGTTGAGTGCCATAGAATTGATGCTTTTGAACTATGGTATTGAAGAAGACTCTTGAGAGTCCCTTGGACTGCAAGGAGATCCAACCAGTCCATTGTAAAGGAGATCAGTCCTGGGTGTTCTTTGGAAGGAATGATGCTAAAGCTGAAGCTCCAGTCCTTTGGCCACCTCACGTGAAGAGTTGACTCATTGGAAAAACTCTGATGCTGGGAGGGATTGGGGGCAGGAGGAGAAGAGGACAACAGAGGATGAGATGGCTGGATGGCATCACTGACTCGATGGACATGAGTCTGGGTGAACTCTGGGAGTTGGTGATGTACAGGGAGGCCTGGCATGCTGCAATTCATGGGGTCGCAAAGAGTTGGACACGACTGAGCGACTGAACTGAACTGAACTGAATGAATTAAATATCCTTTTCTTTGATAATATACACTGAATTATTTAGGCACAAAAGGTCATCATGCCTGTAACTTACTTCCAAATGTTTCATTGATAATATGAAGAAGGAAGAGGAGCAGAAGGAGAAAAACATAAACATGGAGAGAAAGAAAAAGTGACAAAATATTAATAGTAATTAATCCAAATGAAAAGACCTTGAGAGGTTATACTTTTCTGTAGGGCCAAAAATTTTTAGGCAAACTGGAAGGAAGAAAATACATAATGTATAGCATTTAAATTTTTTCACAGATATATGAAATGCATTTGCCACGAACACTTGATAAATGATACACAGTTAAATATTATTGTAGGTTAGGGTAAAGAAGGAAGAAAAAAATAGTAATATAGTTGAAGAGAAAATTATGGAAAGAAGGTAGAACTTTCACCAAGAGTTGATAGATTGCTTCACCAACTTGCGAATGATTTTACCACGTTCCTAATTTAGAAAACATAATTCTGTTGGCAAAAAGGGTGACTGGAGATATGCTGAAGTTGGAGAGAGGAAGGCAAATTAGAAGGATATTATAAAATTTCAAGTATGATATGATGCAGGCCTACATGAAAATGAGTACAAAAAAGGGGAAAATGTCAGAAGTTATTTTAGAGGCCTCATTTTTTTTTCTTTCTCACATGATAGCATTTCCAGACTGCTTAACAGTAAAATGGTCATCTTCTTTGCACTTGCTTGTTTGTAGTCTATACCACCTAGATACATTAAACTTCCAACTGCCTTTCTGGAAAGCTAGGTCTTATCACTGGCAAAAGAAAAGGTCATAGTTTAAGTGCTTTGCTAACATTAGTTCTGTTCCTTTAGGAATAGACACGGTTGTATTTTTATTTTTTATTGAAATATAGTTGATTTATTATGTTGTGTTACTTTCTGCTACACAGCAAAGTGAATTGTTTATACATAACAGAGAGTCACAACATATATAACTATCTTCTGGTTTGTTTTCAAGAGCCTGAAACTTAACTTCTCTACCAAATAGAATAGAAACCACTGTAAAACTTCCTATTTATAACATATAATTATTCCAGTACCAATAAAACTTTAGATCTGTACTATGAAGCCACTTCCTTGGCTGAAATCCATTTACTTTTATTTTTCATCCAAACATATGTTGTAATAAACACTAAGATGTATACAACATCTTCTGTATAAGAGAAAACATTTTAAACATGATTAAAGCATATTTATGTCAGAATCATTGAGTGAAATCTATCTAGGTAGCTATCAGGCTACCTAGATAGATTCTCCTTTCTAAATTTATTTTGCAAAATGAAAGGAATGCAAATATTTCATTTTCTTCTTTAGCAGGAAGTCAGGGCAGTTGGGAATTATTTTCAGTTATGATTCTTTTCTATATAAATTTACAGTTGCATATACTGGGGAAAATAAAAGTACTTGTTAAAGGGAAAAAAAAAGCATGCTCAATGAATTATTCCTTTCTAAATTTATTTTGCAAAATGAAAGGAATGCAAATATTTCATTTTCTTCTTTAGCAGGAAGTCAGGGCAGTTGGGAATTATTTTCAGTTATGATTCTTTTCTATATAAATTTACAGTTGCATATACTGGGGAAAATAAAAGTACTTGTTAAAGGGAAAAAAAAAGCATGCTCAATGAATTAAAAGTGGGGAAGATTCACCAACCATCCAATTCTTCCTTCCCACAACTGAATTCAGGAAGACATTTTTGCACAGCAATCACAAACTTTACACAATGTTTTATAAACATTGTCTTCAAAATCAATGAAAAAGTATGTGATACCTATTTTTTAGTTTAAGAAATTATGTTGTGCTTAAGAAGCTACAAGAATCAAAACATTGGCCTAGAATTTGGGTATACATAGTCATGTATTTAAAAAGGCACCTTCAGAGAGGACTGAAATGCATTTTTTTAAATTACTTTGGACTTTGTAATAAATAGTTTATTAAACTCTTAATTACAGACTCTTGTTAACTGAATTTATAAGGTTGGCCAATAGAATAATATGTTAAATTGTATCATTTGTGGTAGAGCGTTTTAAGTACCTCACTTCAGTTCAGTTCAGTCACTCAGTCGTGTCTAACTCTTTGTGACCCCTGAGTGGCAGCATGCCAGGCCTCCCTGTCCATCAGTAATTCCTGGAGTTCACTCAAACTCATGTGCATTGAATCATTGATGCCATCCAGCCATCTCATCCTCGGTCGTCCCCTTCTCCTCCTGCCCCCAATCCCTCCCAGCATCAGGGTCTTTTCCAAAGAGTCAACTCTTCACATGAGGTGGCCAAAGTACTGGAGTTTCAGCCTCAGCATCAGTCCTTCCAATGACCCAGGACTAGTCTCCATTAGGATGGACTGGTTGGATTTCCTTGCAGTCCTAGCTTCTACTTAAACTCAGAACTAGTTTATAGATCATGCAAAATGTATTTTAGCATATTCAGGCGTCTGCTTTCCCTGTAGAAAGGGGGCTGAATACCTGTGCCCAAACTCTGCACCTCCTCTCCGGGGGTGTGCTGCATCAGCCCATTCACACACACACACACACACACACACACACACGCATCAGCCAGGCTTGACCTAATTTCTTTTTTGCTCTATCTCTTTCTCTTTCCAGAACGATGGTGCTGTCACAACCTTATGAATTTGCTTCTCTAAATGCTACTCTGTTGTTACCCTGGGCTTAGGTTGTGTGGCATTTCTTCGGAGTTTTAAATAACACTGATTAAACCTAGGAGATATTCTGCCCTCTTCCAATAAAGGATGGTTAGTTTTAGTAAGAGAACTACTTTATTTTTCTTATCTTTAAATCCTTGGTGGAAAGAGGTATCTATCAGGTGTCTATGGTCCATAATAATTAGAAAAAAGAAGAACAAAGAGTAAGAATGGACCAGAATCATTAGGAAAGAGATTTGTGACAAAACTTTCTCCATTAGATATCCATTAAAAAAAAAAAAGATATCCATTTTATTGCTAGCTTCCTTTAATATCACCCACTCTGTGCTGGCTTCATAATCAAATAAAAATCTGACATCAAGTCAGTTTCCCAGGCACATATCTCTACTTACAAGAAAATAAACTCACTGAGTGATCCAGATATATACACAAACTTTCCAAGTCCTGGACTCTCTCTACTCTACCAATCATTCCAAATTTACCAGTGCAAAAAGTTTAAAATGCTTGTCAAAATTTTTCTTTAGAAAAAATATAGTAATATGTTGAATATTTTGGGGTAATATTTTCAAATGTATTTGAATGCTACTGTAATTAATAACAACAATTACTTAAAACTTTGCTGAGAACGTCATTGCCAGAATTTAGAAGCAATCATAATCGTCTTCAGTAGGTAAATGGATAAATAAACTGTGATACATCCAAACACTTAACTGTCATTCAGCACTAAAAATGAGTTTTCAAGCCATGAAAAGAATTACATTAAATTCTGGAAAAGCAAACTATGGAGACATTAAAAAGACCATTGGTTTCCAGTGGCTAGGGCATGAATTGAGGTGGGGGATGACAGGCAAAGCACAGAGAATTTTTAAGGAAGTGAAAATATGATACATAGTAATTTCACATTGTGTGTGTCAAAGACATCAGTAGGGCCTACCTATTGAATGGTGAATATAGCTTTAAAGATTAATAACCTAGATATAATTCTGAGTTTTCTTTAAAACTTTTCCTTTTCAAATATATGATATGTCAATGTTGAATATATTGAGCCATTATTAATTATCATCATTCTATTATTTATCATGTTACTTCTCAAGGTGACAGCTAACTTTGAAACAAGAAGACTCAGGATTAATTTTGATAGGAAGAAAGGAAAAGTTTCAATCTGTATCATTAGTTACAGAGAATTGTCAAACAATAACTAGATAAATGGATGGATAGATTAAAGGAAAGCAGAAGAATTTTACGTGAATAATAAAGTAGATTCTATTATTCTAGGGTTGAAATTCTAGTGGTCTTAATATCTAATACTGAAATATTAACAGTACTATTATCTAATGCTGAAACATTAATATTAGTCCCTAATACTGAAACATTAACTGCATTAATATTTAAGTTCGTTCGTTCATTCAGTCCCTCAGTCGTGTCCGACTCTTTGCGACCCCAGGAATCGCAGCATGCCAGGCCTCCCTGTCCATCACCAACTCCCGGAGTTCACTCAGACTCACGTCCACTGAGTCCATGATGCCATCCTGCCGTCTCATCCTCGGTCGTCCCCTTCTCCTCTTGCCTCCCAATCCCTCCCAGCATCAGGGTCTTTTCCAATGAGTCAACTCTTCGCATGAGGTGGCCAAAGTACTGGAGCTTCAGTTTGAGCATCATTCCTTCCAAAGAAATCCCAGGGTTGATCTCCTTCAGAATGGACTGGTTGGATCTCCTTGCAGTCCAAGGGACTCTCAAGAGTCTTTTCCAACACCACAGTTTAAAAGCATCAATTCTTCGGCGCTCAGCCTTCACAGTCCAACTCTCACATCCATACATGACCACAGGAAAAACCATAGCCTTGACTAGATGGACCTTAGTCGGCAAAGTTTGTCTCTGCTTTTGAATATACTATCTAGGTTGGTCATAACTTTTCTTTCAAGAAGTGGAGTCTTAATTTCATGGCTGCAGTCACCATCTGCAGTGATTTTGGAGCCCCCCAAAAATAAAGTCTGACACTGTTTCTACTGCTTCCCCGTCTATTTCCCATGAAGTGATGGGACCAGATGCCATGATCTTGTTTTCTGAATGTGGAGCTTTAAGCCAACTTTTTCACTCTCCTCTTTCACTTTCAACAAGAGGCTTTTTAGCTCCTCTTCACTTTCTGCCATAAGGGTGGTGTCATTTGCATATCTGAGGTTATTGATATTTCTCCCCGCAATCTTGATTCTAGCTTGTGTTTCTTCCAATCCAGCGTTTCTCATGATGCATATAAGTTAAATAATCAGGGTGACAATATACAGCCTTGACATACTCCTTTTCCTATTTGGAACCAGTCTGTTGTTCCATGTCCAGTTCTAACTGTTGCTTCCTGACCTGCATACAGATTTCTCAAGAGGCAGGTTAGGTGGTCTGGTATTCCCATCTCTTTCAGAATTTTCCACAGTTTATTGTGATCCCCACAGTCAAAGGCTTTGGCATAGTCAATATAGCAGAAATAGATGGTTTTTCTGGAACTCTTTTGCTTTTCCCATGATCTAGCAGATGTTGGCAATTTGATCTCTGGTTCCTCTGCCTTTTCTAAATCCAGCTTGAACATCAGGGAGTTCACGGTTCACATATTGCTGAGGTCTGGCTTGGAGAATTTTGAGCATTACTTTACTAGCATGTGAGATGAGTGCAATTGTGCAGTAGTTTGAGCATTCTTTGGCATTGCCTTTCTTTGGGATTGGAATGAAAACTGACCTTTTCCAGTCCTGTGGCCACTGCTGAGTTTTCCAGATTTGCTGGCATATGGAGTCCAGCACTTTCACAGCATCATCTTTCAGGATTTGAAACAGCTCAACTGGAATTCCATCACCTCCACTAGCTTTGTTCGTAGTGATGCTTTCTAAGGCCCACTTGACTTCACATTACAAGATGTCTGGCTCTAGATTAGTCATCACATCATCATGATTATCTGGGTCGTGAAGATCTTTTTTGTACAGTTCTTCCATGTATTCTTCCCACCTCTTCTTAATATCTTCTGCTTCTGTTAGGTCCATACAATTTCTGTCCTTTATCGAGCCCATCTTTGCATGAAATGTTCCCTTGGTATCTCTATTTTCTTGAAGAGATCTCTAGTCTTTCCCCTTCTGTTCTTTTCCTCTATTTCTTTGCAGTAGTAGTTAATATTTGTCTGCTTTATAAGCTCTGAAGAAATTTGAAGAGTACAATAACTGACCATGATGTTGAACATACATTTATTGTAAATACCAACTGCTTATTAGAATGGTCATAAACTATAAATTATTAACATCATACTCAATTTTCTTTGCATCTCAAAGTACCACTTATGCTTAAATATCCTACCTACTGCAGTATGCCATTTTACAAGTTCCTCTTTAGCTCTCATTGCTGTGTCAGGTACTGGGAATTCAAAAAGTAAGTCACAGTTCTAAAGCAAGGCATTCTAAACCTTGTGGTTGTGATGAAAGGGGTACCCAACATAGCCTGAAGTGGTCCGAAAAAGAAGGACTTCAATGCATACTCAAAGCATAAATAGAAGTTGGTCTTCAGAATAAGCTAATAAGTTCAAAGCCCTTTCATGCAAATATTCCTTAAATATCTGACAGCCTTAGCAGTCAACGTGTTGAGTGGCTAATAACACAGACTGGACCCAGGCTGTGCTATGCTCAGTCATGTCCGACTCTTTGTGACACTGTGGGCTGTAGCCCACCAGACTCCTCTGTCCATGGGATTTTCCAGGCAAGAATACTGGAGTGGGTTGCCATCTCCTTCTCCAGGGGATCTTCCCAACCCAAGGGCTGAACCCGAGTCTCCTGTATCACGGGTAGATTCTTTATCAGACTTGACTCTACTATTATCTGTGTAACTTGAGCTAGTTACTAAAACTCCATGGACTTCGTTTTCCTCATCTATAAAATGGAGATCATATTACTAGTCCCTACATCAGAGGTATTTCTGTGAGGATTGAAAGAGTTAATACATGTAAAAACAGAACAGTTCTTGCCAAATAGTAAATGCTGGTCAGGGGTGGCTGTTACCATTTATTTTCAGGAGCTGACTAAGTACTATGAAATTAAAAGACGCTTACTCCTTGGAAGAAAAATTATGACCAACCAGATAGTATATTCAAAAGCAGAGACATTACTTTGCCGACTAAGTTCCGTCTAGTCAAGGCTATGGTTTTTTCTGTGGTCATGTATGGATGTGAGAGTTGGACTGTGAAGAAGGCTGAGCGCCAAAGAATTGATGCTTTTGAACTGGGGTGTTGAAAAAGACTCTTGAGAGTCCCTTGGACTGCAAGGAGATCCAACCAGTCCATTCTGAAGGAGATCAGCCCTGGGATTTCTTTGGAAGGACTGATGCTAAAGCTGAAGTTCCAGTACTTTGGCCACCTTATGCGAAGAGTTGACTCATTGGAAAAGACCCTGATGGTGGGAGGGATTGGGGGCAGGAGGAGAAAGGGACAACCGAGGATGAGATGGCTGGATGGCATCACGGACTCAATGGATGTGAGTATGAGTGAACTCCAGGAGTTGGTGATGGACAGGGAGGTCTGGTGTGCTGCGATTCCTGGGGTCGCAAAGAGTCGGACACGACTGAGCGACTGAACTGAACTGGGGAACACTCACAAAAGCAAACAGCCACTCCTCTGTTGCCATGAACAATCTGGCTCTGTCCCCTAGTTTTCATATTCCACACAGAAATTTATATCCCTTGCATTTGTCTGGACTCACTGTCCTAATAAAGTAATGTAGAACTCTGTTAGTTTAGGACTTTGTTCCTTGGGAGCCCCACTTGTACTCCCACCTCTAGTGTTCAGTGTTCCTACAGACTATAAACATTACTCTCTGTGGTAAAGTCATTTTTTTCTCGTATGTTACAGTTTTACTGATTATGTCTAGTTCCTTACAGTCTGGGACTCTAGAAACAGTCTGACAGGTCTGCTCACCAAGAGTTAGGCAAATCTCAGGGTGTGTGTCTCTCAGAAAGGGGAGCAAAAAGGTCTCGGGGAAGGTGGGTAAAGAGGGAAGTAGTGGGATGGAGAGGGTCTTAGCATTCTAAGGAGAAAGAACTGATTTTTTTTTTTAAGTACTTAAACTTGGACTTAATGATTTCTTTGAGTTTAGTCCTGAAACATCTAGTAAGTTCCTATTTGTTTACAGGACAAAACTCACTGAAATTTGGGTAATTGAGTTCACATTTGACCTATCACAGCCCTCTGTTCTGTTTCTGCACCCATCAATATCCAAGAGCTATTTGTCTGACCTAGGAGCCATGCATTGGTATGCATTTGGCTAAAATACATGAGAGAATTTTTTCAATCTTCACTAAATTAAATTCTTTGGGAGGAAGGCTTTCATATTTCTTGTCTGTTCAACCCCCACACCTAAAAGAGGTTCAGTTCAGTTCAGTTCAGTCGCTCAGTCGTGTCTGACTCTTTATGACCCCATTAACCACAGCATGCCAGGCCTCCCTGCTCATCACCAACTGAGGTTCAGAGATGACATTAAAAATAATGCTTGCTAAAATACTGACTGAATGAATTAATTAATTAATCACTTCTGTCACCAAAAAGTGAGTCAAGCTCCCATTTCTTAGTTTATATGGAGAGTTTATCTTGTTTCAAAGCCTCCAACTCAGATTGTGTTTAATGACTGAGTGACTAACACACACACAAACAGGGGAAAGGAAGTCTTGTCATTGCTAGAGGAGTTTGCAAACTTACTCTTCCTGCAAAAGAGCAAAATGGCAAGTAATCAAAAATGGAAAAAGGTGGAAAAGATAGGTAATCCTTTGTCTTATGGAGGTTACTACTCTCCACCATGAAAAAGCAGAATGCCCTGTAACCACAAAATGGTTCAGAACCAATATCTCAATGCAACTACTTCCCTATCAAGTAGCAGCAGATGTTTGGGGTTTTTGTCTTTTTTCTGAGATATGTACATATCTGCCAGACCTCAAAATACGAAGCAACAAGTAAGAGTATTACATTCATCAAGAAAATGGAGGCCTCAGAGTTAGGCTTATTTTTCAGAAATGTAGAACCAGCATTCTTCTCATGGAACAAATGTTAGTGAAATCTGTATAGGAAGCATCATTACATCTCTGAAGGTGCCAAGGTGAAATCAACAACTATAGTAGCAACACATAGTGTTTAACATGATAGTGCTTATCATGTGCTTTGCCACATGACACTGTAATAATTGCTTTATAAATATTACCCACTCTTCATAACATATGAGGAAGTACTACATTACCACCACCCCCTTAATATAATAAATAAATAATATTTTTTTAAAGTAACTCCAAATTTTCCACAACTAGTAAGCAGCAGAATCTAGATACATGTCCCAGCATTTTGGTCCTGTATCTGTGTTCTTTACCACTATAAAAATAAAAGTATTCGTTGCTCAGTTATATCTGACTCTTTGTGACTCCATAGACTGTAGCCTTCCAGGCTCCTTTGTCCATGGGATTCTCCAGGCAAGAATATTTGAGTGGGTAGCCATTCCCTTATCCAGGGGATCTTTCTGACCCAAGGATCCAATCCGAGTCTCCTGCATTGCAGGCAGATTCTTTACCCTCTGAACCATTACTATACTAAAGAAGAAATATAGTATACGCTTACATTTTAGAAAACAAATTATACCTCTGAAGATTTTGAACTAAATTAATTGATAATATCTCTTGAGCTCCTGCCAAAAGATTTAACAAACGCATATGCCAAGCAATGTATTTAGCACTATGTGAATCTCATGGTGATGGGTAAGGAATCATCTCTGTGCCACAATGAGTGATGAGCTATAAGGGGCAGATGTGTATAACCAATGCCAAGAGGAGTCAAAGGAAATAAACACAGTAATGGAGAAAATTTTTTTGATGCAAGAAGTAGGCCAGTGTTAGAAACAATTGGCAATAGGTTCCAAGGCTTTTGATTTATCTCAGATATTTATTTATTTGGCAGTACAGCATGCAAGGTCTTAGTTCCCCAACAAGGGATCGAACCCAGGCCCCCTGAAGTGGACACACAGTCTTAACCACTGGACCATTAGGGAAATTTCTAAGAAACTTGTTTAAATTAAGAGTCCAGCATTTGAGGGCCTAAAACTATAAATAGAGGGCCATAATATTTGAGTAGTGGGGAGAGCACAGATCAGAAATTAAAAGATCTTTAAGATTGTTTTTTTCATTAATTAGTAATCTGAGTTTCAGTTACCTTATCTTTGATATAGATATTTAAGTCCTCCTCCCATATTTATTTACTTTTTTTAATTCATTATTTTAGGAAATATTCAAGTAGACAATGTGTAAGGATAAACAGAGCAATCAGTAAAATACTGTGTGTGTTAGTATCATCACAGTTCTTTGCTTTTTTCTATTTGCTATCATGCAACAAAACTCACTGTAGCACGTGGGATGAACACAATTCACAACTTCAAGGTAGCATTCATATGGTTAATGGAGAGAAGGAGTAGGTCAAATCTCTTACTGTGTTGATTATTTAAAATTATTTAATCACTCAATTACTTACTTGAAATGATGTGGTAAAAGATGTGATACATATGTACAATGGAATATTACTCAGACATAAAAAGGAATGAATTTGAGTCAGTTGCAGTGAGATGAATGAACCTAGAACCTGTTATACAGAGAAAGGTATGTCAGAAGGAGAAAAACAAATATTGTTTATTAACACATACATATGGAATCTAGAAAAATAATAGAGATGAACCTATTTGCAAGGAAGAAATAGAAACACAGATGTAGAAAACAGACATGTGGACATGGGAAGGAGGGAGAGGAGGGTGAGATGAATTGGGAGAGTTGCACTGACATATATACACTAGTTCCGTTGCTCAGTCGTGTCTGCTCTTTGCAACACCAGGGCCAGGCTTCCCTGTCCTTCATCAATTCCCTGAGCTTGCTCAAACTCACGTTCATTGAGTCAGTGAAGTCATCCAATCATCTCATCCTCTGTCATCCCCTTCTCCTCCTCCCTGCAATCTTTCCTAGCAGCAGGATCTTTTCCAATGAGTCAGTTCTTCACATCAGGTGGCCAAAGTATTGGAGCTTCAGCTTCATCATCAGTCCTTCCAATGAACATTCAGGACTGATTTCCTTTAAGGTTGGCTGGTTTGAGCTCCTTGCAGCCCCAGGGACTCTCAAGAGTCTTTCCCAACACCACGGTTCAAAAGCGTCAGTCTTTGGCGCTCAGCTTTCTTTATGGTCCAACTGTCACATCCATACATGAACACTGGAAAAACCACAGTTTTGACTAGATGGGCCTTATAGATACACTATCATGTGTAAAACAAATAGCTAGCGTCTATCTAAAACGGACCAAGATGTGGAGAAATGGAATCCTCATACATTGCTGGTGAGAATGGAAATATACAACTACTGTGCAAAGTGGTTTGACAGTTTCTCAAAAAGATAAACATTGCATTTCTGTATCATTCAGAAAGTCTACTTCTGGGTATACACTCCAAAGAATTGAAATGGGTATTCCACAGGTATTTGTACATACATTCACAGTAGCATTATTCATGATAGCTAAAACATGGAAGCAACACAATGAATGAACAAAATATGGTATATACATACAATGGAATATTATTCGGCCTTTAAAAAGAGGGAAATTCTGACACATGCTATGACATAGATAAGTCTTGAAAATAGCATGCTAAGCAAAACAACTAGTCACAAAAAGACAAACGCTGTATGATTCCACTTATATGAGGTAACTAGAGTAGTCAACTTTCTAGAAACAGAGTACAGTGGTGGTTGCCAAGGGCTGGGGGAGGAGTGAATAGGAAGTTAGCATCTAATGGGTATGGAGTTTCAGTTGGGGAAGATGACAAAGTTCTGGAGATGGATGATAATGATGGTTGCACAGCAATGTAAATATATTTAATGCCACAGGAATGTACATTCAAAGTGGTTAATTTTATATCTAGCATATATCTACCACAATTAAAAATACTAAAAAAATTTTAAAAGTCAAGATTAGAAGACTAAGGTAAATTGCATGGCATACACTCCCGCAACTAAAAATAAATACAAAGCAAAGAGATGAGCTAATACTGGCTGGTGCATGTGTTGATAAGACAAATAATAATAAAATAAGCTACTAACTCTAACTGGAAACCTATGACTTCTACTCTAGTCTCTTAGGTATTTCTCTTGGCAAGGTTCTGTAGCACTTTACATCTGACAAAAGATCAAATGTGGCAGTGATTCAATAACAAAGAAGGCTTTTTCGGTACCTAAGTTTGAGCTTTGAGCTATAAAATCTATAAAATCAACTCTCTTAGTATGTCCATCCTTTCAGAAAATAACTGAATAATATTACTGGCCTGTGTATGATATAGCTGAGCTTCCTCTGTGGCTTAGAGGTAACGAATCCGCTTGCAATGCAAGAGCCACAGGAGAAGTTGGTTCAGTCTCTGGGTCAGGAAGATCCCCTGGAGGAGGGCAGGGCAACCCTCTCCGTATTCTTGCCTGGAGAATCCCAGGGGCAGAGGAGCCTGGGACTACAGTCCATAGGGGCACAAAGAGTAGGACATGACTGAAGCAATTTAGCATGCACACACACATGTATGGTATAGTTAATTAAATCTTCTTTCCTGATACCTGTTTTCTTTTGATAAGAGATTCTTCAAAAAGTTGTGAAAATCCTTTATTCTGAGCATGGACATCACATCTGATATAGTCACATAATGCTAAATCATTACTCTAGATCAATTGCCATTAGCAACTTTATAATGAAATTTCCTAAAACAAAATCAGATGAAATTTAAAATTGATTTTGTGACTAGGGCTCTGAGTCATGCGATCCACTAAAACAAATACTTTCTGATGTTTATACCTGGGATCTAAATCTTATATACTGTCAAATGCTCTAGTCTGTAAGTTTAAGTAGTCAGCAATATTTCTAACAAAATACAGCTAATATATGTATGAATACACAGAAAAATACACATATACAATCCATTCATTATTGTCACTTTTCCCTTGGATATCAAAAAGCAACAAAATCCTAGTTCATATACTTTCCCATATGGAAAAAGATTACTTGAAATATTGCAAAAAGCTTATGAAAAGGTTTTTCGTCAGTTGTCTCTAGCTGACTTATCAAGCATATACTCCCTGATTATTTTCCTAAAGCACATCTTTGATCACATCACTACCCTGCACAGAAACCATCAAGAGCTCTTCATGGCCTGAGAAGTGAACCCAGAAACCTACTCAACCAGTCCAGTGCCTGTAACAGTCTGCAACTTTCTTCTCCAAGTGCCCTGCACTGTTTTTCTTTATTCAATCTCCTCTCTAAACAAAACAGCAACCTGCCATTCCTGAGAAAACCTAAAATTTCCAGTCCCTAAAACTATTGATTCCACTTGGTTGCCATGCAATTTTATGTATTTATATTCCACTCTTCCACATCTAAGTGTGCTATAATCATCTTGCTTAGTATTGTCCTAGCATATAGAAGAGAGTACACATACAGATGGGCTTTCCTCCACTGGTTTATAAATTAATACTAAGTACACTGTGGTATTTGTTTAAAACTTACAAAGCTAGACAGATATTTTGGCTTTCTAGGAATCTGGAAATCAAAGTTCTACATGATTTTATGTAAGTTTCTCTTTCTGGAAGTAAGTTTAATGAAAAAAAAAATGCAATCATTTTCAACTTGTTCCTCTGAAAATTTTGACCTTTGAGGAATTAAAAAAAAAACTGCATACACAAAGATTATTTGTATATTCCACAACATTTATTGAATACCTTCCATATACTTCAAATTATTGGAGAAGGAAATGGCCACCTATTCCAGTACTCTTGCCTGGAAAATCCCATGGACAGAGGAGCCTGGTAGGCTACAGTCCATGGGGTCACAAACAGTTGGACACGACTGACTGACTGCACTTTCACTTCAAATTATAAATGGTAATTCAAAATGATGAAAAAATATTAATACATTCTTTGGAGTAATGAGACATAATTATAATACAGAGCAGACAGTACTCTTGCCTGGAAAACTCAATGGGCGGAGAAGCCTGCTAGGCTGCAGTCCATGGGGTCACTAAGAGTTGGACACGACTGAGTGACTTCACTTTCACTTTTCACTTTCATGCATTGGAGAAGGAAATGGCAACCCACTCCAGTGTTCTTGCCTGGAGAATCCCATGAATGGAGGAGCCTGGTGGGCTGCCGTCTATGGGGTCGCACAGAGTCGGACATGACTGAAGTGACTTAGCTGCTTAGAGCAGCAGACAATGACATATTGTAAAAAGAGAGAGACAGAGAGATTGTGCCTACTTGGGAGGATCCCAGAAAGCTTCGCATTAAAGCAAGTTGTTTCCATTTGTCTTCAGCAAATGTCAACTGTAATGGAAAACCATTAAGACATCTAAGTATAAAACCCTTCACCATGAATCTGTTTCCATGGTGTCAATTCTATATGTTTATATAGACTATTTTCTTGGTCTCATGAAAAAGATTTTAATAAATTTATGCACACAAAAGCACTGAAAGTTGCATTTGCCACAATATAACATTCTTAAATATTAGTGATTTGGAATATTACTGTGTATATTCCTATCCTGGAATAGTTCTCTCTTTGAGATTTGGGGAATTGTTTTCAGATTATCTTCTCCTCAGAAACTATTGCTGTTGTCTGACTTCATCAGCACAAGATAGGTCCATAAGGAGGAAGGTTAAGCGCTTATTTCAGGAACTACCCTTGTCTTTCACATATGGAAAGGGCTAGAGGTGACTTTATGAGTCAACTGCAACTTATTTCACGGCTCCTCTTGCCTTTAGTGTATATCTTAAGAGATATACTCCAGATACACTTTCCTTCTTTAGAAAAATATATGAATTCCTGTGATGAAGGAAGAAGCAACCAAGAAATCCTGCTCAATTAATACATGCTGGAACATTGCCATTAACGAAGGATAAATATAGTCGTTTTTTGAAATGTCAAACAGAGCAATGGATTTTTAAAAATATAACAAATGTTTATTTAGTTCCTAAAAGTGCCACAGTGTCAGGCACAAGGAACATTGCAGTGAAATAGGCAATGGTCCATGCTGTCCATATAAGACACATTGCAGGTTTATGATCTATGGGTTAAAAGAAGGGAGAAGGTAAGAGATTGGAGAAGAGAGGAGATAAAATGCAACTGATTAACAAGCAAAAAAATTTCAAAACGTAATTTAAAATAGCGACGAGTGCTATAAAGACAATAACTCAGGGCTATCTGATAAAGAGGAAATTGGCAGAGATTTTAGTTAGGTGGGTATGGAAGGGAGTCATATATAAGAAGGTGATGTTGGAGCTGATGCCTGAGTAACCAACTTACAAAACAACAGCCATGTAACAATCCAAGCACAAATTCAGTTAGGGCAAAGATCCTAAGGTGGAACATAGGTTGGAAGATTCCGGGGGTGGCGGGGGGGGAGGCTAGTAGAACAGAAGCATGGTGACTGAGGTGGGGGGTGCTTCAAAGTGTAATTGTGGGGTTTAGTAAGATCATTTAAGATTATATAGGAAGATCTTTTAAATTTGTGTAGTATATGTAAGTAGTTTGGATTTTATTTTGTTAAAGCCCTGATTTGAAGCCATGGTAAGGATTTCTGTATACTTTTGCATACATTAGTGAAGTGAAAGTTTGATGCTTGTATTTATTCAAGCAGCAATGGATGAGGAACTCCTATGTGCTAGAGTCTGGAATTAAAGCAGAAAGTAGACAGGAGGATAGACTTAGTACTTACTCTCTAAGAATTTATAGAGTGATAGAAGAAAAGCACTAAGAGTTCCAAGCATATTATATCACATTTATAAAATGTTTTGGATCATCTAAGGACTGATATACCTTCCAGTCAGTAATATCTTTTCATATAATATGGCATATAAATTGAGCTTTGAAATATAGATGAGTTGAGTATGGAAATAGAGGCATGGGGAGGTTCTGGAAAATGGAATATGACAAAAGGAAAAATACAAGACACTTTATGGAATGCAGTGGACATCATTCAACTAAGTATTGTTGATACTAGCCTTATATATGAGACAATGAAGTAAAATTTGTTAATTCATTCATTTATTCAGTGAATATTGAGCGAGTACTGTGTAAGAGGTGCCATACCAGCTGCTAGTGAGTGGTAGTGAATAAGATAAAGGTCTTGTTCTTATGGAGCAGTTCAGTTGGTGGCAGGGGTTGCTGCTGCTACTGCTGCTAAGTTGCTTCAGTCGTGTCCGATTCTGTGCGACCCCATAGACGGCAGCCCACCCATCCCTGGGATTCTCAGGCAAGAACACTGGAGTGGGTGGCCATTTCCTTCTCCAATGCATGAAAGTGAAAAGTGAAAGTGAAGTAGCTCAGTCGTGTCCGACTCTTAACGACCCCATAGACTGCAGCCTACCAGGCTCCTCCACCCATGGGATTTTTCAGGCAAGAGTACTGGAGTGGGGTGCCATTGCCTTCTCCGGTGGGAGGGGTTAGATAGACACTAAATTAATAAGTAAATACAGACTGCAAGGTGATAGTAAATGCTATGGAGGAAAATCAAGCAGAGAGCAAGAGAAGGTAGTTTGTAGGTAGTTAAACTTTCACAAAGGGTGATAAGAAAGACTTGTCTAATAATTTACATTATAGCAAAGACCTAAAGAACATGAGAGAATGACTCATGCAAACACAAGGGGAAGAGAATCAAAGCAGAAGAAACAATCAGTAGAAATGCCTTGAAGTGAGAGCATACTAGGAATGTTCAAGTACAGAGACAGGTGTAACTACAATATTGGATGAGTTGAAAGCGATAGGAAATGAGGTTGCAGAATTGCTTTGGGAAGGAGAGGATATAGACATGAGCATCTAGTAGGTGATAGCACGTTGGGAAGCCAGTGGAGGGCAATGAACAAAATCGTAGAATGTTCTGACTTTCATTGCCAAGAGACACTATGACTCATGTGGTGAGAAGATGAGCATGAAACAGAAGCAGCAGGCTATGGACGTTATCCAGGTGAGAGGTGGTGGTGACATGGGATCTGGATCTTGATGGAGGAAGTGATGAGAAAGGTCAAATTGTGGAAATACTTTGAACAATAAAGTTTAACAATAGGTCAAATATTGATAAAAGTAGAGTCAGATTGACACCAAGTTTTTTAGCTGAAGTAACTAGAAGGATAGAGTTGACATTCACTCAGAAGAGGAAAACCCCAGAAGAAGCGGGATTTGTTAGACAATCTAAATGACAGTTGTAAACACAATTTAAGATGCCAACTTGTAACTAAGTAGAGATTTTGATTGGCAGTTGAATGTATGGGTCTGAGTTCAGGGCAAATGACTGGGCTGGAAATAAAAGTTGGGGAGTCATCAGAAGATACATGGCCTTTAACACCTTGTGACAGGATTATCTGAACAGTGGGGTAAATCTAGTGAGAAAAGATGAAGTTTGAGCCCTGAGGTGCTACAGATTTAGAGGCCAGACAGAGGAGGGAAAATCAGCAAGGAGAGGAGTTCTAATGATGAAGGAAGTAAAAGGTGAGTCAAAAGGAATTAGTGTGCCAATAGATTAACACACATAGAGTAATCAACACCAACAAATGCATTTAAGCATTTGGTATTAGAGAAGTAATTAGTGACTTGGCAAAACAGTTAGAGTGGAGTGGTAATCATTAAAACCTCACCAAAGTAGGATTAAGACATAAAAGACAGAGAGGAATTAGTGAAAGTTAACTCCTCTGAAGAATTGACACTTTTGAACTGTGGTGTTGGAAAAGACTCTTGAGAGTCACTTGGACTGCAAGGAGATCCAACCAGTCCATCCTAAAGGAGACCAGTCCTGGGTGTTCATTGGAAGGACTGATGCTGAGGCTGAAACTAATACTTTGGCCACCTCATGCAAAGAGTTGACTCATTGGTAAAGACTCTGATGCTGGGAGGGATTGAGGGCAGGAGGAGAAGGGGACGACAGAGGATGAGATGGCTGGATGGCATCACTGACTCGATGCATATGAGTTTGGGTGAACTCTGGGAGTTGGTGATGGACAGGGAGGCCTGGCGTGCTGCAATTCATGGGGTCGCAAAGACTTGAACATGACTGAGTGACTGAAATGAACTGAACTGAACTCCTCTGAGAGAGGCTTCCCTGGTGATTCAGTGGTAAAGAATCTGCCTGACTATGCAGAAAATGTGGATTTTATCTCTGGGTAGGGACAATCCCCTGGAGAAGAAAATGGCAACCCACTCTAGGATTCTTGCCTGGGAAATCCCATGGACAGAGAAGTCTTGTGGGTTACAGTGCACAGATTGCAAAAGAGTCAGACACAGCTTAGGGACTGAGCACACAACGCAGATGAGGTAGCAAATGTTTGTAGCAATTTTTTTTTCTAATTGATTTTTGCTGCTCAATGAGAAGGTAATTTTATCAGCTGAGAGTGAGGCCAGAAAGGAGGTGGTTATAGAGACAATTTAGAGGAGACCTCTAAAGAAGTAGAAAGAAAAAATGGATGTTTCCCTAAATGGACTATAAGTCAGTGTAAAATGTCTAAGATTAGCAGGCATGTATTTATTTATTTATTTTTTCCATTAGTCAACAAATATTTATCAATTAATCTGAAAAGTAAATCAAGCTTCTTCTTTATATAAATGGGCTGAGTGGCAAAAAGCAATAAGATTCAAAGTTTACTGTTAGTATTATTATTATGTCTCTCTGTCTTTTGCTTTTGATTTGAGTTCTTAGGTGTCTGTTACTGAGGAAACACTCTAAAATGAGCAATTGATAAAATTTTTAGCTAACAGATTAATTGATATTAAAATTTAACTATGAGCTATTAATAATTGGCCCCATGCCCTGGCATATACATTCTTATATATTCTTTCCTATTTGCTTCCTCTGCAAATACTTGAAATAAATGTTTGTATGTACTTGTTGACTAGAGAAAAGGGGCAGGTGTGGGAAAGATGGATGCACAAGAGTTAAATGTGGAAGGTGGTGGAGGTAAGGCAGGCATTAAATAAATGCTTAAGAACAAGCAGAAGGCTGGCTAAATCCCTGTGTCCATGGGAAAGGCAAAGCTGGCTCACTGAGATAGAAATTAACCCTAACGGTTGTCACCACTGCAGAAGAAATTTTTGGTATAAAAAGTTCAAAGGAAAAAGCCTTCCTTTAAAGCCAAATAGACATCATAGATTGTTGCCTCAGGAAACTCAGAGTGGACTGTTGCCTATAAATAAAGCCTGGGGACAAGACAGAGGAACAATTTGTTTTGTATGGCCAAAGTGTCTGAAAAGTGTTTCCTTTAAATTTAAAGCATAGAACAGATTTAAAAGTGGTGTCATTAAGTAAAGTATATGTTTTACTCATTATGATGCAGAAGCAGTAATGAATTTAATCAACTTTAATTTTGTGAAATTAGTATGATGTGAGGGGCAGTATGATGCATGGAAGAATTCTAAACTATTTGAAGACATAAGAGATATAAATACAGTGAAAACATGATAAGATCTAAAAAGTATAGTTCCTGAAATACTGGAGTTTAGATACAAGGAAGACTGATTTGGAGCTGATGAGTTCGAAGATATTATGATTACTCATATTTGATAAAGTCTAGTTGTTTTCCTCAAAGTGACTAGTCAAAGTTGGACCAAAAAATGAAATCATTTACAAACAGGTAAAGAAATCAGGATAAAATGATTAATTTCCAGTAAATGAAATAAGGGCCAGGGATTTCATCTTAGAGTATGTGAGATACACTGAAATTTTTAAGTGCCAGATAAGTATTTTGAAACAGGTAATCAGGGGAAGGGGACGTGGACAGAAACTGAAAGTAGGAGAGAAAAATGAGCAGTGTGATAACACCTTACAGAGCAAAAATGCAAAGGCAAAACCTGAGGAGAAGTTGGGTTGTATAAAGAAACATACAGACTGGATGCATGGTCTCAAGAATTTGGCATTCGAATCAAGTAGGTAGGCTTGTAAGTAAATAATTTTGACCAGATGTGATAAACGCTGTGTCACAGGTATGCACAAAATGTTATATAGACACGAGAGGGAATTAAACAATTCTGACTGTTCTGCAATGAGCAAAATTGAAGGATAAAGGAAAAATTTAACTGAAGACAAAATTGTTAGTTGAAAGCTGAGTGGTCATTTTCCAAGCAGAGGAAGGTAGAACTGGATGTGCTCAGTAGAGAGAAGAGAAAGCTTAATATCTAAGTGCAATAATATGACATGTCTAGTAGATAGTGCTATTTTGGATGTGTTTTAGTGTGGATGCTAGAGGGGACATAGTGGGAAATAAAGCTAGACTTAGAAGTTGAAGCCAGTTGTGAGTAATTTTGAATGGCAACCGAAGGGATTTGGACCCTTTTCCTATGGGTAATGAACATTCCTAAAAGTTTTAATTGTGTACTTTCAGAGGTTTTGTCTGTATGTGTGTATGTTTGTTTGTGTACAGTAAGCATGTTTGCCTGTGTCTAAGACAGTGAATGATGTTCTCACTCTTTTTTTTTTTAATAAATCTGAATTTGTTTGGTCATACTGATCTCCCATAAAATGAGTGACAACTTAAATTGAATTTGTGGTTAAAATACTTGCCCATTAAGAGAACATAATGAGCCTTCCTTTCTAGCAACCCAGTTGGAAATATTGGGCACGTCACTATTACATTATCACAACTGAAACTGATTAACAATTATGTGATAGGGTCAAAACCAGAGCCTGGTCAATATCATCTGGCATTTAGATTCTCTTTGAATCCAGTTCCACATTTGTATAGTGGCAGGTTGGAGATGGACATATTTGATAATTCTAAGATTTGTTCCATGTCTGAAAGTGTGATGACTCCATGCAAAGAAGGAAAAAGGCAAACTACAACTAAAATTTCACTATGAATATCCACATATCAAAAAAATGAAAGCAGTTATCCTGTTTTTCCAAATCAGGAATAAAATGTAAAATACTGTTGCCAAAAATAGAAATCGGTTAATATTCTATTAGGCAAACGTTAAATAGGCACAAAATTATTAATATATTGAATACTAGTACCTATATATTGATTTTCAGGGATAGTTGTGGCACATTGGTATCTGATCTGGTTAGCATAATTTTCTTGATGTTCAGTTCTTACTGGATTTATTTCATTTGAACTCAAAGGAATAAACCAAAACTTTAAAACAAATTGGCCAGTTTTTCCTGTGTTTATACGTTTTTGTAAATTTTGTGACAAAGTTTTGTAACAAAGCCTTAGGTCTCAGTGGGTGCATGAGGTTTAAGTGGTTTCATCTCAAACTGGAACCAGATGTGAGGACTGGTGAAGTGACCAAATGTCATATTACAAAACCAAAACAAAACCACTGTTCACCGTCTTCGTCTCTGCTAAGCACCAAAATGATGTGTTTCAAGGACCAGCAAGGTCTGAATGAAATTTGTCTTCATTGGGAATTAGGATTTAATCCAAGACCAGCAAAGAGTAAAATCATCCAAGGGATTTGGGTGAAAATTTGCACCATAGATTTCAGAGGAAACTGCTAACTGTTTACCAAACACTTGGAGCCTGATAATTAATGGTATGGAGGTATTTTCACAATTCTACATACCTTATCCATATCCTTTATAATATTCTGCTTCTTTTATACCCCTAAGTGAGACAACTTTCACTTTTCCTCTCTTCCAGTTTCATCACTGCTCATCACTAGCACTTGCCATGAAGATTCCATTCTTTCATTAGAAATCATTGAATCCCTTTACTTTATAAGTGGGAAACTATGTCTCAGAGATATTTATTATATTGAAGTGAAGTGAAGTTGCTCAGTCATGTCTGACTCTTTGCGACCCCATGGACTGTAGCCTACCAGGCTCCTCCCTCCATGGGATTCTCCAGGCAAGAGTACTGGAGTGGGTTGCCATTTCCTTCTCCAATTTATTATATTATTATGCATAAATATTTGATTATATAAAGATAAATTACATATGTAATTTTTTTTTAGTGAAGTCATACCATTTATTGGAGGCTTAGAATTCCTCTAAATTTCTACAGCTTTAAGTATCTATAACCAAATAATACTTACCATAACTAGAGAAGGGCACATCCCAGATTATAAACATTCAAGCTTGAACAGTATAATCTCACATTGAACATTGAGGGAGATACCTATTAAAAATTCTAGGATGTGATAAATGTCCCCTGAATGCAGCAATGTTACCTACACTGATGCTTTCTTCATAGGTCCAGAAATATGGAGGAGAGCAGCACTCTTTTTCATGTCTCTAAATGGTTTCAAAATCTGAAACTAGCACTTTAGTTTCACAGGTTCTCTACTGACACTGACTCCGTCTCCTCTTTGAATTCCCTGGATCTACTGGGGCTGGACCCCTGGCACTCTACTATTATAACAAAAGATATTTTTATTCTTGTAGCATTCAAACAGCCTAAATTTCTAATTCCTTCTCATCAATTATTCAGCCAGAGAAGAGTAGCAAGATAAAGTTTACTGTTCTTCTAACATGAGTAAACTTTTCAAAGTAGGTGATGTGAAGTCACTTGAAATCAAGTAGTGACCTAGGAGATAAAATGATACGGTAGTCTGAAATCGTGCATGAGATAAACCAGCAACATTAAAACTCGGAAGAGGAAAAAGATTGGATAAGATAACCCAGCACCTAGCTAAGGTTGGAAACTCACTTGTGTTTTCTTCAAACACTTAGCTAAAACAAATGTTGTCCACTTTCCATCTACAAGAATTAGTAGCTCTGCCAATAGCTGCCGTTTCCTAGGCCAAGTTTCTCCCACATCTCATAAATCTTCTAAGTAGAGTGGTGAAAAATTCCTTTTAAGGTTGTAATTGGTTAAAAAAAAAAAAAAGTCTGAAAAGAAAGACAAAATAATTGTTTCTTCTCCTGAAAAATGTAAAAGGCTTACAGGAAATGGCATGAAATTAGGACACCTAAACAGCAATAAATATCTATAGATGAGTAAGCCTTTTCACATCCTGGAAGCCATGGTATGATATATTCAGGATGTTGTTGAATTCTAAAACACTCTCTAACGCAAACTTATAAATAGCTCCCAAGTGATTGTTTGATTTCCTGACTTCCCCTAAGGGTAACTGGCTTCAATATATAATCCTTCAATAAACTAGCAAAGTTTAGTAAACACCAAAGTTGGCAATAGACAAGGATATATGGATTTAAGGTAATAATGGCACCAGCATATGAGGCCTTCAGAAGCAGGGATTAATATTCTAGTAACTGGCTTTTCACCTCTTCTACAATGATATTTCCATTCTCTGAATTTATAATCTTAGTAGATACCATTATCATCATTTATATTGACTATTACTCAAAAAATATGAAACTTAACCTGCATTCTACACTTCATCAGTTTATAGCTCAAATAATAAACATATATTGATCACCTAATATATTCCAGGTACCATGCTAGTCTCTGAGAATATAAATGGAAAAAAAAAAAAAAAGTGGTTTTCTTTGAGAAGTATGCCTGACAGCAATTCCAGAAAATGTAGAAGACTGAGGCAGAGAATTAGCAACTTGTATTTATTAATTTATAAGTAAGAGAAGCAGCAACAAAAAAGAGTAATACTTTACTTCCACAAGGCATACGTTCAGTTGCAGAAATCAAATGCCCCCTGAATAAGGACTTCATAAAATAGTTTGCTTATATCAAATTCCAAATCCCAAGCCTCAGTTCAGTTCAGTTCAGTCGCTCAGTTGTGTCCGACTCTTTGAGACCCCGTGAATCGCAGCACTCCAGGCCTCCCTGTCCATCACCAACTCCCAGAGTTCACTCAGACTCACGTCCATTGAGTCCATGATGCCATCTCATCCTTGGTCGTCCCCTTCTCCTCCTGCCCCCAATCCCTCCTAGCATCCGGGTCTTTTCCAATGAGTCAACTCTTCGCATGAGGTGGCCAAAGTACTGGAGCTTCAGTTTTAGTATCATTCCTTCCAAAGAAATCCCAGGGTTGATCTCCTTCAGAATGGACTGGTTGGATCTCCTTGCACTTCAAGGGACTCTCAAGAGGCTTCTCCAACATCCCAAGCCTAGCAGGTAAAAATACATAGATTTTCATCCTCTCATATCTCTAAAGAAAAGAAGGCTACAATTTGTTCTATAATGTTTGTTCCTAATGAAATTACAAATGAGCGAATGAGGCACTACTCCTTTAAACTTTATTAGATTTTAAATCTAGCAAAATAGATGTTTAAAATATATAAATGTTTCTCATTTATAGCTATGTATCTATATATACTTAAATATATAATATATACTTAAATATATAGATATAAATGAGTAACGTTTATACCAAAAATGGCTGTAAAACTGAAAATTCAATACCATAGAATGAACAGGAAAGTATATTTAAAGATATATTCTGACCCAAAGAAACAAATAGATCCTATGTTTACATAAACCTTTCTACATCATAAATTGTAGACAGAAAACTGTTCAATCATTTTAGGTACTAGGTATCAAAACCATCAACATGCACACACACACACCCTAAACAAAATCCTATTTGTATGCCTAGATTTAAAACCTCCTAAAATTAGTATATTTTTAAAAATCTGAAAAGTAGTAAACTCAAATAGTAATATATTCTGAAAACATTTTAAAAATTCTGAAGAGAACAATAAAAATATCTTCTTTCTCTCATTTGATGTTTCTATATTTTGTTAGAATTTGTTAAATATAGATTAGAATTTGCCTGACATATGTTATATTTTGGAGAAGGAAATGGCAACACACTCTAGTATTCTTGCCTGGAAAATCCCATGGACAGAAGAGCTTGGCATGCTGCAGTCCATGGCGTCGCAAAGAGTGGGACATGACTAGACACACACACACACACACACACACACACACACATTATATTTTAACTTCGTTTTCAACTTTTTAAAAGTTATAAGTATTCTTCAGAATAGTGTTTAATTGTTTTTTTGTTGTTGTTGTTAGTTTTTTCATTAACTTATTAAACTGATTTTACCCAATTCAAAGTGTCTATTTTTGGAAGAGGAGAATTGATCATTTTATATTTATTGTAATCCTTATCTGTTAATCTTATTTATCTTATCTATTTATTCTGTAAGTATATGGAAATCTGGAAATGGTTGTGTTTTACTTTTTCCTTTCTAAAAATTTGCTGAAATTTGTAGAATTTTTTTCTTCAACATGTGTACTTCTGGTGATATATTTATATCATTGTGATATAGCTATATATCTAGCCTAGGACCTCCTTACTTTAGTGTGAAAGCAAATAGTCTTTATGAGGTGTTAGTGCTGAGTCCCTTCCTGATGGCAGAAAATAAGCTGAAAGATTTCTTTTGCCTGTGTCTCTTATGTGGAAGGACTTACATGAGAAGGGTGGATCCAGAGGAGTTTAGAGAAAGAACGTGGATAAGTAGTACCACATCCCAAATTTGATATCGAGTCCCATTCAAAGAGCAATGTAGATATCAGCCAGTGACCTGCAAGCACCAGGCAAAGGGCTTGAAGGAATAACAGGACAGTGTACAATTACTCAGATTACTGCAGGTTTGGGGCAAAAACTCAAGCCCAAAAATGTCTCACCAAACACAAGAAAAATTATAGTTGCAATTCTCATTATTCAACTTAGTGTTTGACCTTGAGCATATTTCTTTATCCTTTTAAATATCATCAATTAAAGTGATAACCTCAATGATGGCAACCCACTCCGGTATTCTTGCCTGGAGGATCCCAGGGACGGTGGAGCCTGGTGGGCTGTCATCTACGGGGTCGCACAGAGTCGGACACGACTGAAGCGACTTTGCAGCAACTTAGCAGCTACAAAACACAAATTCTTGACAAAAATTATCTCCCCAGACCAAGCTGTTTCTGTTTATCACTTAGGGCAACACGAACTGGAAATTCCCTGGAGGAGAGGCCAGTTTTAGTCTATTCTAGGTTTGTTTTACCTGATTATCATTTTATCCCATATTTGAGAAGCCAGAAAAGTACCTGGTATAGTATTTACCCTTTCCTGTTTCCCTCCAGTGACTCCAAAATGATTGCACCAGACACAGATCATGGATTTTGCTTAAGCTTTCAAACAATAAAGCTGTAATTTTAGATACAGAAGAGAGGTTACCCTATTTTTGTTCTTCAATTAGCTAGAATGATTGGGGCTGGAAATTTTTTTTAGAACAATCTCTCACACCTAGTTAGTCTTGCTTGTCATTTTATATGATAACTCTCTGCATGCCACAAGACCATGTCAACCCTGGAACATGATTTTATGAGGAAGCTCATTTAACATTTATGTCTTTACCAGAGCAGTTATTATTTCTACTAGTTAAAGATTTCTAAATTGGATTACAATGTCAAGCATCACATTTAGGATGTAAGTGTTTTGGTGGTCTGAAAGTGAATAAAAGGAGTTAAAAACATCGTGTGTATGCAGTTGTTCATTGAACTACTGGCTTGCAAGCATGGCATACTTTTGAATGTCAATTCAACTTGTAAAAATAACTTGGACTCTTAAACCTTAGGTCTGTATAATAATTTATAGACACAGATTAGAATCCCATAGAGTGCTTTGGAAATTTGTTTAGGTAGACTTTATTCCAGGAAAATCTCATCATGTAAGTTTGATAGCTAAAACAGTGCCCTAAATGTTTCAGGCAATTGCCTGCTAACTTGAAATCTTGTACACTCAATATAAAAATTATGGCCATTGAATTTTCAAGGAAAAAAAGAAAACGCTTTTTTTTAATTTTCTTTTTTTAATTCCATAGTATATTTACACCTTAAACTCACAGATTTAAGAACAAGAATCAGGTACCATCTGGCCTACTCTCTATTTTTTACATAAGAAAACCAAGGCTTAGAATAGAGAAATGGATAATTTGGTTATGCAGACATTCATTGCAGATCTAGGGAATAGGACTAAAAACAGATGCTGTGAAAGTGTTGCACTCAATATGTCAGCAAATTTGGAAAACTCAGCAGTGGCCACAGGACTGGAAAAGGTCAGTTTTCATTCCAATCCCAAAGAAAGGCAATGCCAAAGAATGCTCAACTACCACACAATTGCACTCATCTCACAAGCTAGTAAAGTATTGCTCAAAATCCTCCAAGCCAAGCTTCAACAGTACGTGAACTGTGAACTTCCAGATGTTGAAGCTGGTTTTAGAAAAGGCAGAGGAACCAGAGATCAAATTGCCAACATTTGTCAGATCATCAAAAAAGTAAGAGAGTGCCCCCAAAATATCAACTTCTGCTTTATTGACTATGCCAACACCTTTGACTGTGTGGATCACAACAAACTGTGGAAAATTCTAAAAGAGACAGGAATACCAGACCACTTGACCTGCCTCTTGAGAAATCTGTATGCAGGTCAGGAAGCAACAGTTAGAACTGGACATGAAACAACAGACTGGTTCCAAATAGGAAAAGGAGTACATCAAGGCTGTATATTGTCACCCTGCTTATTTAACTTATATGCAGAGTACATCATGAGAAATGCTGGGCTGGAGGAAGCACAAGCTGGAATCAAGACTGCCAGGAAAATGTTAATAACCTCAGATATGCAGATGACACCACTCTTATGGCAGAAAGCGATCAAGAATTAAAGAGCCTCTTGATGAAAGTGAAAGAGTAGAGTGAAAAAGTTGCCTTAAAGCTCAACATTCAGTAAACTAAGATCATGGCATCTGGTCCCATCACTTTGTGGCAAATAGATGGAGAAACAGTGGAAACAGTGACAGACTTTATTTTTTTGGGCTCCAAAATCACTGCAGATTGTGACTGCAGCCATGAAATTAAAAGACACTCTTTGGAAGAAAAGTTATGACCAAAAAGCAGAGACATTCCTTTGCCAACAAAGGTCCATCTAGTCAAAGCTATGGTTTTTCCAGTAGTCAGGTATGGATGTGAGAGTTAGACTATAAAGAAACCTGAGAGTTGAAGAATTGATGCTTTTGAACTGTGGTGTTGGAGAAGACTCTTGAGAATTGCTTGGACTGCAAGGAGATCCAACGAGTCCATCCTAAAGAAAATCAGTCCTGAATATTCATTGGAAAGACTGATGTTGAAGCTGAAACTCCAATACTTCGGCCGCCTGATGCAAAGAACTGACTCATTGGAAAAGACCATGATGTTGTGAAAGATTGAGGGCAGGAGGAGAAAGGGACGACAGAGGATGAGATGGTTGGACGACATCACAGACTCAATGGATATGAGTTTGAGTCAGCTCTGGGAGTTGGTGATGGACAGGGAGGCCTGGCATGCTGTACAGTTCATGGGGTCACAAAGAGTCAGACACAACTGAACGACTGAACTGAATTGAACTGAGGGAATAGGACACAGATTTCCTACACCTAGTGTTTTCATCTGCGCCCCAGATTATACTAGGCTAATTGTACGTAAAGGTTATGCCCAAGAATACAAAGTTTCAACTTCTAGTTCTGGTATGAAAGTGAAAGTAAAAGTGAAGTCACTCAGTCGTGTTCAACTCTTTGCCTATCAGGCTCCTCAGTCCATGGAATTTTCCAGACAAGAGTATTGGAGTGAGTTGCCATTTCCTTCTCAAGTTCTGGTATACCAAGTACTAAATGAGACAAATTCACTTTTTCACTAAAATATGGTAAATCAAACAACAAAGGTTTTGAAAAAAATGAAATTTCCAACATATAATCAACTGTCTCACTGAATAAGAGAAAAACAACCAATTTATCTTCGAATGCTAGTGAAAATCAGATTTTTAAAATAATGAATTTTAAGCATGAAAGGAAAATAACCTAAAAAGAGAGCATATAGTTCACCTTCTAGAGACATTTATTCAAATGTAATCAAGTACCCTTTTTTTTTCTTTTGATTTTTTAAATTACAAATGTATGATAATACATTTACAGAAGACTTGGAAAATACAGAACAAATTTTCATATACTTCTATATATTACAATTATTTTTTAAGTACATAAATTGAGATTTTTAGTTGGGTTTCAATATCAAACTCTCAAAAATTATGGAATTATGTTAGAAATCAATATCAGAAGATAGTTGAAAATAAGCCACATATTTTCAAGTGTACTGTGACATTTACCAAAAGAGATCTTTCATTTAGCCATTGAAAGCCTCAAGTTAGAAGACTGAAAAAACACAGAAGGTGATTGTAGAGAAGAAAACATTGAAATGAGAAATTAATATCAAAGATACTTTTAAAACCCCATGTATTTGAAAATTAAATATCTACTTTTAAGTGCTGGGTGTATCTAAAAAACCATACAAAGGAAAATTAGAAAATATTTGTAACAATAAAAATAAAAGGGAATTATTAACTAAAGTGCAGATTTTGTTAAATTTCACAAAATTTCATGCTAATGCCAGAATTTGAAGCAAATCATTAGGGTACCTTAAAACAAATATTTGCTTTTGAAATTAAGGAGTTTACAGATTTTACTAAAAGTTTGTGAGAAGCTTCTAAATAACATAATCAAGATTCTTTTGTTGGAATAATTAGTTTTGAAAATGAGAGCTATCAATGAGCCACGAGGGAAGAGAAGCAATTCCTGTTGGGTCACAAGTCACTATTTCCACTCAACAGAGTGTAGGGAAGATGAACCTGTAAGAGGGACAGCACAAAGATGTGATCCTCAGCTATGCTGCCCTAGACTTAAATGACTGAGAAGTTACAAATAATCATTAAATAATGGAAGAGAATTCTATTCTATGAGGGTTTTCTGTGAGACATAATGACCTTCATGAGTGTAATCTGACTCAAATTAAATATATCCACAAATTATGTGAAACATTTTCTAAAAATTTATGCTAACATGTTCTAAAAATGACACTGCCCCCTGTGCCCACTTCCACCCCATTCATTCCCCCACTTAAAAAGTAATGTCTGGATGGTAAACATTCAGATGATAATAAGAAGGAAATATATATACCATGTGAGTAAATGTGTACATTAGTTACCAGGCTCCTCTGTCCATGGGATTTTCCAGGTAAGAATACTGGAGTGGATGGTCATTTTCCTCTCCAGATGTGAGTTATACTTATGTTTAAACCAAAAGGTAAGGAAAGCAATAAAACAAGTAACAATATGTAATAAAGAACATATTGACCTTATTCATCTTACACCTGAAAGTTTATATACTTTTACCCTCCCCTTCCCCAGGTCCCATCAAATAATTTTTTATACTATATCCTTCTGAATTTAACTTTTTAAAAACTGTATATTTTACATAAAAGTGATACCATGCAGTTATTTTTCTTTCTGGATCTGGCTTATTTCACTTGGCATTTCCTCAAGGTAAACCTGTAAAATGATGGGTGTGGTTAAATAACTAGATGGGAAGAATCCTTTCACATCATTTCACTAAATGGGAGGATTTGCAGGTACTGCAAATCACCACAGTGTATCCTTTAAATAGCTTACAATTTTATATATCAATTATACCTCAATAAATCTGAAATTTTATTTTTATTTTTTGTGTGAGCTAGCTTTATTTTTTTGTTTCTATTATTTTATTTTTTAATTAATTTTTACTTTTTAGTTTGTTTTGCTTTACAATACTGTATTTGCTTTGCTATACATTGACATGAATCAGCCACGAGTGTACATGAACTCCTAATCCCGACCCCCACCTCCCCCCTCACACCCCACACCATCTCTCTGGATTATCCTCATGCATCAGTCATAAGCATCCTGCATCCTGCATCGAACCTAGACTGGTGATTCATTTCACTTATCATATCATACATGTTACACTGCCACTCTCCCAAATCATCCCACCCTCTCCCTCTCCCTCAGAGTCCAAAAGGCTGTTCTATACATCTGTGTCTCTTTTGCTGTCTCACATACAGGGTTATCATTACCATCTTTCTAAATTCCATATATATGTGTAAGTATACTGTATTGGTGTTTTTCTTTCTGGGTTACTTCACTCTGTATAATCGGCTTCAGCTTCATCCACCTCATTAGAACTGATTCAAACATATTCTTTTTAATGGCTGAGTAATACTCCATTGTGTATATGTACCAGAGCTTTCTTATCCATTCATCTGCTGATGGACATCTAGGTTGCTTACAATTTTTTTTTTTAAGTCTTCATTGTAGGGTATTTATAAAATTAGTTGAACTATGCACTTAGAATGCTGTAGGCATAGGGTAAGTGCTCAGTAAGCCGTATTTATTATAAATACACATCAGGAAAGAAAACGTGCACCCCTTAGTAGATGGTATTGTGCATACTGTTTCACTATCTAGTAAAAAAGACACTAAGAACTACAGGTGAATTTTTAATGAACAATAAAAGTATAAAGGTAATGAAGTTTCTTTTTTAATTTTAAAAATATAAATCACAAGGCGTATATTTGATAAACTTGACTAGCTTAAAATCAGAAGCTGTGTTCACGACAGATGCCATGCCATGTGCCTTGTGCGCAGTCGTGCCTGATTCTTTGCGACCCAGTGGGCTATAGTCTGCCAGGCTCCTGGGTCTACAGAATGTCCAAGGCAAGCATACAGGAGTCGGTTGCCATTTCCTCCTCCAGGGGATCTTCCCGACCCAGGGATCAAACCCGCATCTCCTGGGTTTCTTGCACTACACGCAGATTCTTAACCTGCTGAGCCATCAGGGAAGCCCGACAAATGTCATGGGCAGAGTTAACAGAAAAGGAAAAGGCTAGGAGGAGATATTTGCAACATGGGCATCCTTGATGGCTCTGCAGGTAAAGAATCTGCCTGCAGTGCAAGAGCCCCAGGAGAAGTGGGTCCACCCTGAGTCGGCAAGATGCTCTGGAGCAGGATATGGCAACCCATTCCTGTATTCTTGCCTGGTAAATTCTATGGACAAGGGAGCCTGACGGATTACAGTCCATGAGGTCACAAAGAGTTGGGCACGACTGAGCACATGGCACAAAACAATCTCTAGAGTATAAAAAGAGCCCTTAAAATATATTAATATCAAAACCCACCAAAATAAACAATGACCTCAAATAACTCTAAATGGGAGAAGTTATGCTACAAAAGAAAACTATATAAGCACAGAATTATTTTAAATATTAATAATATTAAGCAGCTTTGAAAATTATGGTTATTGAAGAGGATTACCCTGCAAACATGCCACTAAAAAAAAAAAAAACTTAGATGATGGAAGCAAGCAGAGGAGGTATGAAGATATATGTACACAAATTTCTCATTCGTTTAAAGCAAGAAACAGTAGATAGTGTTCAAATTTTATAAACTAGGAAACTGTTCTAAATAAAGAAGTAATTACAATCAGAATACAGCTCCCCAAATTAACCAGAAAAATATAAAAACAAAAGCACTTAAAGCAACACTAACATGGACTAAAAGTAAATGAGATCAAAAGAAACACTGAAAACAAAGTCAAATATAAAATTAGAAATCAGAATCACAGTACATGTGCTAAAATTACAAAGCCTGTCATCTATAATATTCAATATTTTCCATGTTTCCTACCCTACTCTCAGCATCTAGAGAGCTGGTTTAACGGTTGATAAATCTTTCTGCTGAGTTATGTGCACCCAAGTAAAGCACTAAAAAATAAATTCTTAATGCTGAGATTATAGGTGCTGACCTTTCACACAATCAAACATCTGCCCTTAATTTATAGTCACTCTTCCTTAGCAATTCCTTATCCACAGTCTTACATCTTCCATTCAGCCTACCAGAGATGCAGATGAACAATGTAGCACTCTAGCAATTACTACTGAAAAAAATCCAGTAAAGTGGAACCAAATAGTTCGAAATGGACACTTTTGCTCAAGGGTCAACTCTATTTTGAAACCTAGTTAGAGGACTGCAGAATACTTTAAACATAGCATTTAAGATTGATTAAATATCACTGCTGATGCCAATATTTTAAAGAGGTTTGAAGAACAATTAAGAATAATGTATTAACCTTTGTCTGAGTAGTTCAATCTAGAGTCTTAGCAGGAAAAAAAAAAATAGCATTTTCAAATTGAGTAAATGGAGGCGAGTTTCAAAATGGATTCTTGTCAAAGCCTTGGATCTGATGTAAGGAAACTGTTAGGGGCAGCACAATTTCCTAAGGCTAGCAACAGAGGAGTTCTGCCACCGTCCTGAGTCCTGTGCGAAACAGGTGAGTGAGTGTCGAGAGAGCAGGAAGGCTAATTTTCCGGAGGTGTGACCGGCTGGAGAGACAGCTAGCTCATAACAACCCCTGAGGAAAACTGACTAGGGCAATAAAAACCTGAAGATACTTTTTTCCCATTCACCAAATCTTCTGGAGGACAAGCTACCCCTCAAAATCAACTGAATGCTAGCGAACAGGGAACCAACTGATATAGCTTAGAGGTCAGCCTCTCTCCAAAGCGCAAATGGAGAAAGATGAATAGCGGTTCTGCAGGGGCAAACTACCCAGCCCAGCATGGACTCTACTTTGCAAGACTGGAAGACTATGATCTATGTCCACTGTTTCCCATGGTAGGCAGATAAATACTTTTTTTATTAGTAAATACCATGTGTTGGTTCTGAGCTTCTATTTGACCCAAAATTACAATCTCTATCTTCTGCGTATCTAGTATATTCTCAAATAAAATGGAAAAACTACATTCTATTCACTCAGAGTTCTCATTCACAGGTCTTGTTTTATTTTCCCTGGGTTAGAAATTGAGTCTATGATCTCTATGATCTAGTTTCTGGTCAATAAAAAATAAGTCATGAATGACTGAGATAGTTTTCTATGCAGCAAAAATTTTCAGACCATGCAATTCTCAGTGCAGCAAGGAGGTATATATATATATATATATAAATATATATATAATTATATATATATAATTTTATATACATATATTCATACATATCAATAATAATTTATTTATATATATAATTTTTTTCTCAGCAAAGCAGATCCAAAGAAACACCTAAAGAGTATTTTCTCTTTTGGCTTTTAGGGAGTCAATCCTTTGGCACTAAATCTTACATGACCCATTTTACCACATTATTAATAAAGACAGATGTTTTGAATTGAGAATAAAACACAATACAAAATGTGCTCTTGTCCTTAAAATACAGGATCAAACTTCCACTGTATTGTAATGTTTTTTCATCCAGAGACATTTATTTTGGGGTGCATTCTTGTTGTTAGTTAGAAGATCTCTTTCAATGAATTGAAGTACTTTCTTTGTCCCTCTTTGCTGGTTAAATCTGAGCACTGCTGATTTAACATTTAACTGGGCTTAACATTTCAACTCTGTATTCAGATGTGTATATCTTTCCTTTTCTCCCTTGCTTTTCACTTCTCTTCTTTTCACAGCTACTTGTAAAGCCTCCTCAGACAGCCATTTTGCTTCTTTGCATTTCTTTTCCATGGACTTGATCCCTGTCGTGGGTACAGTGTCACGAACCTCCACCAAGCGAACATTTCATGCAAAGATGGGCTCGATAAAGGACAGACATGGTATGCACCTAACAGAAGCAGAAGATATTAAGAAGAGGTGGCAAGAATACACAGAACTGTACAAAAAAGATCTTCATGACCAAGATAATCACGATGGTGTGATCACTCACCTGGAGCCAGACTTCCTGGAATGTGAAGTTAAGTGGGCCTTAGAAAGCATCATTACAAACAAAGCTAGTGGAGGTGATGGAATTCCAGTTGAGCTATTCCAAATCCTGAAAGATGATGCTGTGAAAGTGCTGCAATCAATATGCCAGCAAATTTGGAAAATTCAACAGTGGCCACAAGACTGGAAAAGCTCAGTTTTCATTCCAATCCCAAGAAAGTCAATGCCAAGGAATGCTCAAACTACCACACAATTGCACTCATCTCACACACTAATAAAGTAATGCTCAAAATTCTCCAAGCCAGGCTTCAGCAATACATGAACCATGAACTTTCAGATGTTCAACCTGGTTTTAGGAAAAGCAGAGGAATCAGAGATCAAATTGCCAACATCCACTGGATCATGGAAAAAGCAAGAGAATTCCAGAAAAAATATCTATTTCTGCTTTGTTGACTATGCCAAAGCCTTTGATTGTGTGGATCACAATAATCTGTGGAAAATTCTGAAAGAGATGGGAATACCAGACCACCTGACCTGCCTCTTGAGAAACCTATATGCAGGTCAGGAAGCAACAGTTGGAACTGGACATGGAACAACAGGCTGGTCTCAAATAGGAAAAGGATACATCAAGGCTATATATTGTCACCCTGCTTATTTAACATATATGCAGAGTACATCATGAGAAATGCTGGACTTGAAGAAGCAGAAGCTGGAATCAAGATTTCTGGGAGAAATATCAGTAATCTCAGATATGCAGATGGCACTACCCTTATGGCAGAAAGTGAAGAGGAGCTAAAAAGCCTCTTGATTAAAGTGAAAGAGGAAAATGAAAAAGTTGGCTTAAAGCTCAACATTCAGAAAACGAAGATCATGGCATCTGGTCCCATCATTTCATGGCAAATTAATGGAGAAAACAGTGAAAACCGTGTCAGACTATTTTGGGGGGCTCCAAAATCACTGCAGATGGTTATTGCAGCCATGAAATTAAAAGACGCTTACTCCTTGGAAGGAAAATTATGACCCACCTAGATAGCATATTGAAAAGCAGAGACATTACTTTGCCAACAAAAGTCCATCTAGTCAAGGCTACGGTTTTTCCAGTGGTCATATATGGGTGTGAGGGTTGAACTGTGAAGAAAGCTGAGCACTGAAGAATTGATGCTTTTGAACTGTGGTGTTGGAGAAGACTCTTGAGAGTCCTTTGGACTGCAAGGAGATCCAACCAGTCCATTCTAAAGGAAATCATTCCTGGGTGTTCTTTGGATGGACTGATGCTAAAGCTGAAACTCCAATACTTTGGCCACCTCATGGGAAGAGTTGACTCTTTGGAAAAGACTCTGATGCTGGGGGGAATTGGGGGCAGGAGGAGAAGGGGATGACAGAGGATGAGATGGCTGGATGGCATCACCGACCTGATGGACATAAGTTTGGGTAGACTCTGGGAGTTGGTGATGGACAGGGAGGCCTGGCGTGCTGCGATTCATGGGGTTGCAAAGAGTCGGATACGACTGAGCGACTGAACTGAACTGAACATTTCAACTGCGCTCAAGACAGGCAGAGAGTGCTAAGGTAGAAGATATTTTTACCAAAGTATTGAAATTCAAATCTCATGTTAAAAAGAACTAGCTTGATGGGACATCTTAATTCTCTCATTTTTATAAGAATTCAAATTTAAAAAAAAAACATGTGCCAAATTACAGTTCTTCACAATAGAATTCAGAGCTTATGCTCTGTTTTCATATTCTAGTCAATTTATTTTCCCATCCACTTTATTGTTATTTCTAACAGTAATCAGTTCTCTAATTTCCTTGCCTACCTCCTTTACTCTCAACCTCCATGGTTTCTCTCCTAGGATGCAGACCTGAAGAGCTAAGAGATGCCTGAATAACTCCTTAGGTGTCACATGGGCATTTGCAACTTCATTTTAAAATACACCTTCTTTTTTTCTGGGATTTTCTATCTCATTAAATAACCTATCTATTACTCAGTTTTCAAGACAGAAATCTTGAAAGTTTTCAAGACAAGAGTCTATTAAATCATCACTCTTCATTACACTCTTCAGCCTCATAACCAATTGTCACAGCTTGGGTTCTCTGGGAAGCAAACTCTAAGGCAGAAACTAGCCTTCAGAAGTTTACTAGTAAGTGTGACTAGGATGGGAAGGAAGGGAGGGCATGGGAGGGAAAAGAAGGAAACAGGACTGTAGAGGGCTAGTTGGGTTGAGGTGCTGTCCCCATGTCAATCCTATGGTTAATCATGGATAAATATTTATATCCCCACACCAATTATTCACTGGATGTGGCCACTCTAGGAAGGGGTACAACCTTGGGCAAGGGAGATCTTCCCAGCTGAAGCTAGGGCTTTTAGCAGCAGCATAGAAGGAAATGGCAACCCACTCCAGTACTCTTGCCTGGAGAATCCCATGGAGGGAGGAGCCTGGTAGGCTACAGTCCATGGGGTTGCAAAGAGTCGGACACGACTGAGTGACTTCACTCACTCTAGTCTAAAAAGTGGATTTCAATGGCAGAATATCCACCCCACCAACAAACCACCTCATTCTGTTATTTTGTTTCTTAAATAGCTCTCAAGTGATTCCAGTTCTTCATGTCCCTACTTCTACTACTATGATTTGTTACTAACATTCCTCCCTTATATACAAGGTTTATAAGTGTTTTTAATGCATCTAGTATATTTCTCTTCTACTTTAATCTCCTTCCAGCTGTCCAATCTTTGCAAATCATTTACTGGACCACTTTTATCATGTACTTAAAATTTTTTGCCTTTGTTATAAAACAATTTCTTACCAAGATCAGTGAGGCTGTAGTGATCTGTATGTCTCTCCTTTAACATCCTGAAGCCACTTACTCCTTTATGATAACCTCTGTCAATGACTGAGAATATCAAGACTTTCAAATGGACCACATGTTTTTAAATAGCTCTCAAGTGATTCCAGTTCTTCATGTCCCTACTTCTACTACTATGATTTGTTACTAACATTCCTCCCTTATATACAAGGTTTATAAGTGTTTTTAATGCATCTAGTATATTTCTCTTCTACTTTAATCTCCTTCCAGCTGTCCAATCTTTGCAAATCATTTACTGGACCACTTTTATCATGTACTTAAAATTTTTTGCCTTTGTTATAAAACAATTTCTTACCAAGATCAGTGAGGCTGTAGTGATCTGTATGTCTCTCCTTTAACATCCTGAAGCCACTTACTCCTTTATGATAACCTCTGTCAATGACTGAGAATATCAAGACTTTCAAATGGACCACATGTTCACTTCTCAGATTTTCCTTACATTGCTTCTGCCCTTGGGAATACATATCACCCATGTCCATTCTAATAACTAGTTTAGCTTACTCTTCCTTAGAGAAGTATTTCTTGAACCCTCAGACTAGCTTAGATTTTTGTGCCTCTGCTCCCTGGTTGTTGGTGTTCAGTTGCTAAATCATGTCCCACTCTTTGCCACCCCATGAATTATACCATACCAGACTCCCCTGTCTTCCATTGTCTCCCGTGTTTGCTCAAATTCTTCTCCATTGAGTCAGTGATGCTATCTAACCATCTCATCCTCTGCTGCCCCTTCTCCTCCTGTCTTCAATCTTTCCCAGCATCAGGGTCTTTTCCAATGAGTCAACTCTTCACATCAGTTGGCCAAAGGATTGGCATCAGTCCTTCCAATGAATATTCAAGTTGATTTCCTTTAGAACTGACTGGTTTGATCACCTTGCAGTCCAAGGAACTCTCAAGAATCTTCTCTAACACCACTTTAAAAGCATCAATCCTTTGGCACTCAGCTTTATTTATGGTCCAACTCTTATATCCCTATATGACCACTGGAAAAACCATAGCTTTGAATATACAGACTTGGTCAGCAAAGTGATGCCTCTGCTTTTTAATATGCCATCTAGGTTTGTCATAACTATTTTCCCAAGGAGCAAGTGTCTTAATTTCGCAGCTGCACTCACTGTCCACGGTGATTCTGGAGCCCATGAAAATAAAATACGGCACCGCAACCACTTTTTCCCCTGCTCTTTGCCATGATGTCATGGGACTGGACGCCTTGATCTTCGTGTTTTAAATGTTGAGTTTCAAACAACTTTTTCACTCTCCTCTTTCATTTTCATCAGGAGGTTCTTTCTTTCTTCTTTGCTTTCTGTATTTTTCCTATCATAACACTTCCTTATCATAAAAATGGTTTATAATTTTCTACCCTTACTAACTTAATTTGTGCCAATTGCCTGCTAATACTCTCATGAAAGCAGAGCTTGCATTTGCCATAAGCAATATGGCCCAATATGGAGTCTTTATCTGCAGTCTTACTCTTATATAGCATCTGACTCCTATACATATTCTAATAAATAAAAAAAAGGAAAAGTTAAAACCAAACACACAAAAAGCAAAACGTAACTCAAAATCTTTTGAATAAGTAGGTTTGAAGAGAGAATCAGTGACCTTGAAGGTGAATCAGAAGAAATAAACCCTAATCAATCATTGAGCAAAGTGAGTGAAAAAGGCATAATAGTTGGGTAAGACATAAGGAAAATCTAGTGAGACAGTCTCAGATAAGTATAACTGAAATCTCAGAAAGAGAGAAGAGAGAAAAAAAAGCAGCAGCAATATGTGAAGAGATAATAGAGCAGAATTTTCCAATGATAAATGACACAAAAGTTAAGAAGGTATGTTTGATCCAAGTGATCCAAGTAATTGATCCAAGTGATCCAAGTAATTCTGACCTAATTACATTTTACTGATATTCCTAAAATCTGAAACAATAACAGAGCATGAAAGAAGCTAAAACATACACAAAAAATATATATATTTTCAAAGAAGCAATAATTGGACTGAGAGCTGAATCCTCAATTGAAGTAATAAAATAAAATAAAATAAAACAATAACATATACTCTTATAGTACTTAAATAAAATAAATAAGACTTTAGATTGCTGTACCCAGAAAAATAAAATGATAAAAACAAGCATCTTCAAAATTTAATGTGAAACAAAGTTATCTTCATATAACTAAAAATTATGAGAATATTTTCCAACAGATAAAATTAATTACAAGAAGTATTTTTTAAGCAGAAAGGAAATAATTTCAGACGGAAAATCAGAGATATAAGAAAGAATGAAGAGCAATAAAAGTAGTCAATATCAAGGTGAGTCTAAATAAAGATTGACTATATCAAACAATAATGTCTTAGGCTAGTATATAGAGAGAAAGAAAATTAAAATACGTATCAACTGCATATAGATGAAATGTAGCAGTAAAAGGAGTTTAAAAGTTTTAAGTCCCTTAGTTTTGTACGGTATAAGTGCCAATTAATTTAGACTAAGTCAAGGATATTGTATTCCTAAAGTATTTACAAAAAAATAATAAGAAGTAATTTTCACCTAACATAGAAAAAAATAGAAACAGATAAATATGTATTCTACCCCAAAGAAGCAGAAGGTGAAAACAAGATAAGAGGAGAAATAAATAGAAAGCAAATAGGAAAATGACAGATTTTAATACAACTATATTAATAGAATTAGTGCTTATAAGTGGACTAAGTGTTCTAATTTAAGGTGGCTCACATGGTAAAGCATCTCCCTGCAGTGCGAGAAACCTGAGTTCAATCTCTGGTTTGGGAAGATACCCTGGAGAAGGAAATGGAACCCACTCCAGTACTCTGGCCTGGAAAATCCAATGGATGGAGGAGGCTGGTAGGCTACAGTCCATGCGGTCGAAAAAAGTCAGACACAATTGAGAGACTTCTTTTTTTTTTTTAAATAAGACTCAGAAAATAATAATATACAACCTACAGAAAGCATTTTTTACTGTTTTTTGTTTTTTTTACAACAGAGCTCCAAAGAGTAAATCTTTTCAAATTAATCAATTTATTTATTTGTTTGTTTTTGGCTGCATCACGAGCATGGCAGGATCTTAGTTCCCCTACCAGGGATCAAACCCACACCTCTGCAGTGAAAGTACAGAGCCCCCAACCACTGGACCACCAGGGAAGTCCCACAAAGCATTTTTAAAATATATAGGTACTACAGCGTTGAAGTTTAAAATTTGGAAAAAGATATAGAATACAAACACTAACTGAAAGAAAGCTTCTAAGTTCTATCAGTATCAGACAAAGCAAACTTTAGTATAAAACAATCATTATTAGAAATAAAGTCAGACACATCAAATGGTAAAAAGTTATCCACTAGGATTATAAAGATATAAGATATACATTTGTACACAATGTTATTGTCTCAAAATTTCTGAGTCAAAAAATAACAAATGTATGGAAGAGAAATAGACAAATACATGATAAGGGGATATTTTAATGCAAATTATTCACTAGCTGATAGAATAAACATAAAAAATAAAACAAGTAAATATAGAAAAAATTTGAACAATGTGGTTAGCAAACTTGATCCAACTGAAGTATTTGCAACACTGCACCCAACACCTGTAGAAAATACTTTCTTTCAAAAACTCTTGGAATATCCATGCTTAGGCACTCAGTCATGTCTGATATTCTTTGTGACCCATGGACTATAGCCCACCAGATTCCTCTGTCCATGAGGATCCTCCAGGCAAGAATACTGGAGTGGGTTGCCATGCCCTCCTCCAGGGAATCTTCCCAACCCAGAGATGGAACCCAGGTCTCCCACATTGCAGGCAGATTCTTTACCATCTGAGCCACCAGGGAAGCACTGGAATATCCATAGAAAATGACTAAACAAAGTAATTTAGAGCACACACTCGGCATTTCCTGCTAAAGTTGAAGTAACATGTCCTACTTTATAACAAAGGAATTCCACTCAGTATTACATTGCTTTAAAAATCATACAGAGAAGCATCAAAAAGACACATACAAAATTACTCATAGCAGCAGTATTCCTAATAGTCAAGAACTGGGGAGAATCCAACAGCAAAAGGATAGCTGTTAACTGAAACATATTTATATATTAGAATAGTATATGGTAATGAAAATAAACAAACTACAGCCAGAAGCAACAACATATTTGAATATTACCAACTTACTATTTATCAAAAGAACTCAGTCAGGGATAATATATATTAATACTATATGCTTCCATTTGTACAAAACTCAAAAACTAAAGAATAGTATTAGAAATTAGTATTATCATCATGTTTTTTCAGAGGCAGGCATGAAATAGTGAATGAAGGTAGAATGGGTGCTGGTAATCTTCCATTTCTTGAACTGGGTGATGAGTACACAGATGATCTCTTTGTGATACTTAATTCAACTCCACAAATAAATTTTTTCTACATTCTTTTCATATATGTGTCATATATTAAATTTATATATAGGAATGTATAACTATATATAAGGGAAATATATATATGCATAATCAGAACATGGAGTATGATATGACACTACTTTCACTAATTGAAATAAGCATACTATCAAGCTCTATGGCAACTGACAAATTATTCGTCAGCACTTGACCTTGACAAATAAAGGTGTCTCAATCCCTTCCTTTTAAAAATAGTCTATTTTGGGTAGTTAGATTGGAAATAGTACTAGCTGTTGTCTCTTCTTTGGCCCAGATCCCTCCCCTGACACAATAGTCAAGCATCTCCTCTAAATTAATATTGAACAAATATTTAAAGGCTATGATATTTAACCAGTGCTAAAACAGTAGACTTCATAATATACCTACATGACTTAGTTGAGACTATATATATAAATGATCTCATGTACCTATTCTATTCCCCAAATCAATATTATTTCCCCTAAAGTGCAGGTTTCACATCCAACTCTCCTTTTATTTTTATTTCCTTGCCAAAAATAATTTACTCTACAGACTAGGTATTCATTAGGTTTTTGTGAATATTAACCATTATCACAGCTTATAAGGTAAAGTATCAACATCTACAGGCTTTCTTGGTGGCTCAGATGGTAAAGAATCTGCCTGCAGTGTGGGACACCCAGGTTCGATACCTGGGTCGGAAGATCCCCTGGAGAAGGGATTGGCTACCCACTCCAGTATTCTTGCCTGGAGAATTCCATGGACAGCTACAGTCCAAGGGGTCACAAGAGTCAGACTTGACTGAGTGAAATCCATATATATCTCCATGTTAAATAAGAGGAAAATAAAATTTTGGGAGATAAACTAAACTACCCATGAGCACACAGATAGAAAATGGCAGAGTTCATATTCAAAGTCGGACTTTATAGCTAAAGTTCTACCTAGCAAGTTCTGCACTGTCCCTAAGCAGAAAGTTAGGGACTCAGATCTTATTTTTTCTTTATTCCTCTCATTAAGACTTAAGAACATGTTAACAAGAGAAAGCCAAAGAAAAATCCCCTCTCCAAAAGAGATTTGAACCAATTTTTACACATCTCAACCCACTCTGCTACTCAGAGTTCTTTCCTGTAAAACTCTTTGTCATGCAAAGAATTTCCAGATGAATCCCTACTATTGATCTCCAGGCATGTCCCAAACATATCTAAATCTTCAGTGACAGTTTATGCTAAAATATGTGAGTCTCTCATACATAAAAAAGAAATTTGTTTTTCTACTCCCAGAATAGAAATTTAACATTGCCTCATGTGAATTATTCTTATATTCTTATTAAAAAATCATCTTTTTATGTGTGTCTCTCTTTCCCTCTAACTGGTGAATTTCTCAAGAGCAGAATGTTTATTCTAACTTCCTAATCCTATTCAAAGCACTTAATACAGTGCCTAGTACAAATAAGCATTCAGTTAATGTTTTTGTTCAATCTTTCATAGAAATGAAGAGAATTAAGTCCACTCAAAAGAGCAACAGGAAAATCTAGTGTTGTGCCTTTATTATTAAGATTAATTTATTTGGCTTAGTTTAGGCTAAATAATCCAGGTCATTTTTCAATTTTCACCTGGTTTTCATGTTTTAACATATTAAAAAAAGAATGCTGAAGATTGCCCCTATTAATGTGTGTGGAAATATCTCCTTAAGCAATTATACTTGGAAGGTTTTTCCGCTTTACCCTAAGATTTGGTAGTAGATGGAAAAAAGAGGGCCAATAATAACAGTTGCTAGTGGTAACATATCATGAGGACAAACAAGAAGGAGATCCTGGGAAGTAACATGGAGAAAACCAAAGAGTTAAGAAAGGATATCAAACTAAAAATAGAATGATTTAGAAATCACCATCTTTCATTCAATGGATATCCTGGTAGTCAAAGTCCACAAACAGAAGCTGCTTGAGCCAAGACTTCCTTTGAAACCACATCTATTTCATGGAAACTAATTTTTTAAATGCTCAGTGGTTTAGGAACATGAAGAGTCAGTTTACAAATCATTATCCACTTCATGAAAAGAAAAAGAAATCATCAAGAACCCAGGTTTTTAAAACCATATAATGGAGTTAGACATTAAGTCATGTGACAAATTAGAGGGGCACCAGAGTAATTTCAACACAGTCAAATCATCAGCCTTCAGTCCTCATAGTGATTATGCTCTCAGCTTACATACATCTCCACATTACTGTGGTGTCTTAATAATATCTGTTAAAAATCCTGACATGTTAGTAATGTGAGGAGAGAACATCCTTCAGCGTACCTGTGCCAATAAGCAAATGTCTGTTCTAGTTACTGAGGTTTTTAGTCTTTCCGACTATATATAGCTCATATTTCTCTGTTCTCCTGACTTCAGAATGGAGAGTATTAGGTAGCTCAATGAAAATAAGCAAGTTGTGATTATTGATCAGTTTGTAGGTTGGTTTGAAAACCCAGGTCTATGATAAAATGTTCTAATAATAGCCACGAGGCAAACGTGCATTAAATATGGACTTGGTAGGAGAGGTGCGTTAAATTTATCTTAAATATTACATGGCCATCTTGTTATTCGTTAAGATTTTTTAATTTTCCATTTCTGATATTAAGAAATTATGCAGTTATTTTATGCTGCTGTTAAGTCGCTTCAGTCGTGTCCGATTCTGTGTGACCCCATAGACGGCAGCCCACCAGGCTCCCCGGTCCCTGGGATTCTGCAGGCAAGAACACTGAGTGGGTTGCCATTTCCTTCTTCAATACAGGAAAGTGAAAAGTGAAAGTGAAGTCGCTCAGTCGTGTCCAACTCTTAGCGACCTGTCAGGCTCCTCTGTCCATGAGATTTTCCAGGCAAGAGTACTGGAGTGGGGTGCCACTGCAGTTATTTTATATTCCATCCCAAATATAATACTTCTTTCCCCTAGAATGTGTACTTTCATCCACAGATACCTCTCTGTGGTTCTCATCACTGAGTACTGTACATATCCTTTATATTTTAACTCATGTACCTCCTACGTTATGAAACCATCCTCCATCCTCCAGGCAAAGGCAATTAAGTGAGTTCCTTCATGTTTCCCCTGAATTTACAGCAGCCATACCACTTGCTTATTTTTGTCTTCTCTTGGATTGAGTTTCTCAAGTGCAGAACTGGCTTGTTTAGCCTAGCTCTGGAACATAGTTGAGAAACACTTTTTAGAATTTGTTAAATGAGCCAATCTGCCTTCTGGATCTTATCTCATAATACCTCACCCCACTACCACATATGCATCTCATTATGCTTCAGGAACAGAGGAATAGTTAACATTTCATATTTTTTGTTACAGTAGTTCAGTTCAAAAAGTTGTTTCAGTCTGCGTGGCCCATCTCTTGGCTATGACAGAAGACATTCATTGATAGACAATACAGGAGAACTGTTCTCTGTTGTCTTTAACCAACTCTAGGGAGTTGCCTCCGTTGCCAGAGTCTCTTCCATCAGAGTGTCTTTATTTGCATCGCCTAGTCCTACATTAACTTGCAGTTACTTAGAAAAAGATCAACCATTTAATTTCTCTGCATGTTAGAATTAAATCAAACCATTTAATTTCTCTGCTGATACTTTCCAATGTGCACATTGTCTGAGAGAGAGAACAATTTGCTCAAAAGCTCAAAACAATCTCTTCACTTTATTGGGTATGTGTTTTGGAGCTGACCATTTATCTTCACTTTGTCTTGAGTCCTCAATTGAAAAAATCATGAGATAATTTGATTAATGAGAGTACCACCTCAAAATACTACCTATTTTATAAAATTCAAGTGAATGTGAAACTATTAGATAGTCACCATGTATTGAATGTATTTACATTTGCTTTACATACATTATTAAATTTAATCATTCCTACAGTATTACAGAATAAGTATTGGTATCCACTTTCTACAGAAATATGTGTATGTGTGTGTAGGAGACTATATCTTCTTGAGGATCTAGTCTTTTCAAAAATATTGATGTGCTGTATTCTATTTAATGTTTATCCAAAAGACACATCCCCTCAAGATGGAATTCAAGGCAAATGTAAGGTATTATTACCATATGACCAAAGTATATTAATCATCAGAATTTAAACCACAGAACAAAATCCTGTTTCATAATTAATCTAAAAAGTACATCCCCAGATAGAAGTGAAACCTGTAAAGATACAGATTTAGCTCATAATTTGCATTTCTTCCTGAAATTCAGCCAAGTCTGGAGTGTAAAACAACCATACCTGGTTTCTCTATTAATAAGATCTATGTAATAGGAAGTAAGAAGACTGTTTTTTTGAAGGCAAATTAGTTATTGAATTAAATGAAATTCCATCAGTTCAGTTCAATTCAGTTGCTCAGTTGTGTCCAGTTCTTTGTGACCCCGTGGACTGCAGCACTCCAGGCTTCCCTGTCCATCACCAACTCTAGGAATTGCTCAAACTCAGGTCCATCGAGTCAGTTCCATAATTCTAATTAAATTCCATAATACAACTTAATATTTAGTGACTAAATTAAGCTTTTCACATTAGCTCTTTCCAAACCCTACCCCTGTACTTTCTTCACATATCTTACTCCATACTGGTGAAGAAAACAATAACTTCTATCCCTTTGTCAGACGGAGTATGAGTGAAAGGTGATTCCAGATAGGACACATTCCCTGTAACTGAAATAGAGCTAGAAATGGGAAACTTTTACCTTGATAACTTGCAAATAGAGGAAAGATCCCAGAAGTCAGGAATCAGAGATTAAAATTTAATGAAATTTAAAAATCAAATAGTCTTCCGAATAATAAAGTGACCAGTGACAATGAGAACAAAACTAACTTGTGATTTGAGAAACCAGAAACACTAAGGATAAAAAGTTGTGGAGGGGTCAAAACGGAAGTGATATGGAAATGCTCCTAAAATGGAGCAAGGTTGAGGTCTGGCAGCCAAACCCAAGGCAGGTAAGGGTTTTGTATGTCAGGAGCATCTGATAGAACATTAGAAGAACAGAAAGTTACTCATTAGCAGTTATTCTTATTAGGAGATATGAGCAATATGCTAGAAATAAAACCACTTTTTACATTTGTTTTCATGTATTAGTTTAATCTACTTATCCTATTTATAGGGTCCTTAGAAGCAAATTCCGTCTTGTAGGAGGTGCAAACCTATCTTTTAAAATAAGCATTTGGAAAGTCAAAGTTTTTTCTCTGCCCCAATAAGAGCATGTCGATAGAGAAAACAAGGTTTTTGAGAAAGTAAAAGCCATTTTTTAAGATACTATGTTTCGATTCCAGAATCAGTATTTTTAAATGAGCTTAAAAAAAAGTCCTAAATTAAAAACCAATTTTTGCTTACTGAGTTAATTCAATCAATAAAACTTTAATGTTAAGACATTAAATGTAGAAAAACATTTCCAACAGACACATTTCAGAGTAGTTTGATATACCAATAGCCCTTGCATTGGTAGAGAGCTTTCTCCTTGGGATCTTGAATTCTTTGGACCAAAGTAAACAGACACTGGGCCAGATTCCACAGCCTTACCTCCAATTTTTCCTTCCTTAATCTAGCCAGCCCTGTTTCTAAAAAAGAGATTTTTATATGTGATCAGTATATCCTCTTCCATACACTTTCTCTTAATTTTTGCAGATGCTTTCTTCATCCTAGCAGATTTCTCAAAAGAACAAAAAGATAATTTCTAGGTAACTTGCTCTAGTTTAAAGGGTGAGTAGAAATTATTTATATTTAAGAGGCTTATGATATGTAGTTGGAATATAGGCTGTGAACACATTAGGTTTGAATCCTCCCCCTGCTCCTTCCCCCCACTCACCACTTACCACTTACTAACTGTGACCTCTCTTAAAGCATTTAAGCATTCCATAGCAAAGTTAGTGCTTTGCAAACGTATGGCTAATAATAATAATATCCATCTCTTAAAACTACTTGAAGATGAAACAAGATAAGGAACTTGACACTATTAGCAGAGTGCTGACTCTGAGGAAGAATTAAATAAATGTTAATAGTTATTATGATTATTACTAGACACCTATTTTGGCAATATGGAAATGAGCTATTCTTTGTTCCAATTTCCTTTTCCTTAATCAAAATGTCACCCTTCAGTCCACAGGAACGGGGATGGGGGATCATGAGGCTTTTAAATAATCATAACAAAATAGATCGTTAAATAGATAATTTTTTTTCAGTGAGACAAAGTTCAATAAATCATAATTATTTAATAAGGTTGTGCTCAAAGATGCATGAATAAAATAATTAACAGAAATATGTTATTGCTTAACAAACTCAGAATCTTGAAAAAGGGTTTTAAAACTTTTAATAACTGAACTAGCTAAACATTATTTTTATTTTTAATTTTTAATTAATTAAGTAATCTTTAATGCAGTAATAGTTAACTTCAATGTTTATCATTTTGAGTGATTTTTACTTCACTCTGTTTTATGTAAATAATGAAAGTAATTTTTCTTCCAATGATTTAACGTATTTTTCTTGTTATTTCATACTAGACTGTAACTATGAGTAAAAAATTAATATGAGATTTTAGTGCCCAAGCACTGCTCAGAGAGGACTGGATAAAGCTGGGAAGTATTATGAGACAGACTGGTAACAAGGATGGCTTTGCTCATAGCCTTGATTTTCACTATCAACTCTGCAAAATCAAATTCCACAACTTTATTTTCAAGTTCATTACCATTTTCACATTTATAATTAGATTTAAGGCTAAATTGTATACTTTAGTGAGAGGTATATAGTTCTGCTTCACATTGACAGATGAGTGAATTCTAATACTTTGCAGACTAGTGAGTGAGAGTTTATTGCAGATAATGGCAAGATTCACAAATGCTGAAACAAAGGATCAAGTGAAGAGTAAGAAAAGCATTTGGGGACTTCCCTGGTGTTCTAGTGGTTAAGAAGCCATGCTTCCAGTGTGAAGGACACAGGTTTGATCCTTGGTCAGGGAACTAAGTAAGACCCCACATGCTGGGTGGCATAGCCAAGAAATTTTTTTTAATATACTAAAAAATATAAAGGAAGAAGGCTAAGCACATTTTATTTCTATTCAATAAAATAGTTCATGGTGATAATTGTAGGTAAGATATATTAATAACTGACTTTACAGTTTCATTTCTTTTTATATCGATGGACCCTGAAAGATAATATGGATCTTGAATATTTAAAGTTACTTTTGTTCCTTTACAGTCATAATAGCATAGACCTTGAAGGCTTTTTCTAGTCTTAGCTTGTGGATGGTAAGATACATCCTTATTTAGAAAACGTGTGCACATACTTAATATTAGGGTGAGACCTGTCAGTTACTCTTCAAGCACCCTGGCAACTAAAATAATATGACAGAAGGTGAATCTCTCAAATCATGTTTAAAATATGCTTCCATAAAATTGTTCTTATACTATTTGTATAGCACTAATCACATTAAAATGTCATTATTTTTCAAATTAACACTCTTCTCTGCAAGACCTTAAGTTACTTGAGGATATGGGCTATCCCACACAAATTCTTTACCCTGCACTTTGACTTTCTAAGGAACTGGTCCACAAAAGACTCTAAGGAAATATTTGTGGAAATGAAGCAGAAGATATTAAGAAGAGGTGGCAAGAATACACAGAAGAACTGTATAAAAAAGATCTTGATGACCTGGATAATCATGATGGTGTGATCACTCATCTAGAGGCAGACATCCTGGAATGTGAAGTCAAGTGGGCCTTAGAAATCATCACTATGAACAAAGCTAGTGGAGGTGATGGAATTCCAGTTGAGCTATTCCAAATCCTGAAACATGATGCTGTAAAAGTACTGCACTCAATATGCCAACAAATTTGGAACTCAGCAGTGGCCACAGGACTGGAAAAGGTCAGTTTTTATTCCAATCCCAAAGAAAGGCAATGCCAAAGAATGCTCAAACTACCGCACAATTGCACTCATCTCACATGCTAGGAAAGTAATGCTCAAAATTGTCCAAGCCAGGCTTCAGCAATACGTGAACCGTGAACTTCCAGATGTTCAAGCTGGTTTTAGAAAAGGCGGAGGAACCAGAGATCACATTGCCAACATTCTCTAGATCATGGAAAAAGCAAGAGAGTTCCAGAAAAACATCTATTTCTGCTTTATTGACTATGCCAAAGCCTTTGACTGTGTGGATCACAATAAACTGTGGAAAATTCTGAAAGACCTGGAAATACCAGACCATCTGACCTGCCTCTTGGGAAATCTGTATGCAAGTCAGGAAGCAACAGTTAGAACTGGACATGGAACAACAAACTGGTTCCAAATAGGAAAAGGAGTACGTCAAGGCTGTATATTGTCACCCTGCTTATTTAACTTATATGCAGAATACATCATGAGAAACACTGGACTGGNCACCTGACCTGCCTCTTGAGAAATCTGTATGCAGGTCAGGAAGCAACAGTTAGAACTGGACATGGAAGAACAGACTGGTTCCAAATAGGAAAAGGAGTACGTCAAGGCTGTATATTGTCACCCTGCTTATTTAACTTATATGCAGAATACATCATGAGAAACACTGGACTGGAAGAAACACAAGCTGGAATCAAGATTGCTGGGAGAAATATCAATAACCTCAGATATGCAGATGACACCACCCTTATGGCAGAAAGTGAAGAGGAACTAAAGAGCCTCTTGATGAAAGTGAAAGAGGAGAGTGAGAAAGTTGGCTTAAAGCTCAATATTCAGAAAACGAAGATCATGGCATCTGGTCCCATCACTTCATGGGAAATAGATGGGGAAACAGTGGAAACAGTGTCAGACTTTATTTTGGAGGGCTCCAAAATCACTGCAGATGGTGACTGCAGCCATGAAATTAAAAGACACTTACTCCTTGGAAGAAAAGTTATGACCAACCTAGATAGTATATTCAAAAGCAGAGATATTACTTTGCCGACAAAGTTCTGTCCAGTCAAGGCTATGGTTTTTCCTGTAGTCATGTATGGATGTGAGAGTTGGACTGTAAAGAAGGCTGAGTGCCGAAGAATTGATGCTTTTGAGCTGTGGTGTTGGAGAAGACTCTTGAGAGTCCCTTGGACTGCAAGGAGATCCAACCATTCCATTCTGAAGGAGATCGGCCCTGGGATTTCTTTGGAAGGAATGATGCTAAAGCTAACTCCAGTACTTTGGCCACCTCATGTGAAGAGTTGACTCGTTGGAAAAGGCTCTGATGCTGGGAGGGATTGGGGGCAGGAGGAGAAGGGGATGATCGAGGATGAGATGGCTGGATGGCATCACTGACTCCATGGGCGTGGGTCTGAGTGAACTCCGGGAGTTGGTGATGGACAGGGAGGCCTGGCGTGCTGCGATTCATGGGGTCGCAAAGAGTCGGACTCGACTGAGTGACTGAACTGAACTGAACTGAGGTCTTCACTCATTCCGTTTGTCTTTTAAGACACTGGGACTTTAATTAATCCCAATTTTTCTTTATCTCCAGGGATTTGACTTTAGCTTATTTTAAGATGGCAGATTACCAAACCTTTTTTTCTTCATCTTTCCAAAGATTTGCAAACTGCCAGAATACTTAAATACGGGTAATCTGAAGAAATGTTGGCTTATTCTATCCAAATATGGGTGTTTTTTTTTTTCCTCTAGACGAGTACAAAATGACTTTTTGGAGTTGAGAGGAAACTGAAATTATTTTATTATGTTATACAGGAAGACAGAACCCCAAGAAAGAGCAGAAAGTGATATAAGAATAACATTAGACTGGGGTGGAAGTTTCTCTCGGGTTCTATGCTTTTAATTTTCATGAACGCTCGCCACCCTTTTCCACACAAACCTTGAATGCTGATGAATTGCTGCTGTTTTGAAAAGGGTGAAAAGTCAATCCACTGCCGTGAGTTTGACTCACAGGATTATCACCAGAAGAAAGCCTATGAAAGTGTGCTTTGCAATGGCCATGGTAGGCTTTTTAATTTCTTTGATAATTCCTCCATTGTTCTGTTTTGGTGCAGCTGGGACTGACCTACTTTGTCCCTTCGTTACAGGGTTGTCATAGTTATTAATAACAGGACGAGGAGGCTCTGATGTTCAGACGTGTCCCTGAAACGCAGCAAGACTCTCAGCTTCAAATCCCCAGCCCGGCTTCATGAATTTTATTTATGCATTCATTTATTTATGTGATGTCTGGTGCTGAGCTGTGGATGAAAAATTAAAACGTAAATTCATCAACAGGACCCAGAGCAGAGCTGGATTAAAATTTGAACTCCTGAACTTCGAGGACCCTCCTGCCACAAAGAAAACAAGATCATCAACTGAGCTCCACAAACAAAGGAAGAGCTTCTCTCTCCTCCCCCAACAACAGGCGAAAAGGCAGACCTGAGAACACTCAGGCTCCAAATGTCACTCACAACATCCCAAACCAAAACAAAAGCAATGCGCCAAACAGCCACACAAACAGAGGCGGGCGGGACAGGCTTCTAGTAAGCCCTGGTCAGTTGCCAAAATTGGCTTCTGGCTGCTGGCCCTGCGGGAATTACGTAATTCCCAGACAAGGGCCCTCAACTTCAAATTTCATCCTCTCATCTTAGACTTTTACTCTGAAGAGCTGGCAGCAAAAATAGGTGAGAATCTCCCTTCCACTGATGCAGGGAGGCTGCTGATTTCTATTAGGCAGTTTTGTTGTTCAAGTCATTGGGATGGTGATGGAAGGAAATGCCGTGTTTGTGAGATAATAGAATAACCCCCCCACCCCCCCCACCCCGCCAAAGTAACCGCATTGCCCTCCGTTTTATACTCTTGG
>SJXQ01005175.1:0-82530 GCA_006408695.1 Aepyceros melampus | reverse complement strand
TTCCACAGTGGGATGGCAGGCTCTGACCGAAGAACAGAGCTGATGTGCTGGGGCCTTGCTAAAGAGAACCAGGAGGCATAGGAGAGAGTTGAGGCTGGTGGCTGCGATCAGAAGACATATTAGTGAAATGATCCCTGAGAGCCAGATACCTTACAGATGCCCTCTCATTTCCTACCCATAACAGCCTTATAGCGTATGATTCTCTTTTCATAGGGGAGGAAACTGAGGCAAGGATAAAGCAGCCTGCCTGCAATCACACAGCTGGTTCGTATGGCTGGGGCCTGAAAGACTTCAAAGCTTATTCCACACCCCAGGCCAAAAAAGCTCTGCTACATCAAGTTCAAGGGATTTAGGTAAAGCATCCGGTGGCTTCATTAGTTCCACAGGACCCTGTATGATTGAGCTGCTGAAGGTCTTTACTGCTAGCGTCAAGGCCACCTCTGTGTTTTCTTATGGATCCTAGCCATGTGTGGCCATTTACATTTAGAGTAATTATGATAAAATCAAACCATTTAGTTCCCCTATCACACTAGCCACATGTCAGTGATCAGTAACCACATGTGGCTAGCAGCAGTCTTTCTGGGCAGCACAGGCTTCTAGCATGTTTTCAACTTCACTGAAAGAAAGTGTTGTTGGCTAACGATGGAGATGGAACATTCTAGTTGTTAATTTGACCTCCCCCTTGTAGCCTGCACTTAGTTCTCCTGGGCCTGAAATCCAGACCTATCAAAACAGACATTCTAGTCCTACTCTGGGTTTCCACTGGGATAGGTTTCCCCTAAGCACCTTTCTGACCTCTGTCTGCCTCTTTATACTCAGTGTACTCCAGGGAGACTACTCCAGCAAATCAGATGCTTTGCTGATTGGTCCGTTTGGGAAGAATAACTTGCAGTGAGTTACCCACTGAGAACAAGTTCCACTGGTCCCCCAAGGCTCTGCCCCTGGGGTGGGCATGGTTTGGGGACGCCCAATGCCTTCTGTTTGCCTGTAAATCCACTCTCTAACCTTGTCCACACTGCTTTAGCTCCAAGAGGCTGGTCTACATCCATGAGGTCCTTACACCTCTGTCAGACCCACTGTATCATGTGATCTTACACTCCCAACTGTAATTTATGGCCAAGTGGAAGGGCTACATCAGGGAGAGGGCACAAGCAGGGGCAGGGGCACAGAAACCACAAGAGCAGGTGGCCTGGTGTGTGTTCCCTCCCATCCTTCCACTGATGCCTCTCCCTCAGTTCACATCTATGACTACAGGGCAAGAGAAGGTCTACTGATGAGCAAACTAACACCCTAACAGGCAGGGCAAGGAAAGAGAAGAAAGAGGCATACCGCTCCAGATTGGTAGGTGGCAGTTTTCACAAGCAAGGGAATTTACATAGAAGGCTTGTCAAGACCAGTATATCTCCAAACCAGATAGGCAGAATCCTAAAGTTTGTGTGGAGGCCTTAACTGAGTTCAGCCACGTATACTATCTGGAGGGTCTAAACAACACATTGATCTCTCAAGGCTGTGCCCGTGAAAATGGCTCCAGCTGTGGAAATGATGGGTAGCATGTACATTCTAAGGAGGTGCAGAGAGTGGGGAGCCTCCCATTGCCTAATTCCATCTCTCTGGTAAACCGGAGGTCAGATCCTCTCTGTGACCTCCTCCAATGAGACCTCTGTGACCATCTGATGTTGAAGGTTAAAGGTCACACTGGTTCATAGATGGATTGGCTTTTTACATGAGTGTAAACTGAAAGTGGGCTGCTCTCTTACAGTTCCATTCAGGGATGGCCCTGAAAGAAAGAGTGAAGGGAAATCCTCCTGACAGAGATTTGAGAGATGTATCTGATCTGCCACCATGTATAGAAGGAGAGGGCTTCCCAGGTGGCTCAGTGGTAAAGAATCCACCTGCCAATGCAGGAGACACAGGAGATGGGGGTTCGATCCCTGGGTTGGGAAGATCCCCTAGAGTAGGAAATGGCAACCCACTCCAGTACTCTTGCCTGGGAAATCCCATGGACAGAAGAGCCCGGTGGGCTACAGTCCATGGGTTGCAAAGATGGGACACAACTGAGCATGCACTCACTCATGCATGGAAAGAGAAGTAGCCCAAAGTAACAACAAATATCTGATTGATCAAAGGCCTGGAAAGAGGAAGATTGGAGGATTAAGGACCAGGAGATCGGGGGAAGAAGCCTGGGGAAGCATCCATGGGCTGGAGCATGGTGTGTGACAGACTTCGTATCAGATATTAATGCTCAACAGAAAGCATGTATTAACCAGGGAAGAGGCATTAAACAAGCAAGTTGATGAAGTGACTTAGCCAGCTGAATTCAATCCTTGGATGGATACTCAGTACAGGCAAAATGCGCTTCATGCCCACGGTATTAGGAATGAAAGCTGCATTGACTCAACAGCATGGGCTTCCTCTCATCAAGGCTGGTTCGCCACTGCTGAAAGCCCAGTTTTCTAGGAGCAGAGATGAGAACTGAGCTGCTGATTTGACACCGTCCCCTGTAGAGGCCCACCAGCCACTTGGTGGCAAGTCAGTACATCAGACCCCTCCTTTCTTGGAAGGAGCAGCTGTCAGTCTTGACTGAATCAGCATGCACAGCAGATACGAAATTGCCTGCAAGCATCTGCGTGACAGAGGACTTAGAGAGTGCTTGATCCCCTGCCACAGGGTTTCAGTGAGCTTAAGAGCCCGGTTATAGACCAGGAGGTGTGGCACATGACCTTGCAATCTGCTGACCTCATTACATGCTGCATCATTCAGAAATTGTTGTCTGTGTAAATAGCTTCTTAATGAAGATCCCGCTTAGAGATGTTAAACTGTGAGGATTGGCACCATCCTCTAGGACATAGTATATATCCTACATCAACAACTATTATGGGGGCAGTGTCCCCAGTAGCAAGTGTCAATCTGGAACCTAGGTGCAGAAGTGGGTGTGGCTCTGCTCATATCACTCTCAGTGACCCACTTAGGGAATTTGTGCTTCCTGTTACTGCATTTCTAGGCTTTGGGGGCTTGATTCCCAGAGGGAGAATCAGGAAATCCAGTTGGGTGTCCCATTAAGCTCTTAGTTCTATCTACTGACTGACCCTTGTGCCAGTCTATCAAGCAAGGGAACTAGTTTCCATCCCATTCATTCCCATCCCATTCATTGACCCGAAGGATCAGGAGGAGGTAGGGCTGCAGTAACATACTGGAGTGTCTCTTGGAACCCCCTTGCCCACTTTAACAATAAATGGATGAAGGGGTAACCATAGTCTGAGAATGGCATAGTGACCAGGGGCTCAGATCATCTTGCTGCTGAGGGCCAGGATGACCCCACCAGGTTAGAACAACAGAGGTGCTAGCTGAAGGGGAGAGGAATCTAAAATGAGGGACAGAGTGGAGGGATGGTGTGTATCTGTTACCTGGAAAGCAGCTGCAGCAACAGGAGCTGGAATTCATGTCACTAACCTTCCTCTGGTAAGTTGACCCAGAAAAACAGGCCAGCCAGAATTCTGGAGAAGGTGTTCCCAGATTTTACTATTGAAGAAAGTGGAGCCAGGTGGCTCAGGACTGAACCTGAGTGAGTACACTGGGGACTCTGCCAGATCCCCTTTAAAAGGAGCTCATTCTCCCAGCTTCTGAGAATGGGAGTGACTTGTGCCTCTGAGATGAAGCCTCTCTGGGAACTGCCTTCCACTAAAGAGAGCAATGGAGAAGGCAATGGCACCCCACTCCAGTACTCTTGCCTGGAAAATCCCATGGATGGAGGAGCCCAGTAGGCTGCAGTCTATGGGGTCACTAAGAGTCGGACGTGACTGAACGACTTCACTTTCACTTTTCACTTTGATGCACTGGAGAAGGCAATGGCACCCTACTCCAGTACTCTTGCCTGGAAAATCCCATGGGTGGAGGAGCCTGGTAGGCTGCAGTCCATGGGGTTGCTGAGAGTCGGACACAACTGAGCGACTTCACTTTCACTTTTCACTTTCATGCATTGGAGAAGGAAATGGCAACCCACTCCAGTGTTCTTGCCTGGAGAATCCCAGGGACGGGGAAGCCTGGTGGGCTGCTGTCTATGGGGTCGCACAGAGTCAGACATGACTGAACAGCTTAGCAGCAGCAGTAGCAGCAAAGAGAGCAACAGAAGGGCTTCTCTGGTGGCTCAGTGGTAAAGAATTCACCTGCCAATGCAAAAGATGTAGGTTCGATCCCTGGAGAAGGAAACGGCAACCCACTCCAGTATTCTTGCCTGGGAAATCCCATGGACAGAGGAGCCTGGCAGGCTACCGTCCATGGAGTCTCAAAAGAGCCAGACATGACTAAACAAGAACAGCAGCAAAAAGAGCCACAGGTCATGATGTCTGCAGGTCACACTCCACTCCCAGAGGCAGCCTGCATCCAGTGTTTGATGAGGGTAAAAGCCCAGCTTCCTTGCCTCAATCAAGCAGGACATCTGGGAAGGCTCACCCCAGTCTCTGGGTCAGATGAGGCTTTAGATGGCACTTCTTAGGGATTCAGCACCTCTCTGGCCCAGCTCCACTTCTTCTCTCCGCAACAGGCATAGCTCTCTGAGTGTAAGCCCCACTAAACTTCCTGTTTGCTAAATCTCTTTCAGAGCCCTTTTCCTGGGGCATCGATTTTGGACGGTGCTCTTCCTCAGCTCAGAGTCCTTTCCCTGCTCACCCTTCTGATGAATTTTCTTTGAATTATCCAGATTTGAATGTGTCCTATGAGCGCTGCTGGGACCCTCACTGACTGGCACAGTGACATGGGGCAGCCCCACTGCAAGCTCCAGACACCTCCCAGCAGGTGAGTAAGTCTGCCTGGTTCTGAGGATCACTCTCAGTAGGACCCCCTGCCTGCATATAGAATCTGCATCCTCAAACCTACAGAAAATCAACTCGATTAAGACATTTTGGCTTCTCCATTAATTCTGTGTTTAAATTATTCGTATTCAGAGCATGAGTGGGGAAATACTCATTGGTGATTCCCTCAGAAACCCCCGACCCCAAGGAGTGCAACTTGTACCAGATTTAGATGCAGCAGCCAAGTGTTTGGCCTGATCAAGGGTTTGTTTTTGACTGTGTTTATTTCTGTGTTTGTGTGTGTATGGGTATCTAGCAAGCTTGCCTCCTTTCAATAGGACAGCTATTCCCCTCCCACCCCCCACACACCGCCCCTCATGGGACCCTTACAGAATGAGCAGGTTGATTGAATCTCTTTGATTCTCAAGGTTATTTAAGATGTTGATGTGTTCTGTATCTAAAATCTCTTTTTAAAATTTATTTTTTCATTGTATAATTAATAAGTGAACTCATTTCCTTTGTTTAAAAAATAATTAAAGCATTCCAGATAAGGTGAAAATTCCTTTTGGCTGTGACACCAGTCCCAGTCCCCTCCCAGAAGACAAATTATTACCCTCCAGACATTTTCCAAATTGGCAGTGTCTATTTAAATTAAAGTTGTTCCTTTTCCTTGACTTGAAAATTCTACTTTTCAGAAGTTACACTGAAGAAAGCCTCTTGAATATGCATGAGAAAGAATGAACAAGGATATTTACAGCAGCATTGTTTATAATAGCTGTAAAGGTAAGCGGCTTAGTAGGGGTCTAAATAAATTGTGGTATATTTTTAAATTGACACTGGATGCAGTAGTGAATACAGTGAGGTAGCTCTGTAAGTGCTAACATGAAAAAAATCTTCAGGAAGTATAGTGGCGCGAAGAAGGAAGTTGCAAAATGATAAATGTACTATGATTCTGTTTTATCTGGGTTATTAAAATAATTGCCTAATAGAAACGACCTGGATTAGGAGTCTGGAGAACAGTTGGTTTTCTCCCTGTCCAGCCTATCTCAGCCGTTTCTTCCCATTTTCCTTTACCATTTCTGCTTCCCTTTTATTCCACATTCTCCCCTGTCTTAATCACCGCTTTTCATGGGTTAACATTGGAGTCAAATCTACATCCTGTGAACTGTTTGTTTACTCACTTTATCAACCGGTTGAACTCAATTGATGAGCAACATGGCTAATCCAAACTGGTAGTTAAAGTGTCAAGATAAATGGATGCATTGCTTGCGCCCCAGCTCACATGGTTGAATTGATGATTAATTAATTGAGTGGCAACGTGATCTGTCTATGGAAACCTGCCCACTTGGCTACTCTAAAAGCTTCAAAGATGAGCCAACAACTTGACAAAGCTATGAAAAATATGTACATATATAAAAAACTTCAATTGTGGGGTGAATAATAAAAGCCTAGTGTTTGCATTAAACAAAATGCAATAGTATTATATTTTGTGTTACATGTAGCCTGAAGAATTCCAGTCTAATGGCTTCTTTTTATATTGGAGAGAATTGTGGCCAGAGGAAGTGAGGTCACAAAGCAGCCCTGCTGGTCTAGCTATTTTCTGATGACACATTTTTTAGACAGTAGAGATGTTCATTCTTCTTTACTCTGGTTCTCTCTCTCTGATATGAGAGGATGCAAATATCTGTTTCCTCATGAGTCTGTGATTGAGGCCCAGTCGTTATGCTGCTGCTGCTGCTGCTAAGTCGCTTCAGTCGTGTCCGACTCTGTGCGACTCCATAAATGGCAGCCCACCAGGCTCCCCTGTTCCTGGGATGCTCCAGGCAAGAACACTGGAGTGGGTTGCTATTTCCTTCTCCAATGCATGAAAGTGAAAAGTGAAAGTGAAGTCACTTAGTCGTGTCCAACCCTCAGCGACCCCGTGGACTGCAACCTTCCAGGCTCCTCCGTCCATGGTATTTTCTAGGCAAGAGTATTGGAGTGGTGTCTGACATAGTCCTGAATGGGGTAATGGCAGGAAGGACCAGCTCTGGGCCTCTCTAGAATTCTCCATTATGGTTTAATGATGTTCCAGTGCTAGAGGGTTTTGAAATAAAATCCTATGGCCACAAGAATTGGACAATTGTAGCTGCAGGAAGAAACTTTGAAGTATGGTTACCACATAAATACAGGGCACCAGTTAAGTTTGAATTCAAGGTAAATAATGAATACTTTTTAAATATAATTATGCCCAGGTATCACATGAGACAAATTTATACCAGAAAAAGTATTCATTGCTTATCTGAAAGTAGGTTTGATTGGGTTCCCTGTATTTTGTCTGTTGAATCTGTTAAGTCTACCCATGATACATGCAGAAATACTTAACTGCAGTGTCTTACAAATTGAGAGTACATTGTTTTGCGTGTTTCTTTGTCTTGCTGACTCTAACATTATAAATTATGACCAATTCTTTGAACTCAAAGTGTTGGATATTTAATCAATTTTAGAGTTCATTTTCTAATAACTGGAATGTCCAGCAAAGAAACAGATGGTTTAAAAAAAATAGTGCATCCCTGAGCCAAAGATAGTACTACAGCACCATTTTTAATAACTAAGGACTGGGAGGATCAAGAAAGGTCATGAATAGGGACTTTTCTTTAAAAAATATTTGCGGTACATCTATGCAATTAGATTTTCCACAGGTAGATCTCTTTTCTTCTGGCCTTTGAACCTTCTAGCTAATTTTATGACAGGACTGTCACTGTTCTCATAACACGACCAACTGTTTCCTCAACTGACAACTGTTTCCCAAACAGACACACGGGTCTGTCTGACTCTTGAGGGTCACTCCTCCCATCCTCCAGAATGGTCCCCTGTGTCAACAGGGGGATGATGTCCATGTCTATCTTGAAATAAAGCAGAAGAGCGGCATGCATGGTAAGATCCCATTTGTGAAAATTCTCAAAAGCATCAACATAAATATTGGTAAAAACAACACTTTTTTCTGGTTAAATACCTAATAAACTCTCAAGACTATTTATTTTGGGATGGTATCAATTATTGAAGGTTGGAGAGAAAAACTTCGTATTTATTTTATACCTTTATGGATGGATATTTAAAAAATAACTGTTCACATTGAAACAGGCTGAGTATTTACCTTTTAGCCACCGCACTCTCAGCAATGGACTGGAATTTGTGACAGAAAGAAGTCTTCTGGCATTCCCTTGAGCTTAAGATTCAAGGCAGGTCCAGACACTTTAGTGACCAGAAAAGCAAACTTTTTAGTTCTCCTATTAATCATAACTCAAGCTACATGAAATTGCTATTGCATAGGCACAAAAAATTGGCTGAATATCAGCAGCTTCATATTGTTCAAGTAATACTACTCTGAACATCCCTGTTTACTTTCTCCTTGATAAGTTAGAAAAACAAATCAAAACAACCAAAGTATGTGTATTTCTAGGCTTCCAAATCTGCCTTAACTTTTATATTACCTATTATTGATGATCCCTATTAATAAACATCTAAAACTTACGTAGCATTTTGTATGTAGCAGGTGTTTTAAATACTTTACATACATATGCTTATTCACACTTTACAATAAGCCTCTGAGCTAATTCTGTTTTTCTCATTTTGCATATGGCCAACCCGAGGGGTGGCAGAGTTCCAGCATCTCGCCTGTGTGGGTGCAGCTGTAGCTGAGGGAGCAGGGCTGAGTCCATCCGAGGCTGACTTGTAACCATGATGTCACACGGTCTTTCCTTTGTTCCCATCCCTGACTTTCAGCCATTGCCCTCTCATAACCTGATCTCTTTCCCAGTAGACAAGTTGGCGTCTCTGGGCTCTCCCAGGGCACATGTACTGTAGTCTAGGTTGGTCCCTTGAAGCAGTGTAGGAGTTTATCTAGGCTTCCCTGGGGGCTCAAACTAGAAAGAGTCTACCTGCATTGTGGGAGACCTGGGTCCAATCTCTGGGTCGGGAAGATCCCTGGAGAAGGAAATGGCAACCCACTCCAGTATTCTTGCCTGGAGAATCCCATGGACAGAGAAGCCTGGCGGGTTACAGTCCATGGTTGCAAAGAGTCGAACACACGACTGAGTGGCTAACACACAGGTTGGTCCCTTGAAGCAGTGTAGGAATTTATCTAACTGTGTTGAGGCCAGGGTGGCCCTGCACCCAGCAGTTTGGAATTGAGGTCCTCAGGCCTGCAGCAGCAGCCTGATCCTTCCTTGGTGCAGGTGCCAGTCTTGTGGCAGGGAAACAGTCCTTGAAAGAATTATCCGTTTTCTCCTGAGCTGTTACTCCTGCAGGCCCCATGGAGACACCTGGTTTAACCATCCCCACGAACATGCCCTCCACCCCTCTGCACATGGAGCTCCTTGCTCCTTTGTGCCTCTGCTTCATTTTCCTAAAATAGTGGTGCTGAGGCTGCGCCAGGCAGAGTGGCTGGTGTGTCCCACAGACAGGAGAGGACCCACCGCTTAGTACCCATGGACACGATCCTTAACTTTTCAAACTCAAGTCAGTTACTTCCCATGGACAGTGAGCATAATCACACACGTTTTGGGCTAGTCGTGTGCCTTAACTAGTTCTTAGATGTAGTCTGATATAACATGCATGCCTGCTAAGTCACTCAGTTGTGTCTGACTCTTTGTGACCCCATGGACTGTAGCCCCCCAGGCTCCTCTGTCCATGGGATTCTCCAGGCAAGAATACAGAAGTGGGTTGCCACTCCTTTCCCCAGGATAACTTCCTGACCCGGGGATCGAACCCAGGTCTCTTGTGTCTCCAGCATTAGCAGGTGGGTTCTTTACCACTAGAGCCACCTGGCCAGCCCAGTATAACATGGGACATATGGAAAATCATAGGAAGAAGCAGCACTGGGGTTCAGTCACTTCTCTGTGAAGCCGGGCCTGTGACATGGGCTAACACAGTTTTCTTTGGCTTATAAAGTGTGCTTTTAGCAATAACCATGACATTTAGCTAGTGGTAAAGAACCTGCCTGCCAGTGCAGGGGATGGAAGAGACATGGGTTCGATCCCTGGGTTGGAAGGATCCCCTGGAGAAGGGCATGGCAACCCACTCCAGTACTCTTGCCTGGAGACTCCCAGGGACAGAGGAGCCTGGGGGCTACAGTCCATGGGGTTGCGAGGAGTCAGGCATGACTAAAGTGACTTAGCACACACCTCATTTAAAGGTACTTTTGTTGTTGTTGTCGTTGTTGTATAGTTGCTGAGTTGTGTCTGACTCTTTTGTGACCCCATGAATGTAGCCTGTGAGGCTCCTCTGTCCATGGGATTTCTCAGGCAAGAATACTGGAGTGGGGTGCCCTTTCTTCCCCCAGGGGATCTTCCTGACCTAGGGACTGAACTTGCGTCTCTTATGTGTCTTGCTTTGGCAGGCAGGTTCTTTACCACTGAGCCACCAGGGAAGCCCAAAATTGCTTTCACATTTTTAATTACATCTTGTTATCCATAAGTAAGGCAGTTTAGACCTGCTGTTTCCTTCCATGAGGATGGAGTTGGACTATTTTTGGTATCTCAACCTGCACTCATTTTTTCCCACCCTGGGGGTGGGGAGGAGGGTATGAAATTGCCTATTTGGTGAGCTTCTCTGCCTCCTCCTTTCTTGTGGGGCTTATCAGCTACCTTGAGCAGATGGTCTCTTCTGCTGCAGCAGAGGCAGTCCCCTGTACCCACTGGTTCAGAATCTGAGCTGAGAAGGTGGGTCCTATATTATAATTTTTGTTGAAATGTTAGAATGTGGGATTTTTCTGAGCAATATATCTCAGAAGATCTATTAGAATTCAGTTTCTCCTTTGCTCTCAGACCATGCTTTGGCTTTGTCAGAAATTTCAAATGCTAATTAAACTCATGTGTTGCATATATCTAGTATTTTAGGCAATAGCTACCATATTAATATGAATGTTTGAGATTTGCTGTTTGAGATATTTGAATAATTGGATACTGGAATATTATAAGCCTTCATGCTGTTATTTAAATATGTGATGGTATAATAGATTTTTTTTTCATTTACTCCTGTGACTTTTCTTTTTTCTGTGCTCAGTTTTGGAATGGATTGAACACAGTATTCATTTTAGTGTGATTGAACTGGGTCTTACTGATGAAATGGAGTTTGTTCCCACAGAAACGTCTCACTGTTTTTTAAATGAAGTAGAATAAACATTTATTCTATAGTCAAATTGTAGCTTAGTTGGTAAAGAATCTGCCTGCAATGCAGGAGACCTGGGTTCCATCCCTGGGTCGGGAAGATTCCCTGGAGAAGGCAATGGCAACCCACTCAGTATTCTTGCCTGGAGAATCCCATGGACAGAGGAGCCTGGCAGGCTGCAGTCCATGGGTCACAAGAGTTGGACATGACTTAGGAACTAAACCACCACCACAGAATAAACATACAGAAAAGTACATTATAGTATACTGGCACCCAAATGGAGAGAGAGACCATTACTAGTACCTAGAGCTCCCAGTCACAGCCCTTAGCTAGTAAACTACAGTTTTGACCTCTCACATCATCCACGAGTGTTGCTGGGTTTTGAACTTGATGTACATGCAGTCACACCATAGACACTTGGTGGGATCTGGTTTCTTTTCAGTTAGTAGCACTCTAATTTCTTGATTCTGCAAATAATGCTGTAATGGTTTCTAAACAAGTTTTTGGAAAGGGAAGGAGGCAGGCTAGGGAGGAAGGAGGAAGAATGGGGAAGCGAGATGGAGAATGTGTGTGGGGTACCATTTGTCTGTAGCTACTCTGAAAGTGATGCAGCCCATGAAGAATTTGGGGAGAGTATAAACCAGCTTTGCCTTCTCGCTTTTCTTTTTCTTTGGGATGGTTTTGGTCACTGCCTCCTGTACAGTGTTTTGAAACTCCCTCCTTAGTTCTTCAGGCATGAGACCTAATCCCTTGAATCTATTCATCACCTCCACTGTATAATCATAAGGGGTTTGATTTAGGTCATACTTGAATGGCCTAGTGGCTTTCCCTACTTCTTCAATTTAGGCCTGAATTTTGCAATAAGAAACTCATGATCTGAGCCACAGTCAGCTCCAGGTCTTATTCTTACTGACTATCTAGAGCTTCTCCATCTTTGGCTGAAAAGAACATACTCAATCTAATTTCAGTATTGACCATCTGGTGATGTCCATGTGTAGAGCTGTCTCTTGCATTTTTGGAAAAGGGTATTTGCTATGACCAGCATATTCTCTTGACAAATCTTTATTAGCCTTTGCCCTGCTTCATTTTGTACTCCAAGGCTAAATTTGCCTGTTATTCTGGGTATCTTTTGACTTCCTAATTTTACATTCCAATCCTCTGTGATGAAAAGGACATCTTTTTTTGGTGTTAGTTCCAGAAGGTGTCATAGGTTTTCATAGAGCTGGTCAACTTCAGCTTCTTCAGCATCAGCGGTATAGACTTGAATTGTGGTAATATAGAATGGTTTGCCTTGGAAATGGACTGGGATTACTCTGACATTTTTGAGTTGCACCCAAGTACTGCATTTCAGACTTGTTAACCATAGCGGCTACTCCATTTCTTCTAAGGGATTCTTGCCGACAGTAGTAGATATAATGGTCATCTGAGTTAAATTTGCCAGTCCATTTTAGTTCACTGATTCCTAAGATGCTGATGTTCACTCTTGCCATTTTCTGCTTGACCACTTCTAGTTTACCTTGATTCAGGGACCTAACATTCCATGTTCCTACGCAATATGGTTTTTTACAACATCAGAATTTACTTTCACCACCAGACATCCACAGCTGAGTGTCAAGAAAAATGTTCCTGCTCTGGCCCAGCTTCTTCATTCTTAATGGAGGTATTAATAATTGCCCTCTGCTCTTCCCCAGTAGCATATTGGATGCCTTCTGACCTGGGTGGTGGTGGCTCATTTGTGGAAGTGGCAGATTTTATTTTCTTGGGCTCCAAAATCACTGCAGATAGTGACTGCAGCCATGAAATTAAAGTATGCTTGCTCCTTGGAAAGAAAGCTATGATAAACCTAGACAGCATATTAAAAAGCAAAGACATCACTTTACTGAAAAGGTCCATGTAGTCAAAGCTATGGTTTTTCCAGTAGTCATGTATGGATGTAAGAATTGGACCATAAAGAAGGCTGAGAGCCAAAGAATTGATGCTTTTGAATTGTGTTACTGGAGAAGACTCTTGAGAGTCCCTTGGACAGCAAACAGATCAAACCAGTCATTTCTAAAGGAAATCAACCTTGAATATTTATTAGAAGGAATGTTGTTGAAGCTGAAGCGTCAATACTTTGGCCCCCTGATTCGAAGAGCCAATTCATTGGAAAAGACTCTGATGTTGGGAAAGATTGAAGGCAGGAGGAGAAGGGGGTGGCAGGGGATGAGATGGTTAGATGGACATCACTGACACAATGGACTTGAATTTGAGCCAACTCTAGGAGATAGTGAAGGACAGAGAAGCCTGATGTGCTGCAGTCACGAAGAGTTAGATACGACTTAGTGACTGAACAATAACAATATAAACCAGTTCCTTAGTGACTACTTGAGACCTTGTATAGGCAAGAAAGTAAATTGGATCTGAATGAGAATCTAGCTGAACTGACTTGCTTTGGCTGTACCATGGTGATATGAACATGTGGTCCAGATACCTGTGAACTTCAAGAGGACCCCAGGATGTTGGCCTGGTTGGATTTTACAGTAATGACCTGCGTCTCCTTTGCCTTCAAGTTTTATTCCCCAGTCATCTGCCCCTGGTCTAAAACAAATGTCTGTTGGGACACATTTACTTCTAGGTGTTCACCAAAGGGATCGATAATGAACAAATGACCAAATAACAGCATCTTTCCTCTTTTCCACATTATGTGTCCTCTTTAGAACACATTCTAAAGAAGATGGAGACTGTGTTTGTCACAGCCATATTCACACGACAGACATGGGCTTCATGATGGAGGCAGTCATGTTTGTCCACGTGCCTCCCAAATTCTTCAACATCGTTTCCAAGGATATACCCTGAATATTATCTTTCAGGTTCTGAGGGTCTTCATGCTGGAGGGGAAGTTAGATAATTTTCCCAGTCTTCTAAGTGAGAAAGCTAGAATGTGAATCTCCCAGTCTTACTTCCTGTCCAATGATTGTTTATTCCATGGCATGAATGAAATGTCGTGATCATAGTGTACTCCTTCAGCTTTTCAGATGAAGCAAGAAGATTGTGTATCTTTTCCCAGCCTCGGTGGCCTTTGACCTCATCACCCTGTCTCCTGTCTTCCTCACCTCCTTGCCAACCTCAATATACGTTTTCTCTGAGCTCCTACCAGCATTTCATGATAAACATGTGTTTTAGCTATTTGGTTCACTATTCTGGACTAATAATTACTGAATCTAATGTAGGACTTGTAGGACAGAGAGTAGGGGACAGTGGTGCCTTAGTATTGTTGTGGGAAACCTACTTTGGGACAAGAGAAGCCCCATAATGTCCCTAAAAATCATACCTTATAAGTTTTTTTCAACTCCATTTCTGTGTAGATTTTGTCTTCAGATTATTTGTTTGCTAAAAATTACTCATTGAGCACCTACTAAGTGCCAGACGATATTCTGAGGGCTTGGGAGGGCACATCCATGAGCAAAATAGACAAAAGTCCCTGAGCTTATGAGCCTTAAGGGGGAGGGGTAGAGAACCAGCAGTAAGTATTATAAATGATAAATGCATCAATTACATGGTCTATTAGATGATGATAAGTGATATGGGAAACAGCACAGGGGGAAGGTTGGGGAATACTGGGGGCAGGTCATTGCAGGTGTAATAGAATGTTTTAATTGGACTCACTGATCGTAAAGACTTGCAGGTGATAAAGGACTAAGCTATGTAGATACTTGAAAGAAGAGCAGACCACAAAGAGGGACAAGCCAAGGCAAAGACCTTAACGTAGGAGCGTGCTTGGAATGTTTAATATGAGGTGGAAGACCAGTGAGGGAGTAGAAGAATAATAAAAGGTGAAGTCACAGAAGTAACCGGGAGTCAGACCATGTAGTAACTTGTCTGTCATTGTTCGGACTCTGGCTTTCCCTCTGATCGAATTAGGGCGAGGGATTGCCAAGCTTTAACCAGAGGAGAAACTTGCTATGGCTTACATTTTAACTAATCATTTTGGTGGCAATGTTGAGAACAGGCAGTTGGTGGGTGGGAGACAGAGAGGGAGACCAATTAGGAGATAATTTTAACCACCAAGTTGAGGGATGATGGTAGCTTCGAATAGTGAAGAGAAGTGCTCATAGTCTGGATACATGACTTCCTGATGTAATGGACATGGAATATAAGAGAAAAAGAAGCCAAGAATGGTTTTGGTGTTTTTGCTATAAGCAACTTGAGAATTGGAGTTGCCATCATCCGAGATGAGAAAGACTGCAGGAGCCATGGAATGGGAGGTGATCTTGGACCTCAAAGCTGGACATGTTGAGAACAGGTGTCCTTTAGATGTCTCAGGTAGAGATGTTGAGTCTGGAACTTGGCAGTGTTCTAGTGGAAGGATATTGTGGAAGTAATTCCCGACATACACATGATGAGCTATGAGCTAAAGCTTAACAAAGCAATGTGGGTAGATAGAGAAGAATTCAAGGTCTGAGCTTGGGCACCCAACATTAATAGGTGAAGAAGAGGAGAAGGAACCAAGAGAGGAGATACAGGAGTTTCAAGGAGGTCGTGGGTTGAGGTGGGGCAGGAGGAAATGTAGTGTTTTGGAAAACAAATAAAGAAAGTAAATGAAGGAGAAGAGAAGGTCACCCACATCAAATATTGCTGATGGGTCAAGCAATATGGGGATTGAGAATGAGAAATTGGCTTTAGTACCAAGATGGTCCATGGTAACCTTGACAACAGTAGTTTTCATGGGGTAGGGAGGATGAACACTTCATTAGGATTAATTTAAGAGAGAATATGGAGATAAAGATGAAACAGTGAGTATAAACAATTCTTTGAAGTGATTTTTTTTTTTTTTAGGAAGAGAAGAAAGCTATTGGGTTGATGGAAGAAGTATGGTCAAGAGAAGCATTTTTTTAAGATGGGGGAAATAACAGCATCTTAATGTGCAGATGGAGTTGTCTATTTGGTGGGCAGAGGACTGGACTTCAGGGGGCACTGGGGTGGGAGGAAACAGAATCCAGTGTTAGAGCAGAGGGACTGGCTTTAGAATGGGGCGTGGATGGTCCATGCATGGAAGGCAGAGGGCCTATGGGCAGAGGCTGGTACCAGGAACATGAGAGGGTGAGGGGTGGATGGGGACTCTCTTTGAATTGCTCTGTTGTTTCAGAGAAGTAAGAAGGCCATCCACTGAAAATGAGGCTGCAGGAGTAGGTGTTGATGTTAAGGAGAGGGGAGAAGGTGCGAATCAGATGTCTGGGAAAGCAGAGATGAATGAATGAGGGAAGCACTGCACAACTGCTGGCATGAGGTTCAAGGTCATGGATTTTAAAGGAAGCCTGTAGGCATGATCGTGTGTTTTCTTCAGGGAATCTTCATCTGCATAGCTGATGTACATAAAAGGTGGAGGACTGGATCTTTTCTCCTTTGGAAACTTTAAAAATGCAACAATTTAAATGTCTGAGAATGAGAGAGCCACTTCAAACAATTATGTCTACCAATTTGCCTACATCTCCCTCCCTCCCCACCTCCCCCTTCTTACTTCTTTCCTTCCTTTTGAAAGCACTTACATCTCCTGATTATGAAATAATCATACCTGAGACTAGTTATGTACATTTCTTCAATAAATTTTGTGTGTATACTAAATGCCAGGAGCTCTGTTAGGCACCATGAAGATACACAGCAGAGAAGACCCTAGGTCCTCGTAGAGGAGAGGTGAAGATGAAACATATCTATGACATTTATAAGATGGAAATTGGCCAGCATCAGATTGAAAATGGAACATTATGGGAATTGAGAGAAGGATACCTTGTTCCTAGCTGGAAATGAGGGATCTCTGAAGACGTGGCAAATTGTAACTTCCAAGGGTGGCCACACAGTATCGCCCATCCCACATGCTCTTCTGAGCTGAGACATCGATCCTCTTCCCATTTACAGTAGGTGTGGATGCCTTCTCCTTAAATGGGCTGTGACTCATTCATAACCAATACAGTGCCCAGAAGGAATGGTGCCACAGAACTTCGGAGACCAGGCCGAAAGAGGAGATTCGGCTCCACCCTGTGTGCTGGGACATCATGTAAAAAGTCCTCAGCCTCCAGTTACCCCTGAGGTCTCCATACTATGAGGAAGCCCAGGCCACATGGGGAGGCAGCTCGTAGGCACTCTGGTTGATGGTGGTCAGCATCAGCAGTGGACACGTGACAGAAGTCACCTCTGCAGGATTCTAGCCCCTAGCTGCTGAGTGCCCCTCATCTACTCAGCACCCCAGCCATTAAGTCCTTTCAGCTCAGGTCCTGGACATAAAGGGGGAGAGTCAAGCCTTCCCTGCTACACACTCTCTGAGTTCTTGACCCATAGAATCTCTGAGCATCATACAATGGATTTTTTTTTTACACCTTTAAGTCTTAGAGTGATTTGTTAAATAGCAATAGTTATCAGAACAGAAGATTTCTTGAAACAGTGAATATTGGAACCAAGTCAGTTTTAGATGCGAAGAAAATGTGATACTAAATGAGACGTGATGTTATTGATTCTTTTATTTATTAGAATTTCCCTTTCACATTTGATATTCCTAATATTAAACATTCTTTTATGGAAATATCTCTAGATATTCAACAGAACATTTATGAAGACATTGGAATGCAGCTCCTTCTTGTGATTTGATTTCATGGTGGTGCAGTGCCATCAAATACATTTTAGCAAAAACTAGGTCTTAAAGACAGTAACTTTTGTACAAAAGTTGAGAACTTCATTAACAGAGTTACTAGAATATTTTCTGTAAACCAGTGCTAAACAGTACTATTTACAAGGTGGTGTTAAAAAACACTTGGTAGAATATGCATGTGACATAATTTGCTTTTAAAACTAATTTTTATTGTAACCATACCAGTGTTTTTATTTTTGGCTTGAACTTAACTTTTATTGACTTACCAAAAGAGGATAAAGGGAGATTTTAAAGTATGGTGGCTGTATAGTAATTGACTCATTTACCTGGTTAGTCTTCTCTACCTTTCTTAGCGCAATAGATTAATAGGTGATCAAATGGTTTGATTTTATTGATTTCCTCTCCTCTGTTCACCTTCTTCTGGCTCCACAGATCTGTGTTGCTGCTTTCACAGTTAAGGTGTTTTGTTTGCAAGTAACTGAGACCAACGTGAGCCAACTCAGGAAAAACCAATAATAACGAGAGGTGCAAGGATCTGAAAGTGTTTCCAGAATTAAAGGGGAGGCTGAAGAACCAGGCAGGGCAGGCTGAGTAGCCAGGAGCTCCAGGAATATAGCAGGTGGGAAGCCACTTCCAAGCCACTTCGTTCACTGCCTGCCCTGGCATGAATGAGTTTCAAGTGATCATGGGTAACATGTTCCTTGGCTCACAGCTCTAATGCCCATGGAGTATGACTTGGTTCTAGGAAAGTGAGTCCCTCAGTGAAGCTCCACAATGTCTGTATCTGCTGGGAGACATATCCCAAAGTAAATCTGGTCTTTTATGATCTGAAGAGAAATGAAGTCAGGCAGACCAGAAAGCAGCTGTCCACCTCACTTTTGATTCTGGAGTCATCTCAATGGCCAGCAGCAAACTGGACCTTATAGATTTTTTTTAAGGGGGTATGTCCTTGTAGTTTTATTTATTTTGGACCTCAGAGATTTTAGTGCATTCATTCAATCCAAGTGTATCTGTTAACTTGCAATATACCTTATTTTAAAAATTATCTCTATTACCACATTTTGAAGAGTTGTTGTTCAGTCACTCAGTCATGTCTGACTCTTTGTCATGCCAGACTTTCCTGTTCTCACCATCTCCCAGAGCTTGCTCAAACTCAGGTCCATTGAGTTGATGATGTCATCCAACTATTTCATCCTCTGTCATCCCCTTCTCCTCCTGTCTTCAACCTTTTCCAGCATCAGGGTCTTTTCCAATGAGTCGGCTCTTCACATCAGGTGGCCAAAGTATTGGAGCTTTAGCTTCAGCATCAGTCCTTCCAATGAATATTCAGCATTGATTTCCTTTAGAATCAACTGGTTTGATCTCCTTGTGGTCCAAGGGACTCTCAAGAGTCTTCTCCAACACTACAGTTCAAAAGGATCAAACTCAGCCTTCTTGTTGGTCCAACTCTCACATACATACATGACTACTGGAAAAACCATGGCTTTGACTATATGGACCTTGGTTGGCAAAGTAATGTCTCTGCTTTTTAATATGCTGTCTATGTTTGTCATAACTTTTCTTCCAAGGAGCAAGAGTTAATGTCTCTTGAAAAAGGTTAATGTCTTTTAAAATAGTGTCCTATTGGCTCCTTCTTTGCTTAGAACTTACAAGATAGAACCAGGATTCACATTCTCTCTTGAGAGTGGAAAACTGGAGGTGTTGGATGTTTCAAGCCCTTTTCCCAGGTCACTCCGATGTCTTAAAAACATGGTCAGGGCTCCAGTTGAGTTTGACTATCATTCATCCATCCATTGTCCTTCTCTTTTTTTATGAGGCAGTTTCCTTAAGGACAGCTGTTGCACCTCCTGCCCCCTGGGTCTAACATTCACTAGGAAAATGAAGTACTTTGGAAAGGGAGGATTCAAGTCTTTGCTTTACCACCTATAAGCTGGTGGTCATGAGCATGATCTCTCTCACCTGCATTCTACTTACTGGTCCCTCCCAGCGCTGATAAAGAATAAAACAGAGGGATAGATATTACAGGGGGTTATGAAGCAAAGTGTCATGCAATTGTGAAGTATTATCACTTTATCCATGCTTTTGCTTCTCCTTATGCGTGTGAGCACGTAGTACATTATCACTGACTATTACACCATGTGCCACTTCAGCATAGGAGCAATAGCAGTGCAACGTGAGTTCCCTAGGGTTTTATCAGATCAGACAGAATGAGTGTATCCAGGCCATTATACCTGAAATACAGTTTCTGCAATTTGTTTCTCTTGCAACCTGTTAAGCCTATAAAGGTGTTCAATTTCCAAAGAATAATTAAGCCAAGGACACTTTGTCTCATCTTTGATCAAATACAGTTTTCACTTTAGAATCAGATACTTCATTTTTAAAAGTTGAATAGAATAGCATCTTGAAAAAAAAAAAAAGAATTCCCACTGGTTAAATGTAGGCTGCTGAAAAAAAAGTTTAATGTAAGATTATTCTTGGTACAGAAACATTTTCACTTGGCTGTGAATTGGATACATTTAAAAATCATTTTAAGCTCTTGCCTTTGAAATTGTGTGTGATAAAGGAGATTACTAAACAAATGTCAATAGGCATATTGGATCCAGTAACACTGCTTCCTTCATTCTAATGAACTAGTACACCTCTGAGTGCCAGGTAAAGATGCTCTTCTGCTTACAAGAACACTTGCAGTGGCTGACTGGTGGAGAAAGCTTGATGGTAATTTTGCTCATGTTGATCTCTCTGTTCATGCTTGGCTTACCCTGTTTCTGGACAGGTAGGACCTTTGTCTTGCACATTTAAAGCTGTTGGCCTTATCTATACAGGCCTAGGCACTTATGTACTGTGTGGCAAATCTAGCCATTTCAACAGATGTACCAATTTATATCTCTGTTGCAGATCTTCTGCATGTAATTACAATAATAGATGGCCTTTAATAAACTTGTACTATGTACCAGGTGCTAGACTGATAACTCTCTATATTGTTTTAAAACCTCATTCTGTAAACATAAGTTATTGAAAAAGATAATATGACTCATCTGGCCATGAAATAATCCAGCCATTTGGCATACATAAACTTGACCATCACCAGCTAGGATAGAAAAAAAGAGTGTATGTGTCTTTCCCTGAAATTTGGAGATTTTTGCTTTCTTGATGCTTCATCAAAGAAAGCGCTCCAAGCAGAGAAGAGGAGTCCCCGTTTCTCGTTCCAGTCCCATTACATTGTTGTGGACCAGGTGGAGTGAAGACAGTCAAGACTTATGCTTGTCCCCCTGAGGGTTTGTACTCTGTGGGTCCTAAATAGACTCAGAAGGAGAAAGTGACCCTGCCGGAGGTCAGCTCTCATCCCTAGCTCACCCACCCCTGCCAGAGAGAGCTGTTGGGGTGCACCCATCTGGGCAGGCTGCCCTTTTCTCAGGACTCCTTTAGCCATTTGCAAAGCCTGGCCACATTTTCAGCCTTGGTGGACTTTTCCAAGAGGACCAGAAGATGATGGGGTTGCTTTCCCTGCTGTGGGACATGGTGGCTTCCGTCAAGAACCATGACCAATGGCAGGAGAGTGACCGAGTTACAATAATACCTGTCCGTCTACCTCCCAGGAATGTCGTCAGTACGAGATGGCCTCATAGATGTGGAAGTCCCTTGAAAAGCATAAAAACACAAGTCAAAACAATAAAAGAACAAAGAGTTTTATGACTGCTATGACATCAGAGCATTCCAGTCCAGGAGAGTCAGGGCTGTTGACGACAAGCCAAGTTCTCTCTGTAGGGCCCAGGATTTTCACCCAAGTTTTAGCAGATTTGTCTAAAATTGGCCACTCTCCTAGCCACGGGAAGAAAGTGAAATAGAACAGTGAGCTCATATTTGGGGTCATATACTACCCCCAATTTTTTCTCTCAGACACGTAGAACTCACACCTACATGTATACAAAACATGCATGTAAGAAATACATACATGCTGTGTAAATGTTGCGAGGGAAAAAGTATAACCCAGAAGAAGCTGGAATTTCTCTCCTTGTCTAGATCCAGACCTGTTTCCCTCTGTCTCCAGCTTTGCAGCAGGGGTGGCCCCAGGCATCTTAAGTCTGCAAGATTTCTGCAGGCTCCCCAGGTTTCCCCTGGTTCCTCTGTCCTTGGGTTTCCATATCTTACAGGAAGTCTGTTTGCTGCTTAATCTGGGCAGCACTGAGAAACTCAGCTCCTCACTGATCTCAGCAATCATTATCCATCCCAGATATACCAGTAGATTTTGCGGGCTTGGGTGAGAGTGCAGTGGGTGTGCAGGGGGAAAAAGTTCCCATGGCCACAGAGAAGACAGTGTGAATTCGCTCAGGAGGCATTGTCTGAAGTAACCACCTTGTTTCAGGGGAGATTGAGAGCTTTTTTTCGAAGCCCAGTTTTTCTTCCCCTTCCTCACTTCCATCTACCTGTGGACACCTCACATCCCTAACCCCTTGGTGGTGGTGGTTTAATTGCTAAGTTGTGTCCGACCCCATGGACTGTAGCCTGCCTGTCTGTGGGATTCTCCAGGCAAATTACTGGAGTGGGTTGCCATTTCCTTCTCCCCCTAAGCCCTTAGGGGAGTATAATAACAAATTTCCTTTCCTCATCTCAAGCAGGACACCCCCCTCCCAGCCCTGATGGTGGGTGGGGCTCCCCTCTTCCACACGGCACTCTTTCAAACAATGAAAACATCTTCCTAAGTGAATCCAGAGAACAAATTATCTTCATCTCCTTCCAAAAGTATAAAATATTTATATATTACCTAAGTCCTTGACCCCATCAGGGCTGAACACTGATAACAAAATCATGCCCTGTATGTTCTATTTTTTTTTAAAGATGTGTCCAATATGTTTTGACTATAACTTTAAATACGTCACTTGTGAAAGCTTTAGATTGGACCCAATTGTCTTGAAGATCTAGCTGAGCTCGACATCCTATGTTGCTCTGCTATTCTACTGAGAGAAAAGCAGGAGGAAAAAAAAAAGCTTTATTTCTGTCTATAAAAAAAAAATGATCATCTGTCTAAAAATAATGTAAGGAGAACACCCACGATTCCTGTCCTCTCTCAAATGTCACATCCCATTGATCTAGGTCAGCCAGGAAGTCACTTAGCGCTTTCTTTCAAAAGTCATATTGTCCGGGGGATGAAGGACATCTTCTTTCACTTCTAATCAGCCAACCCATTACTCCTTGTCTGCATTTGTAGGTTTGCAGAGAAACTTAAGTGGCATGAGTCATGTTCTGAAAATCAAAATGCACTCGTGGAGCATATAAAATGAGCCATGAAGAGAGTAGGGATTGGAGCCACGGTGTGGCCCTTTGTGGAACATGACAACGTCCTGCGGACCAAGGTTTCTGAGTGTTGTTGAACTACGGAGGGTAATGACAGGGTTCAGGGTTTGCCAGAAAGTGTGTCATAACATGAGGTTTTAGGAAAAGTGCAGAGTGCCTTTAATCAAGCCTACGAGGAGCTTACTAATAGTGCCCTATTTGTCAGTTGTTTATGTGGTGGGTAGGTGGGCTGAAATCAGACCAGTTCCATTTTTTGTTATGAAAATTTAGAGTGTATGTATCTAATTCTTTTCTTCTCCAAGGAAACATTTACAAATGTTAATTACAGAGATTCTGGTTTCACCTATCCTGAAAGCACACTCTGGAGCATTACTTTTACTGGGGGTCACCTCTGTTAAGTGGGAACTTGAGTCTGAGTGACTTGGCAGGTCACCCTCAAGGGATAATATCTGTGTCTTCAAAGGAACCCCTTGGGATCCCCCACTTGTTTTGGGAAAGGTAATATTTTGGCCTGTGGATTCTGGCAGCTGGACAACATCTTGGGAGGATCCCAACCAACACAAATGATGGAATTTTTTACATGTTAAGCCTTCCATTTTGCCAAGGTACTTGTTACCTTATTTCTGTGGTGATGGCTGTTTGTTCAGTGGCAGAGTGTATGGTTGAGTCTTTGATCTCATCTCCTGAAGTTAATTGTAAACCTTTTGCATGATTCCCTATATTCCTGGATTACGAAATTACACCATCAGGCAATTCTTACTGTCATGGATAATTGTCTTAAATAGGGGAATAAGTTAGAGGGCTAGAATAAAGAATGAAAGTAAACATTTATGGGGAACATTACGCTTTAGAAAAAGGCATTACAGTGTAACAGTATGGTGAGTCCAATCCCAGATTTATAGTGATTTAATGAAATAAACAGCAGGCATTGGCTCTAGACATATGTTGACAGAGGCAGATTGAATATCAGAGATTTCTATTGTAAAGTAGTGATTTTTGTGTCCAAAATGTCATTATCTTCAAAAGATACATAGTCCTTTGAGGTCTGAAAATACCGATAGTTTCCTTTTACTGCTTCTTAAGCTTAGCACTCATTGTTTTATCTTGGAAGACATTTGCTATTTCTACATTAGGGCATTGTAATAGGATTTATATTACAGCAGTCAGCAGTCCCAAGACTGTTTGATAGAAAGGCTCAGGAAGAATGAGAAAACTTCTTATTCTGGCTGTCATAGATGATGCTTAGGTTTACAAAGGACTTCAGATAGAATGACAGGGAGAATTCATAACCTGATGCTTTTGAGTCAATTTCATGTTCTGTTTTTAATTAGAACTAACCCTCTTCTCTCTTTTTCATTTGCCAAGGAACATACCTTGCCTTATTTTCTTGGGGGACAAAAGTCTGCCAAAAATGGATTAAGAAACGGTTGATTTGGAATCATGTCATAACATAGAACTAAAGGAAAGGGTTGAACTGGCTGCTTAAGCCTGAAACAGTCCTCCAGAGTTGGTCCCACTGATGGCAGAGAAAGGCAAAGCAAACACAAATTGTGTTGAAGTGGCAACCAGTGTGATCCTAACTTTGAATATCTGCCAAAGCTGGGATGAAGGATTTCACTTAATGCAACTAGTATTTTATCCCACTGACCTAATTAGAAATTTGAGGCCCTTTCCCACACAGACTATAGGAATCCCTTTTCGATTTGGTTTTAAGATAATGATCACCTCATTATATATCTACAGCTTCCTTGCAACCCTCATCTTTGGTTTTAATACATAGCCTTCCATTGTTGAGCCCTAGCTTTCATGCGTTACAGGAGTATTCAGTGTTTTAATTATACCTGTACTTCTCATGCTTCTTTGAGTGCAGACCTAGGAAGTTGTTTGTGAATGAAGAGATCCAGCAGTGCTGTTTTAATATAATATTTTCCTTCCATAGGTCTTGAATCCTTCCCCTTATTTATTCAGCTCTTCATTTATCCCAACACTAGGATACAGAATTTCAGAGGTCACTTTTTCCCTTGAAATTCTGCATGTTATGTTGACTTAAAGAAAAATGATTGTATTTCAGTAAGTAATTCATCCAAATTTGAAGAAGGAGATTAGATTCAAATGTTATTCCAAATGGATGTTTTTTGAAAAGCCAAACTATCAAAAAAAAAAAAAAAGAAGGTAAAATAGAACTAAACAGAAAGCAAAATGCTTCCAGTTTGAATAAATAAAATTTACTAGATTGTCTCATTGCATATCAGCCCTTTCAAGATTTCAAGTCCCTACTCATTGGGAAATCTTGCTTATTTTCTATCGTAGTAACATATAGAGATTGCAATAGTTAATTGCAATTATTCACTCTAGACAAAGACAAAAAAAAAAAAAGAGTTTTTCCTCTACTAGTTTCTTAGTTTGTGTGCAAAGTTGCCATTCCAGATGGGGCCCATTATGCGATGTTGTATTTCAAAGAGAAACATTTCTTAAAGTTGCTGAGAAAAAGTCTATTAAGGAAATAAGAGCCGCTGAAGGAAAGACACATGTTATATATTTCTTCAATTAGTGGCAAAGTCCTGGTAGTATGATAAAGAACTGTGGGGGTTCTAAGTGAAATACGTGAATCTTCTCTCCTCCTTAGCCCACCCAATGCTGTTGTAAAAAGGGAGAGAGAATCATTGGATTCAGTTCTGGGGGAAAACCATTTCTGATTTTGTGCTGTGAGAACAGAGTTGCACTCTTTTGCTTAATGTGTCATTTATTAAAAGTTTTTCTCAGTAGGACAGCAAGCAATTATGTGAAGCAGCTGGGTTACAAGACGGCCTGCTCACATGTTATTACACGCAGAGGAATTATGGATTATGGAAAGATGAACAATGTAATTATGCTCATGGAGTGTCACTTATTATTAATTTTTAGGGTGAGATTTGTAATAATTTCATAATAGCTCTAAAAATCAGAGCAAATGTTTGGATTTCTAAGGGTTCTCCAAGGTTTAAAACTGGTCCATGGGTTTAATTTTGTCAAAATGTGGTCCAGTGCCTGACAGTGCTCAGTGTTTCAAGGGGAATGAAATCCTACAAAGGCTGAAGACAAAGTCTAAAACTTTTAATTTGAAATTTCTCATTTCATTAACTCTCATCTATCACAACCCCATTCCTTTGCTGGGATCCTATAGAGATGGACTCAGAAGAGGGTAGCCCACAGCTGCCTTGCAATTTACCCTGAGTAACTATGCAAAGGTGAAAAGAGGCTGTGCTCATGGAAGTCAGTTAACATCCTTCCTGGTTCCACCTGGCAATTATTTGAGGTGTATCATCTTCCAGAGACCTGCCAGTCACTCAGAAATCAGGGTCGTCTTTGCCTTTCTAGAGCCCCTTCCTTGGACTGTTCAAACTCCTTTTTCTTATTCTTCCCAACACCTGTGCCACCCTCTTCCTTCTAGTTTCTTGTTGGCAGTATTGCTAATTAGGCCGCTTTTTCAAACAGAATGAGGAGTCTCTTTTGCCAGGTAAGTGGGTGGTATTTGCAGTAAGTAATTAAAATGGATTCACTGAATTAAAAAAGCCTAATAATAACAATAGCAAAACAAGAACAACAACAAATGTGGGCAAAAACTAAAGTGACCTAGAAATGAAGCTACGTTAGTAAATGGTGAAGTGGCCTGAAAACTCTGCAGGTGTAGATATTTGAGTTGCTGGAAAAGAGGCTCTTTGGCCATCTAACGTAAAATAAAAAAGAATACAGAGTCATCATTATCTCAAATTTAGTGTATTTTAAAGTTACCCAGCTGCTATATAGTGATAGAGCTTTAATTTTTACCTCTAAGTATGTCTTTTCCAAAAGGCAATAACAATTTTCTTAGCCTCTGACTGCAGTATGTGTGTGTGTTTTAGTTACTCGGTCGTGTCTCTTTGTGACCGCATGGACTGTAGCCCACCAGGCTCCTCTGCTGCTGTTAAGTCTCTTCAGTCGTGTCCGACTCTGTGCGACCCCATAGATGGCAGCCCACCAGGCTCCCTCATCCCTGGGATTCTCCAGGCAAGAGCACTGGAGTGGGTTGCCATTTTCTTCTCCAATGCACGAACGTGAAAGGTGAAAGTGAAGTTGCTCAGTTGTGTCCGACACTTAGCAACCCCATGGCCTGCAGCCTACCAGACTCCTCCATCCATGGGATTTTCTAGGCAAGAGTACTGGAGTGGAGTGCTATTGCTTTCTTCAGGGGATCTTCCTGACCCAGGGATTGAACCCAGGTCTTCTGCATTGCTGGCAGATTCTTTACCATCTGAGCCACCAGGGAAGTCCAGTAGCTACTATTAAAAGTTCAAATGCGGTTAAAAAAAAATCCCTAAAAATTGCCAGTGGAAAAGTCTGCTAAAACGTAATGCTTACTTTTCCAGCCCTTTTTTAAAAAACTGAAGTATAGTTGATTTACAGTGTTGTTCTAGCACTTTATATATCATACAAACATAAATCACAGATACCAATCTATGTAAATACATTTTTCTGTGTGTGAAAATCGATTTAGTCAACAAACACCTATTATGTTCTAGGCTGCGCGATACTGTGGTGAATGAAAACAGATGTAGTCCCTCCCCTCATGGAGCTTACAGCCTACTGCAGGAGAGAGACATTAATTAAAGGATCATGTAACTGGATATAATATTACAAATGTGACAAGTACCATAAAGAGGAGGTATATATATAAGACGATACATTAGGGAACGAGGGCTTAATCTAGGATGTCAGAAAACGTTTCACGAGGAAATGGTGATACTGAGTTTAGATTTCAAACAAGATGGGGATGAAGGGGAAGGAAGGATCCAGAGCAGCTAAGTAGCTTGATTAAAGCCTTTGTGATAGGAAGGAGCATGTACACTGAGAAAATAAGTGGTGGGTAAGAAGCCAGACTTTGTGGGGCATTGTAGATACCAGGGAGGACTTGGTTCTCAGCCCTGAAGTAATGGATGCTGGGATTCAGGCATGAAGGTGGCACATGTTTCATCAGGCTCAGCCCAGCTTCAGTGTGGAACTGATTGGAAGAAGCAAATTAGATTCAGGGGGTGTTAAATGAGAGGCTGTCATGGTAGAAGGGAGAGAGATGCTGGGAGTGTGAACTAGAGGAGCAGTACTGGGGCTGGAGGAAGAGAACTTGATGATGAACTGTATGTGGGGGAGGGGGGAGTAAGAGAGAGGAGCCAAGGGAGCGTCTTTCCCTGGTGTTTGCTGTGGTTGGCTTTCAGGCTTTTTGTCCATTTGACTATACTGCATGCATGTGTGCCCAATTGCTAAGTCATGTCTGACTCTGCAACCCCATGGACTACAGCCCGCCAAGCTCCTCTGTCCATGGGATTCTCCAGGTGAGAATGCTAGAGTGGGTTGCCGTTTTCTCCTTCAGGGGATCTTTCCCACCCAGTGATCAAACCCACGTCTCCTGTATCTGCTGCATCAGCAGCTGGATCTTTACCACTGAGCCAACTGGGAAATACATTAGACTATAGTGCTCTCCCTCTTTTTTCTTTACTGATTTGAAGGATATATTCATACATTAGGGATATTATCCTTTCTTCTGTTACATGTTCCCGATATTTTCTTCTGGTCTCTTCCATGTCTTTTTTATTTTACAATATTTTTTAATGATTTACATAGTTATACTTGTCAGTTTTTTTTTTTTTCTATCAAATTTTATGCCTTCTGAGCTTTTCTGATAATGTCTAGTTGGTTTTTAAAATTCATTTGGAACTTATATGTTATGAAGTAGGGATTGATCCTGTATTTTCTAGTGGGCATTAAATTGTATTTATACCATTTAGTCTCTTTTCCCAATTAATTTAAAATAAAACCCCATATATACATATTCAGCAGGTATTCCTTACATTATTCTAATTCATTGTTCTAGATGACTTTCCTGTGCTAATCATGCACTGTTTTAACTAGCATGTGTGTGAGTGCTTAGTCACTCAATTGTGTCTGGCTCTTTGCGACCCCATGGCCTGTAGCCCACCAGGCTCCTCTGTCCATGGGGATTCTCCAGGAAAGAATACTGGAGTGGGTAACCATGCCCTCCTCCAGGGGCTCTTCCCAACCCAGGGATCGAACTCAGGTCTCCCACATTGCAGGCGGCTTCTTTACCATCTGAACCACCGGGGAAGCCCAAGAATACTGGAGTGGGTAGCCTGTCCTTCTCCAGGGGATCTTCCTGACTCAGGAATCAAATCGGGGTCTCCTGCATTGCTTATTTTAATTAATTAGGGCTTCCCAGGTGGCCCAGTGGTAAAGAATCTACCTGCCAATGCAGGAGATGCAAGATTGATCCTTGGGTTGAGAAGATCCCCTGGAGGAGGGCATGGTTACCCACTCCAGTATTCTTGCCTGGAAAATTCCATGGATAGAGGAGCCTGGCGGGCTCCATTTGTAATAGTCCATGGGGTTGCAAATAGTTGGACATCACTGAGCACACAGTCACACATTTAATTAATTAAAAATATTTTGTATTCCTCTGATACATTTTCTGTTAGACGTCTAGAGAATCAGCTAGTCAGTTCTATGAAAGGAACTCTTGTGATTTTGCTTGAGATTGCAGTGCATTTATAGATTAATTTAGAAAGAATTAGCGTTTTTTGTTACAACATTGAGTCTTCCTACCTAGCAACATGGCATATCTCTTCATTTATTTGATGGGGTGTGTCTTCTTTTATGTCCTCCCGTAAAGTTTTATATTTTTATTCATATAGATCTTAAGGCAAAGTTATTTTGTTTTACTTGAATTATCTTAGAGTTTCCTACTTCTTGACTTCAGTTAAGTTGTATATTTATAAATACTATTCCATCTTCTCCATGTGATTAAGATGTGTCCTCTTTCTCTTAAAAGGTTTGACATCTGTTCCAGGCAGGAGGATAGGGGTAAGGTGGATTTTTCTTTTCTTGGAGTAAATACCTTGATAGAGACTTTCAAATCAATCTCTCTGCAAGTGATGGCCTGCCTTCTCTAGCACAAGGTTTAATGTGAGTGGAGGTTATATATTTGTGCTCTATATCTACATCTTTCGAAATGCACTCTCTAATGATTTGGAAATATTCCAGCATAATTTCTCTGCTGGTACACGTTCAAGGCCCAGCAGAAGAATCACTCATCCTTAACCTTATTTGTTTATCTGCTCGCTGATCTTTCTCTTGACTGCTACCTCTTAGATGCATTGAAGGGTCAAGGGAATCTAGCCAAAGCCCTTAAGGACCAACCCTAACGTTCATCTTCTGTGCTTCTGAAAGACATTCTCTTCTTGCCCCTTCTGCTCCTGCAAAGAAGGGAGTTATCAATAGATGTTATGATTGATAATGCACACAGAGCATGCACAAAAAATAGATCAAAGACTCTGAACATGTTTATCTGTTTGATGGATCCAGCTTTCTTTGTTCACACAGTTTCGCTCAAAATTGTTCTTTCAGTGTCCAAGCTAAGCTTGTGTCTAGTGATGCAGACTTGATTTAAATTAGAGAGACCCGGTAAGTGCCCTGGCTGAGCTGGGAGGGACAAAGCTGGCTTTCGTCAGCCCCTTTCTATCATCTCTGTGTGCCCTCAGCCTCTTTGGTTTTCTTGCTTGTGAAGCTCTGTCAGTGATACTGGTGTCTTTGTTTTGTAGACGTAGCCTAGGCTTTGCAGTGGTGATGGCCTGCCGCTTTTATAGATTTCTTTGGGTGTTAATATTTTCCTATTATGCCTGTTGTCTGGGCCTCACTTCTCTGCCTGGTACTGTAATACACAGCTTTCAGTATTCTGATGGGATAGCATGGGTCTGCCATCACTAGCTTGATTTTTTTTAACAGGAACTCAGACAATAAAGGCCTTGAGAAAGCAAATGTGAGAAATGCATGCTTCTGTCTAGGGACATGAGTGCAAAAACAAAACAAAATAAAACAAAACAATACTGTCTATTTTGTTAGTTTCTGCCACCCTGTTTTTACAGTAAAGAACTAGAACCCTTCCCTGCACCCTGGGCATGAGCAGAGAAATTGGCTGCAGCCGTCAGAGGCTGCACTTTGAGATATTAAATGTTTCCTTATAAACATGTAATTATCACCTGTTGTCTGCTTTCTCTCCTGCTGCTCAATAAGTAAATGCCTTTTTGATTTAAGGAGAACACTACTACTATTACTTCTCCTACTAACAATAACAATAAATGTGCATGTAAAAGAGAAATTCATAAAACCTAGTGACAGGTAACTATTAATCCCTCCTTTGTGCATTAATTGAACCTAAGTAGATAACATATACAGCTTTGTTGGAACTAGCTCTGTGTGGAGCAGGTTTTTGAGGAGGGGATCTCTGTGTTTCTTCAGACTCAGTCATGAGGTTTCATTTAAGAGTGACATGTTAATGAGACTTTAAACAGGATTTGGGGATTTCAGGGGAAGAGGCACATTCAAGAAAGGATCATAAGTTTTGACTGTTCTAAAGGGGGGAAATGTGGAAAGTCAGAAGTGGTCTCTCTTCTAGCTCCTAGGCAGTGTCACATGTCTAGTTTCTAGCTGTCTGTATAGAGTCCTTCTTATCCTTCTTTGTTGCAGTTACCCAGTTGTTCTTGCTGATTCCTCTTTCTCTGCCCTGGGTCTTCAGTGATATACTTCTCTGCTCTCGCATGTCTTGTCCTCCCATTTTGTACTGAATCCCAAAGTTGTGTTTCTTCTTTTATAATCAGAGCTTTGGCTTGGCACATGGTTGTCTACTTTGAAACTACATTTTCCAGCCTCCCTTGCAGCTAAAATTCTGCCTATAAGTTAGGTTCAACTTAAGTTCTCCCAGGAGATTTAGAAGAAGAGAGCTTGGCTTCTTTTGGATCCTGACTGTCTTATGACCAGCCAGACTGTGGATTTCCTGCACTGACTTCCTATCCCCTCTTAACTGGGGGTCAAGAAGCAGTGGGGGTCGTGGCCCCTTCTTGATCTCGTGTCTCATCTCTGAGTGCTGCTCCTCATGTCCATTTTCCTGCTTCCTGCTGCACTAGGGGCTTCAGATTAGACATAGGGCCATGGCTCTAGTTTTGCCTTTGAGTTAGCGGGCCCCATGCTAGGTTGGTTCTGGGTTGCTCTAGACATCTCTCACTCTTTTCAGTGGTTTTATAAACCCCTCGGTCCCTGTATTAAACTCATTTTGCTTAAAAATACTTAGAGGTAGGTCTCAATCCTGTGCTCATCCTACGATAAATAACATTAATTATATCCATGCCCATAAAATAGGTGGGTATCTCTGAGTGCTGCTCCTCATGTCCATTTTCCTGCTTCCTGCTGCACTAGGGGCTTCAGATTAGACATAGGGCCATGGCTCTAGTTTTGCCTTTGAGTTAGCGGGCCCCATGCTAGGTTGGTTCTGGGTTGCTCTAGACATCTCTCACTCTTTTCAGTGGTTTTATAAACCCCTCGGTCCCTGTATTAAACTCATTTTGCTTAAAAATACTTAGAGGTAGGTCTCAATCCTGTGCTCATCCTACGATAAATAACATTAATTATATCCATGCCCATAAAATAGGTGGGCAAGGATAGTCCTCATAGAGTAACCACCAGTGAGTTCCATGGGCCAGGCTTCTGGTGAGGCCCTTGACCTTTTCTCATTGATTCATCCCATCCACCATTCAGGGCAGGCATCACTGCCATCTTACTGAGGTCTCTCTCTCTCTCAAGAGGGCTGGGGAGGTCTGTAACAAGCCTTTGGCCACAGGGGCTGAAATCCCACCCCTTTAAGCCTTCTCTGTCACCCCAGCTGTGAGCAGAAATTGTTAGGATGTCAGAAATCAGTGCTGCCTACTGAGATGCCAAAACAGTGTCTTTCACTTTCACATGGAGAAACTGAGTCTGCCAGAGGGGCGTGACCTCATTGCTTTAACTCTTCCCCAGGAGCTGGATGCTCTGCACAGTGCGGTTAGACCCATGGCCTGAACCCACAGTGGGAACTTAGGTCTCCATGTGGTGTGATGTGTTACTCTCGCAGCCTCCCCCTCACCACCGTCATTCTCCTTCTAGGGAGGAGTGGGTGCTATCATCAGTCCCTTCTAAGAACTGCCAGTGGCTGAAGAGTTTAGTACACTCTATTTAAAAAAAAAAAAAAAAAAAAGCAGCAGTGCCTGTATTGTGAACACTTCAGAGGCTCTCACAAGGCAGGAGTGGAAACGGGGATGGAGGCCACTCCCGGCCGCAGCCCAGTTCTCTCTCCTGTTCCTTCCTGCATCCCCGGCTGCCCCTTCCCTGGCTGGAGTTGTTGAAGGCCTGGGAGGCTCCCCTCTCTGTGTGTCTCCCACCACCCAAGTCCTTGTGTCCCGCTCACTGTGTCTGGCTCCTTTTACTCCGCGCTATACTCAGGATTGACTTTTTCTCCAGCCAGAGTCATGAGGCAGACACTTTGGGTTTGGGGTGAAGTAAAGCAAGCCTTCTCTGCTGTGTTGCGATTCTAGGGCATTTCAGCCATTCTAACTTAAAGGTATTTTCCATGGGTCTCAGCTTCTCAGAGTTTTTACTAATGTGGGGAAGCGGTGTCAGGAAGCTAAGTAGGAAATATTAACTGGCCTGATTTTGCCTTTATTGTGCACATATACCCCAAGAAATCTTGAGGAAAAAGACTGGCGAGGCCAAAGCAGAATTTAGGGACTGAGATGGTAACCGTTTTATTATCACTCCTTATCAGTTCTCTGCACAGCCATCCCTGGAAGGTCCTCTGTCCCATGTATGGCCCTCCCAACTTGAGTGCAGTCTTTCTTCTGTGAAGCCTCAGCTCAGTGGTTACCGCCTCTGTGAAACCTGGCAGACAGCGTTAATCCCTTTGTCTTCAGCAGCCCACAAGCTTTGTTGACACAATAGAAATACTACTATAGCACTTAGCACAGAGCGCTGTGAAAAGCTGTTTGCTTATCTGTGTCTCGCACTACATCTTGACCTCCTTAAGGAGAGTGACTGCATCTTACTCATCTCTTAATCCTCCACAGCTAAATAAATATTTGCTAAATCAAGCCAAATTCCCATCCCAATTCAACGTAACACATCAAAGTACAGAGTTCTTGAATTTTTAGGACCCGTTGATTGTACAGTCACTTTGATTTAAGTAGTGTTTGGGATGTATTCCATGTCCATGTGTGATGTTCCCTTAAATGTATTGCTGATGAACATGGATTGCAGAGCCCAGCTCCCCACTGTGAGTGCTGGCTCCACCGTGGCTAAACTCTGTGCCCTTGGTTGGACAAGGGTCTTAACTCTTCTTTGGTTTCCTCACCTTTAAAATGTGGCTGAAGATAGTATTTATCTCATCACAGGGTTGTGTGAAGATTCAATCAATGAACATTTGAAGAGCATCTAAACTACATCCTGGCAGACAGTAAGTGCTATCTAAGTATTTGTTGTTATTGTTATCTTGATACCACTTAGAATAAAATGTAAAACCTGAAATGTACACCTTAAACTCATTTTAAAAAGCTGGCTTGAACTCTTAGAAATCATGTAGAACAATTTCCACAACACCAGCTGCTTCCGAAGTTGGCTGTTCTTTCTCGGACACTTGAAGGGTTACTCTTGCCCCACCCATAAGGACTTTGATTCTCTTCTTGCAGTATCATTTTTCTTCCTTTTTGTCAGTCTTATTTTCACTTGAAGGGCCAGCCCAGTGCCTTGTATGCTTTAACATCACCTGGCAGGAAATCTAACAAACAGTAAGTACCTAATAAAATGGTAAATGAACCAATGAATCACCCAGAGAACCCACACAGAACACCTGGAATCAATGAATAGACACTATATATATGCTGATACTTGGAGTTAGAATCAACAAACTAACAAACAAGCCCCTGCTTCAGCTCTCGACAGGCACACAGTCTAATTTTGGAGACAGAGCTAAATGGGCCTCAGGTTGCCTATACATCTTTTGCCTGTTTTCTTTATTACTTTGCCTCTTCTCTTGTCCAAACTGAGATATGGACAGTTTTCTCCATGCTCTTCTTCATTATTAATCCATCGACACTTCTTGCTCTCTGCCTCCATCTTACTGCCCTAAAATCCACTCTCCTGCTTGAGTGAGTCCTTGGTTTGTACATGGCAGCTGTCTTATCATCTTCTATATATCCAGACTGTTCAACTAACTATTTATACTTTTGATGCCGTCTTTCTTTCTTATGTGCTCTGCTCTGTGAAGGCATGAGTTTGCCTACATTATTATTACTCCAGGACTCTTCCAGGTGCTACAATTGGAAACCATTTAATAAATGCTTTTGGATTAAACATTGGTACTTACCTTGGGTGACTTCAATATGTGAGGTAAATAAGGTAGATGATATGGCCAGTATGATCATTTATTCTTTCACTTCTTGAAAACCTATAGAGTTTATATCACAGGTGTAGTGCCAGGTGTTGACAGTCTAACTGGAGAGACAAGATTAAAAGATACTAAAATACATCATAACTTGCAAAATTGTTTGATACAGCATTGGCGGTGTTCAGTGAAAGGACCTTCAAGTGGGGAAGGCCAGAGTGGTCACAGCTGATTTTCGTGCAGAGAGTAGAAAGGACAGAAAGATTCATGCTTGTGATGGTAAGGTAGTCAAGTGTTCAAGAAGAGGAGTATGGCAGAGAGGCAGGAGTGAGCATGTCATGTGTGGGAGTGAGACCAGTTTGACGGGAATGGAGAACAGGAAACTTTGAATGCCAGGTCCAGATATTTGATGTAGACAGAATCAGATTTCTGAGACAGGATTGTGATGGAATCAGTAGGGAAGATAATTTAAGTTTTGAAAATAGGATTGAAGAACAGAAAACATAGCTTGAGGGAGGCTCGCTGGGAACCCCAGTTTCGATGAGTCAAGATGGCACCATGGGAATGGAGAGGAGATGGGAACATGAAGATATTAGGAAAGAGAAACAGAGCCTGGCAGATCTTCCTTCTTGTTCTTTGATTAGACTTCTGGCACATTTTTGGCCTGTGGGAATGCTGTGGCTGCTTTTATGTCACATTTCTATAATTACTCTGGGCCCCATCTCACCTTGCTGCTGCTGCTGCTAAGTCGCTTCAGTCGTGTCCAACTCTGTGCAACCTCCTAGACAGCAGCCCACCAGGCTCCCCCGTCCCTGGGATTCTCCAGGCAAGAACCCTGGAGTGGGTTGCCATTTCCTTCTCCAATGCATGAAAGTGAAAAGTGAAAGTGAAGTCGCTCAGTCGTGTTCGACTCCTACCAACCCCATGGACTGCAGCCCACCAGACTCCTCCGTCCATGGGATTTTCCAGGCAAGAGTACTGGAGTGGGATGCCATTGCCTTCTCCCGCATCTCACCTTAGCCCTCCTTATAAAGTATTCACATAGAATACAAACCCATAGAGATGTGTTAGGTGATGTGATGGTTAAGTTTTCTGTGTCAGTTTGCCTGGGCTACAGGATGCCCAAAGAGCATATTAAATGTTAGTCCTGGGTGTGTCTGTGGAGTGTTTCTACAATGAGATTAGCACTCAAGTCAGTGGATGCAGTAAAGGAGACTGCCCTCCTGAGTGTGGGTGGCTGTCATTCAGTCTGTCCAGGAGAACAAAAGGCGGGCGAGGAGGATTATGCCACTTTTCTCCTGCCTTGCTGTGGAGCTGGGACATCTCATCTCGTCTTTCCCTGCCCTTGGACTGGGATTTACATCATTGACTGTCCTCATTTTCTGGCCTTTAGGCTCAGATTGAGTGACCTCACTGGCTTTCCTGAGTCTCCAGGGCTTATAGAGGACAGGTTTTGGGGGTTTTTCAGCCTCTAATAATTGTTTGAGTGAATTCTTCAAAATAAATCAATCTTTCTCTGTTTCTGAAAAAATGTATATATTCAATTTCTGTTTCTCTGGAGAAGTCTGACTAATACAGGGAGGGAAAATTTCAATCACATGAAGCACAGGTCTGTGTTACTGGACCTGTGCTTATGATGGTGATGTGTGTTCATGAAATGCTCAGGAAGACCCTGCACAGCTGGCCAGCTGGCTAGGACTTTAGGGAACCGTCCTTGTTACAGTGTGGGTTTCCCTGGTAGCTCAGCTGGTAAAGAATCCACCCTCAATGTGAGAGAGCCCGGTTCGATTTCTGGGTCAGGAAGATCCCCTGGAGAAGGTATAGGGTACCCACTCCAGTGTTCTTGGGCTTCCCTGGTGGCTCAGATGGTAAAGAAACCACCTGCAATGTGGGCGACCTGGGTTTGATCTCTGGGTTGGGAAGATCCCCTGGAAGAGGGCATGGTAACGCACTCCAGTGTTTTTGCCTGGAGAATTCCATGGACAGAGGAGCCTGGCAGGCTAGAGTCCATGGAGTCACAAAGAGTCAGACACGACTGAGTGACTAACACTTTCACTTTTCACATAATGAATGACAGATGTCTGACATGCTTTCCGTCTCTGCCACACCCCTCCACACTACTAGCAAGAAGATAAAAATGGAAGCACATGGAAGTTAGGAACCAACCAATCATCAGTTCCTCTCCATCAGCCCCCCATTCCCATTCTGCACGTTTGTATATGAGCTCTTTGTGACATTGTTAATTGTCAGAAGACAGCTTAATGAAGCTGCCCTGAGTCTGGTAAGGATTCAGCTTTCTCAGCCACACTGAGTTACTTGACAAACCTCAGTTATATTTTCTCCCTGTTCTCTAAAGATATTTTAGCCTGACGTATTAGTTAGCCTTCATAGAAGCTGCTAGTGTTCTTTGCTGCTGCTTTATGGTGATCAGTTTTCTTGAGGTGCAGCTTGTTTTGAGGGCCTGGTATGTCTGGCACTTCTCTTTATACCTGGCAGAAGTGCTCAGTAAGGAGTGGTTGAAAGAATGAATGAGTAAATGAATTCCCTGGAGTGCTAGAACTAGAGGCAAACTCATAAAAACAACACAACTTTGTGACTGATCATGATTTTTGAAGAACTAAAAATAAGTGTACAGCATAAGTTCAGAAATAGGTAGATAAAGTAACTTGGAATATGGGAGAAAATGTAGCTTAAGCATCAAGTATATTTATGTTGACTTTAAATGATAATAAATGGAGGAATGGCCAAACTGGTGTAGTGTCCATGTCACAGAACCATGGAATTTAGGGATCATCTACTCAGATCCTGCAGGCTTTTTAACTGATGTTTAGAAGAAAGAAGTTTGTCCATGGCACTGTGTCTGATGATTGTACCTGAAATAGCATCCAAAATGGGTATCCCCAGCTCTGCCCAAAGAATGCTGCTTTTGAAGACTCATCCATCAGGGACCCATCCAGGAGATCTGCAGATGCTGTTGGAGCTTGCAGGGCTCAGACTACTCTTCTCCAAAGGTCTTTGGCCAACAATTCTTCCTGAGGCTTTTTTGGTTAATATTGGTTAATGAAGATCTACTTCACTTCTAGAAATAGAAATGCTAGCAGCAGAAGAAAGATCAGGAGGGAAGAAGAGGAGGGCTAGGAAATGTGGGGATGCTGGTGATGGTGGTGGGGCTGCGTGTGCCTGAGACCCAACGTGATGGTGGCACAAGTTGTTATGGACCGAGTATTTGTCTCCCCCTCAAATTCACAGGTTGATGCCCTGACCCCTTATGTGAAGGTGTTTGGAGGTGAGACCTTGGGGAAGTTATGAGATTTATATGAGGTCATGAGGGCAGATCTCCAAGATGGGATTTAGTATCTTTACAGGAAGATAAAGATGCCAGACCTCTCTCTCATCCATAGGAAGACATGGATGTCACAGAAGGCAGATGTCTACCATCTTCCAAATCTATCAACACCTTAATCTTGGACTTCCCAGCTTTCAAGACTGTGAGAAATGAATGTTTGTTGTTTAAGACAGGCAGTCTGTAGCTTTTCGTTATAACAGCCTGAGCAGGCTAAGATACATGTTGATGCTCTGAGAGTTTGGAGAGTCCCTTTCTGTTGCTGGAGCAGAAAATAAATACAAGCTTCCAGTGAACCAGATATTCCAGAGAGTATTTACTAACCTATTCAGAGGTTGCTTTTTTTAAGGATGTATTTGAACTGGGACATGATATAAAGTAGGGCATTTTTCCCCCTGAGTATGGAGAGGCAGAGAAAATTACCCTGAGAGAGAGAAGAAAGAAGCAACCTCACAGAGCAGAGCAAAGGCGGCTAGCAGTGACCCCCTCAGTGTTGGTGGGTAAGAATGTCTGTTTCTGCTCACTTCCCATCTGAGCCTCATTCCTCTTGTTCCTCCTACTTGCCTGAAACTAATTTAAATGTTTTTGTTTCTTGCAATCAGAGAGTCCCTGGCTAATACCTGGAGTTATAAATTGCAGTTTTTTGCTTTCCTTATCCCACAACAAACCCAAACACCTAATCCAAGAAAGTAAAGAAAAGCAAAATCACCAACAATTAATGCAGCAGCGATAAGCATTTATATGAAATTTTGGTTTCATTCATTGCTTGCAAACTGATCTTCCAGTCTGTCATTTAAATGATATTTCTATATCAAAATGTACTGTACATTCTTAACACCCAAATTAATAATTTTTAAACTTATTTCAAAGTTAATGTCATGGGTATGTAATAGTTTGGTCTATTTGCAGGTTAACTTTAAATGTACAGTGGGCTTCCCTGGTGGCTCAAGCAGTAAAGAATCTGCCTGCAATGTGGGAGACTGATGTTCGATCCCTGGGGGAGAAGATCCCCTGGAGAAAGAAATGGTTACCCACTCCAGTATTTTTGCCTGGAGAAATCCATGGGCAGAGGAGCCTGTCGGGTTACGGTCTGTGGGGTTGCAAAGAGGTGGACATGACTGAGTGACTAATACACACATGTAGTGTAAAGAACAGGGACAGTTTTGCTCCCTGGAGGCTCAGTCTATAGTGGCTATGGAGCACTGGCCAATCAGTTAAGGTCTTTGGATGTCAGTTTCTCTCATCATTCCTAAAATGGAGACAAGTATTTTCACCATAGAACTGTTATGAGAGGTAAATGACAGTCTACATAAATTACAATTGTTTGACTCATAACGGCTCTCAACAAATGGTTATTCTTTACTTCTCTTTCTTTTTTCCTTGCCATGGCAAGATGAGTTCCATCCATTGACGTAAATGTTAGTCCTCTACTTACGTAGGAACTTCAAACACATCAGTTACTTGGCTTATTTTTGCTAAGCTCCAAATAGATGTCAGTTGACTTTTGCATTATTACTCACAACACTTTGTCAAAGAATATTTCCTTATATTATTTGAAATGAAGTATTTCATTGTTCCCCGACCTTAGAAAGAGAAGGAGTTCTCCAAAAAGGCAGTTGACTAAGTGTGTATCTTAACTCAAAGAGTTGTCTGCAAGTAGTCTCTGTATTTTATGGAATGATGACCGTAGCATGAAGGGAAGAGTAAGTTCTTTTGGAGAGCAATATAATGGCACCTTCTTAGATTCATTCATTTTTATAATCAGCTAGAGGGATCCTGACTTGATTTCAGTGTGATTTAGTTTATAACTGGTTTAAATCTGAACTCCATTAAAAACCAATCAGGAGACTTGCCCTGTAGGAATTATCCTTTTATGAAGAAGTCATCATTTCAGAGCCCCTCACCTTTTTTTTTCTTGTGGATGAGTTATTTGGCTTACAGCTTTCCTAGGTTTTCCTTATTGGTGCCTTCATATATAAATTTGAATATGAACATGAGTAAATTGTAGATTCCCTGTTGGCTATGGCTTTGTTCTTTGGAGTGGAGATGAATTTCTCAAAGTTCTTTTCATCATCTATCCTGTGGATTCTATCACTGGAGAAGTTGAGAATTATTATGCAGAGTATGAGTCTGGGTTTAAGAAGAGATTGGAATATGTTTTAATAGGAGATATAACGTAATCATCATGCAGATATTGAGAGAAACAGCTCCATGACTCAAATGGAACAACAGAGTACCCGTGATTAATTCTGAGAGTATAAAGCCCGCACCCTATTTCTTCTGTACTTACTGTAAGCCTGTACACATGTTTGGGCTTGATAAGTGTGCTTTCTAATAACGTTGCTAACATTGCTAATAACTTTAACACTAGGCATCCATTTTAGGAAATGAACTCTCATAGTTTGGCACCAGTAATAACGACAATAGAAATAAGACTGAAAAAACAACAAGAATGAGGAGGATTACTACCTCCCGAGCACTTGCTTAATGCCTGGCATTGTGCCCAGGATGTGACATGCTCATTGGCGCATAACACTCGGAGCCACCTTTTGAAACAGGTTCTATTGTTATTTCCTCTTGACCACTGCTGAAATCAGATGAAGTCACTTGCCCAGGAACACAAAACTAGTATACAGTGTAGTGAGGTTCAAACCCAGGCAGTCTATTCTGCTGGGTAATTCCACCAATACTTGACATCTAATTCCGCAGAAGAGTATTAGCTGAGCAAAATCAGACTGAACTTACCATTGATGTGGGAACTAGTCAGCAAGTAGGAAATTTAGAGCAGTGGGAAATCTCTCCGTGAATGGCAGATGTTGTTGGACACAAAAGTTCTTACAACTGCTTGCTTCCTTGGTCAGATTCAATTTTAGAAAGGTGCTGATTCACTGATGCAGTTGCTTTGCATTATGGCCAGATGCTGATTCAATACTTGAGACTGTTGCCGTTCGATTCAGTCTAATGGGAAATTAACAAGTGACTTCTGGGGAAAGCAAAAAAAAAAAAAAAGAAAGAAAGAAAAAGAAAGAAATGGCTAGGGTGGGTTACAGATAATAATCTTGTTCATCAAGGAGCTGCCAGTCCCCCACCCCCACCCGGTCCTCCCCTGAAGGCATCTCACTGATGGCCAGTTGCTTTGTCTTGGTTGACACAAAACTCTGTTGTTTGTCCAGCTGTTGCCAAGTGACGCTTTGACATTTGCATAGCCAGGAAGTGCTGGAAACTTGGGCTCCAACATTGCCCTGTCTTATTTTTATACTAATTAGGAGTTAAAAATTATTTTTAGCTTTCTGGCAGGAATTATTTATTGCAGCTTCTATTTTAACTTTGTAAATAAAGTTCTATTTCCTGGTTGCTTGGAATGAGAAGTTTATGACTTATAGCATCTCCTGGAAGAAGTGGATTTCTGTGTGGAGTTTATGAAACAACTTCCAGGACTGAGTAGCAGGGAATGCTCCATGGAAAAGCCTTGGGACATACTTAGGAAGAATTACTCACTATTACCTGTAAAAGTATAGCACTTTTCTTGTTTTCATTTTATTCAAATGTGTAAAGACTGGTAATTTCTATGGAATCAGAAAAATCTCTCCTTTGCTTTGACAGCTTAGTAGAATAAAGACTATATGTTGCCTTGGTTCTCGATCTTTCTTGGTTACATATCAGCTCTAGTTCTTCAGTGTACTGCGTGTGCTTCGTCTTTGAATCAAGTCAGAATTCACTCGGAAGATATTACAATGTTCCTATGTATTGCTTCTCTTGCTGTCTTTGTTATTTATATAATACTGTTTTTAAATGTTACTGTTTATTTTCCTTTTTCATATGATCTCATTAGGTTTGATTTGGAAAGGACGTGATTAAGGTCAACCATTCGATATGTCTTGTATATGCTTGCACTGTAATGAGCAGCATGAGAGGGATTTCAGAATATAGTAGCAAAAAGGTCACCAATGAGAGTCTTAAATAGGAGGAGGAAGAAAGAAAGAAAAAGGAAAGGGCATCCTAAAATATGTATCATCACTTAGAAATCTACTCTGTTTCTCTAATCCTAAACTCCCAAGTTTAGGATTAGAACTATTGATTTCTCGTCTATACAATTAGCACCAGAAATATCAGTGCATTAGCCACTATTGCCTCTACCTTGAGAACTTTCAAAATTGAATGTTTCATATTCTGTTCCCCTGGTAGGTTAAAAAAATGCTGTTCTTACTTGACATATTGCATAAGTTAACAGTTTCTGAAAAGTTCTATTGACTTATCAGAAACAATCTCTAAATGCATAGCAAATGCAAAGTCATATTCAAAGAAATTGACTGTAAGAAATTTGGTGCCATGTGATTTCAACGTGCCTCTAAAGTGTGGGACTTGAGCTTGTAGTTTCCTCCTGGATTAAGAAGACATGTGAGATTGCTAGTGAGAACCTTCTCCACAGCACAGGAAACTCAGCTTAATGCTCTGTGATGAACTAGATGGATGGGTTGGGGGATGGGGTGGGAGGGAGGCCCAAGAGAAAAGGGATATATATATGTATATATAGCTGAGTCCCTTCATTGTACAGCAGAAACTAACCCAACATTGTGAAGCAACTATATTCCAATAAAAAAAGGAAGATGTGTGAACTTGAACTGGAAACAGAACAGAACCACTGATGGTTTTGTTTGTCTTCTACCCCATTCTCTTGGCCTCTAAGTGCACTTGTTTATAGTGTGGTTGAATAAGGGAGATGAGTAGTTTTTAGTGTGTGACCCTCTCAGTTTTAAGTCTGTACCTCGGCTTTTCTCATCTCTGGGAGGTCACAGAGGTAGGTCCTCTGCTGGTAGTGACTTGGTGTGTGTGGAGGGTAGGGTGTACCAGCAAATCTCATTCCACTCAGGTAAATGTAAGCATGCTGAGTGCCTTCCTTGCTCTTGGCTGGAGGCTTCAGTTTCCCTACCACAAGCACCTCTTGTAGGTCTGTTTTCAACATGGCAGCTTGTTGCTGCAGAAGAGGTGATGAAGGGAAGAGGGAAGTTGGGAGGGGAGGGAAGGAGCGGAAGAGAGGCAGAGAAGGAGAGAGGGAAGGAGGGAGGCAGGGAGGAAGGGAGGCAGGGATTAAAGGAAAAGCAGGACAGTACCCAAGAAGCCAGTCTCATATATCCTAATCTCAAGAGTAATGTGTCATCACTTCTGCCGTTTTCTGCTGGCCATACAGACCAAATCTAATACAGTGTGGGATGAGACTTCACAGGGGTGTGAATGCTAGGAGGCAGGGATCATTGGTGGCCATTTAAAGACTAGATATCATCGGATGTTGTTTATGATTTGGGTAACTTTCCAGTAAAACTTTACTGTTTTGTGTTGGTAAAGGATAGAGGGAGTATTCTGGGTGTTGCGTGGTGTTTATACTGATTGTTGTCTTTACTTGTCATTTAAAATGATGGAACTATGTTTTATTCTTGCATTCTGATAACTTTGGACATATGATTAAAGTTTTTTTAACCGATAGTTGACAGCAACGCATCTCAGAATGTAGCTTTATAACTGGTTGCTGCCACATGCATAATGTTAATGGTATAAGGTATCCATATAATGCATATATACTTAAAAGGAGCTTTATATTCTCAGAAACTTTTGGTCAGTTTTAATATGTGAGATTAAACTTGCCTCTTCTTCACTCTTTCTGGGTTAATAGGTCTTATTTCTCTTAAATTATAGCCACTTTGCTGTAATTCTTAATACCCTGCTTATAGTGAAGATACCTTACTTTAACCCATGGGCTGGACTTAAACAGCTTGAGACGTCAGTGTCCAAATTATGCCTTGTACAGAAGAAAGATGTGTGTTAATAGGTCCTGACACCACACTGTATTCCATCAGCTACTTTTATGAATTAACATTCTTTGGAGGATGGGTTATAGATGAACTATGAAAAAATAGGTTGAGATCTAATAAAACATGTCAGGACAGTAAACAAACCCTGGTGTTCATGCAAAAGAATACTCCAGGGTTTTTAGAAATGGAAGAGAGAATGTGTTCTAGTGATTAATCATAATGAGCTTGGTTTTCATGTCCTTATTTTAATCTGGAAGGTGGGAGGAGCTTGGCATCCTGGCAGAGTATAGACAGGGATTTGAGGCAACAGGGAGGCGCTACTGGATTTGAGACCTCATTTTGGGTTGGCCATAAAGTTTGTTCAGGTTTTTCCATCACATTTTACAGAAAATCCCAAACAAACTCTCTGGCCAACCCAATATTTAGGGTAGAAGTTTTAACCAAATATATGTTATGGATTATCACAGTTTCTTCAACACAGTACTCTGTCCAGCCCTTGGAGCATGACAGCATTGGTAGGAAAAAAAAACATGGTATGCAATTTATAACCCTGGGAGAACTGGGCTCTCCTTTAAAAATACTTTGTTTTTCCTATGAAGAGGGTGTTTATAAGTGAAAGATTTTTTCAGAATCCAGTGAAGAACTGGTCAGGCAGGGTTAGTAAGAGCTACACCAGAATCTAGCAATGTTGATCGTATAGCTCTTTCAGCTTCTGAAATCTCAGGTTCCAAAAATTTTGCTATACTAACCCTCTCCCTACTGTCTATGATGGTCTTTGGTGACTTCCTAGAAACCACCCTGAATGATTGGCAGGGATAAATCCAAGCCTTTAGAACTCCTTTGGAAAAAAGATTACTCTACACAGCTGTAATATAAAGTAGATATTAAACGAAATATTTATGTAGAATGCAAAAAAGACACAAACTTCAACATTTCAAAAGGCTGTCAGATACCACAAACATCAACAAATTCAGAAAAGAAGGCAGAATAGCTTCTGGCTTCATGCACTGCAGAACTTGCTTCTCTTTTGCTACCCACGGACTTTTGGTGCTGGTGTCTATGTGCACGCTCAGTCGTGTCCTACTCTTTGTGACCCTGTGGACTGCAACCCTCCAGGCTTCCTGTCCATGGGATCCTCCAGGCAAGAATACTGGAGTGGGTTGCCATTTCCTTCTCCATTTGGTGCTGGTACTGTGGAACTAATTCAGATCACAATACTACCTCAGACTTTGGGCCTTTATGACCCAACTGGATGAACTGGACCTGTGGGTGAGACGTCCATTATTAGAAGTCATTGTTGCTCTGGATGATTAGTGATAATTACACACAGAAGTTACTGAAAAGCTCATAAGTATATCATACTAAACCCAAGCCAAGGCATCACCTACTTCCCATTATCAGATACTTAAAATGTACATGGCCTCCCAACATGAAGGAGGGCAAGACAAAGTGAAAAGAGATGGCAGTCTGTATCCATGGTAATTAAGGTATCTTACAAGTTTTATGAAAACACATGGCCACAGGAACACATACTTAGGGCTCCTCTCAGAATCTGTACAAAATGAGGGGCTCTGAAACTTACGTGTCCTGAGCACCACTGGAAATTTACTTCGATGCTCAGACCTCAAACCATTATTCTGAAACGTGTTGACTGGTCCAGACCAGCTGATCATATTTTCCTTGACTTTAGGTCTTAACCCTTTATCACCTGGATTGGCAACCTTAGAGATATGAATACTTCAGCTGTCCTCATACCCTGGCCAGCTGATCCAGATTTAATATACCAGTCTCTGTCATATTCAGCATTTAGGCCCCGTGTTTTGAAAGACAAAATAGTGACATGGATAGAGCATCATCAGGATTGGCTATAACATTGTTTTCTTTGTGCCTCTTTTCCAGGGGACATTGAGCCCTGAAAGGGTTTGAAGAATGCTAATTCAGGGCTTTCTTGCTATCATTTTACACCCCTGGAAATGACTTCAGGATATTTTAGTTCTCTGGAGACAGGATTGAAACAACTAAGATCTTTCTAGTGGGGATGGGAACTAAAGCATGATCAGAAAGTGAAATCATGAACTCTTTGGACCTTGAGTAACATGAGCATTAATCTTATGAATTTTAAAAAGCAGGCTTGACTCATCTCGCCTCCCATCATAAACACTTTCCTCCCAACTCCATGTATATTAAGCATGCATCTTGCAATGTAATGGATATCCCAGGTTAGATTTTAGTTTAATCCATCAAACATGTCCCTAAGCATGCGGAATTCTCTATTATACTCACCCTGGGAAAAATTGTACAAGATCGGGCAGTCATGACAGGACAAGTAGGGCTCTGGGGACTCTGGGTTTTCAGGCTATCACATTCCTGTCTTGCTTTTCGTTTTCCTAATTTCAGGTAATTATCATCCTCGCTAATCTAACACATAGCACAAAAGCTTAGCTTGTCCCCAGATCTGCAGTTCAGATTTCCTCTGGGTTTTTATTTCAGTCCCCTCCTCCTTTCTTTCATGAATCAATTCCTCAGTGAACAGAAGTCTCATTTTTCTGGTCCAATGCTGAATTTTCACTCTACATTGGCAAGATTGTCTTCTCTTTCCTGGTGGGAGACTTGGGCAAGAGGCAGACCTCCTGCTGGCTGGAACACCTGGCTAAACTTGGAAGGTAAACCAGGGAACATGTGACCAATGTAGCCAGTAGGCTGGGCGATCGATGTTTTTGTTTTCCTTTCCTCTTCTGTGCTTTCCAGCTCTCTGTGCTGTATAACCCAAAAGAAGATCATGCACAGCTTATGTATATGTTTAACTCAAACGCATTCCGTGTAAAGATAAAACTGAAATTTCATCTTAAAGAGATCTATTCATCTAGTGCTTTGGAGGCCAGCCAGGAATGAACTCCAAATGTGAGACAGCAACTGAAAGCACATGCTCCATGTGACTTAAACCTATATTTTCAAATGGCCAATACAGCAAGCATCAAATGCTCTCAAGCTGCGACTCGGCTCATATGGAGAGATAAACAGGGGCCCCAAACTGTGCACTGAATATATAAGTCATCAAAGCAATTTTAAAATCAATTCAGCATTTGACCAGGAGCCAATATGGTTCCCCTGTGATTACAGTGATATGCTCAGGCTGCCACACGGGGTATAATTCTGACAGCAGTGTTTGTACATGCTGGAACCTATGCAGGACACCCCACCCCCACTCCCTCCTCCAAGGAAAAACCATAGTGAAGCATTACAATGGTGTATCTGTGAGATCACCAACACATGGGCACCAGTCAACTGTGAGGGCATTGATGAAATTCTGGTGACTGGGTGAAAGAGCTCAAGACCCCAGCGTGGATGGTATGGTCCCAGTCACATTCATAACAAGGAAAAGAACCATCATCTCTGAATCTACAAATAATTGAGAACAAGCTTCTTCTAAGGATGGAGGATATTTTTGTTTATGGGGAGAGGGTCAGGACAGAGGGAGAACGACAGTGACTAAAACACCATTGCACGCTCTTATATTTTTAATCTTTATAAGAGAAAATAAATCTTACTCACCAGAGGCTCTTGTGATGTTGATATTTTCCTTCTTTATATGAGTTCCAATTCTGTCTCTTTTTCTTACTCTAAGAAATTCTCTTGTTTCTTCAAGGTTTAGAGAAGACCTGGTGTGAAAACAGGATGGAGGAAAATGGGGGCCTGATACACCCAGTTTTGCTTTTGTCATTGAACTTGTCTTTGACTCTCATTTTTTTTTCCTACTGGAGTTTCAGAAATAATCTCTTGTTTCTCCCTGGGGAAACCAACAATCGCTTGTTTCTTCTTGGGGAAACCAGAAGAGACCAGTGTCTCACAGCTGTGATTCTGATGCTGTGATACTGTTCCGCTGTAACAGGCTCGAAGCCAGATTTTCTCATCGGCCATCATCTCTCCACCTTTCAACCTCAGGCTCATCATCTACAACCATTGCTCTTGCGCTTGGCCGCCATCTGGCGCGTCTGGAGCGCTGCCCTCCATTCCTCTAGCATCTCTGTGTGATGCTTTAGTCACTGCAGGCTCTTTGGCTCTGCTCTGGTCCATCATCACGTCCCTGGACCTCAGGGTCCAGGGAGAGGCAGGGGGCAGAGGAATGGGCTCCTTACACAAGCAGGCACACAACAGAGACTTTGTTCTTAGGCTTAGTGCCCCCATTGACCAAGTGCTGTGTACATTCCTGTGCCTGGGGAAATAATACCTATGATTGCCAAAGCTGCTGGAGCACAGCCCTGGTGAAATGTTACTACATGAAGGTCACAGATATGATGTGGCCTGCTCCCTGTGGAACCTTCCCAGGAAAGGCACAGTCATGGAAAACTGCTCTTCTTTCCTCCCAGGGTATGAGGAACGGGCTTAGACAGCGTCTCCGGGGAGACAAATATCTTCATGGTCAGATCATGCTGATCTACTGAATATCCAAATTCTCCTTCATGACTTTGGAGTCCCCCCATGAGCTTCCCACCTTTCTGAACTCACCCCCAGGCTCCATCCCTCTCCCCTTTAAGTCTCAGAGATACACAGGCTCTCTGCACTTCACTCTTCTCTCTGCCTAGAATATTCTTCTCACGTATCTTGCCATCTTCTTATCACCTAGTTTTTAGCTTAATTATTACCTCCTCCTTAGTCTGTTGTTTTCACTTCTTACTCCATTTTTTTCCCCTTGGCAACTATACCTATGTGTATTTATATTTTAATTTTATTTGTTTCCGTGTCTTTTTCCTCCCCTGGTAGAATAAGCTTCAGGCAGTAAGCTTGTTGTCCTGTTTGATGCTGTGTCCCCAAGGCATGTGAGAGACACTCAGTAGACAATTGTGAAATGAAAAGTGGACGGATGAACATGGAATGACCCAACAGGAGGCCTTTCTCCAAGTGATCTTCCTGTAGAAGTATTCCTTTGCAAAAATTGTGTCTTATATGACATCATAAATTAAGCTTGCCTGCCAAAAATTGGGTGTTTTGGCAAATTTGGCAGAAGCTTATTTAGACTGTACTTAGGTAAGATAGCACTGGAGGCAGCATGAAGTGTCTGTAGCTGATTTGAAAGACTGTGCCTGTTTATCAGGGTCAGCCTGTTATCAGGGACTTTAAACTTTGTTGAGGGTAATAATGCCTCTTTGGGAGTGGTTTGTACAAAAAATAAGACAAAATAAGAGCTAAACAGAGATCCAGCATTTATCCTCTTCCTTTCTGTTCACATTCAAGTCCACCATGTGAAGTTTCTGCCTAGTAGATGTTGAGTCTGTTGCCCAATCTTTGGACCCATTGTTGTACCTCTGGGCACGTTGCCGTATCTAGGTTTTCCTCCATCATCATAATAGGTCTCCCTGGTGTTGTTAAGTCACTCAGTCATGTCTGACTCTTTGTGACTCCATGGACAGCAGCATGCCAGGTCTCTCTGTCCTTCACCATCTCCTGTAATTTGCTCAAATTTTTGTCCATTGAGTTGATGAAGCCATCCAACCATCTCATCCTCTGTCATCCCTTTCTCCTGCCCTCAGTCTTTCCTAGCATCAGGGTCTTTTCCAATGAGTCAGCTCTTTGCATCAGGTTGAACCAGAGTATTGGAGCTTCAGCATCAGTTCTTCCAGTAAATATTCAGGATTTTGCAGTAAATATTCTAGGATTAACTGGTTTGATCTCCTTGCTGTTTAAGGGACTCTCAAAAGAGTCTTCTCCAGCATCTCTCTGACTCCCTTCCAAACTGGCTGTCATCTATTCTCCAATCTGTTGCTAAATGGTATTTCTAAGTTCAGAATCTCTGCAAGTCAACTGCCTGCTTAAACCTTGAAATGACTCCCACACACTACTGTATATAACCTTCAAGGCCCTATCTGAGCTGACCTCAGCCGATTTCTCAGCTTCATCCCTACCACACTCCATCCTCAGGCTACAAAGACACAAAGTTAAATATTCACTTTTCTAAATGACCCATGATCTCACTTGTCATGTGGCTTTTTCGCAGATAACTCCTTTTGCCCGGAGCTCTCACTTACGTCACAACTCAGTTTCAATGTCTTTTTCTCTGTGAAGCATTCCTTGATCCCAAAGTCTGTGTGGTTAAACCCCTGGGACAGGGAAAGCTGGCATGCTGCAGTTCATGGGGTCGCAAAGAGTCAGATATGACTTGCTGCTGCTGCTGCTAAGTCGCTTCAGTCGTGTCTGACTCTGTGCGACCCCATAGACGGTAGCCCACCAGGCTCCCCGTCCCTGAGATTCTCCAGGCAAGAACACTGGAGTGGGTTGCCATTTCCTTCTCCAGTGCATGAAAGTGAGAAGTAAAAGTGAAGTCACTCAGTCGTATCCGACTCTTAGCGACCCCATGGACTGCAGCCTAGCAGGCTCCTCCGCCCATGGGATTTTCCAGGCAAGAGTACTGGAGTGGGAAACTAAATAACAACAACTCACACCCCAGATCCCCACACCGCCTCCCTTTTAGAGCATCAGGATTCTGTTTGCTCTTCGCATGTTTGTTTCTCTTGTTCGATCGGAACTTCTTGGAGCATAGGAATATGCTGGTTAAGAAGAACAAAACAGAGCAAAAGAAATAGTACATGAAAGATTCAGCAGGAAGTACAGCTAATATGCTGTAGGGTTTCTAAGGAGGAGAATACTGAAGGAATCATGGAGAAATGACATTTTTGCTCTGGACTTGGAAGGATGACCAAAAACTCTGTATAACCAGGGAGGAAGTATGAATATTTGAGACTGAGGAAAAGGGCACGGGGCCCCGGCATGGCTAGAAAGGTGAAGAGGACAATGAAAATGGCTTAAAGCCGGATTACTGAGAGCTTTGAAGGCTAGACTGCAGCATTAAAGACGTATTCTGAAGTCAGAAGGGTTGTGTCTCTGTAAGCGCGTGGTTTATGGATCAGAAAGGGTGAACAGGATGAAAGATGGACTGCAAAGGTGAGAGGGTAAAGGTCATAAAGCCACTGGAGACCATGTCAGTAATCCAGGTGAGGGTAATGAGGCCCTGGGTTGAGGCAGGGGTGAGGAGGGGGCGGGTGAGGTCGGGGAAGACCTGAGAACCATCGTGGAAGGAGACTAGACAGCGTGTCCTGTGGGAGAGGAAGGAGGAGGGTTATCAGCCAGGAGAGCGGTCAGGCGGTTGAGCGATGGGGCTGCAGGGCCGAGTGTCGCAAACAATAGTCCACTGTATGGAGGGTGCGCTCCACGCCGTGCCTTGCAGTTTAAAAGAAACATTTTAAGAAAAAGTAACAGATCTGTGAAGGCCAAAGGAGAGGCCTGGAAACTTTGACTGATAAGTGTAAGGAAAAAAAAAAAAGAGTTGTTTAGTTTGGCATAAAAAAAAAGGCACGGGGAGATGTGATGGCTGCTTTTGTGTGTTGGAAGAGGGGCTTGTAGAGGCAATACTACGCATGTCCAGAAGGCAAGCAAAGGCAGAGAGTGACCTGGAGCTCAGAGCGCAGGCGCCCTGTGGCTCCATGCTGGGGCACCTCTCTAGACTGTAGAGCTGTGAGCAGCCTTGTCATCAGAAGGAACGGCTTATCTGGACAAACGGCCAAGTATAGAGTAAAAGATCTTGTACCAAGAAGAGGGTTGGGGAGAGAAGATAGGAGATTAGATTAAGTTCCCACAACCTCGGAGACTTGGATGCTTCCCTCCATTGATGTCCTAATTCATACAATCTTTTTGTCATTTAGTATTGAAAACAGACTGTGGCCCAGAAATCCAGACAGGGAAGAGGAAATGTATTAGGAGAACCACTCTGATTCCTAGGATGGGTGGGCTTGGATAGTGAAGTACCCTCTGGGGTACCTGTAGACTTCCGCTCTCCTTGTTCCCTTTCTTCCTTTTTGTTTCCATAAACCATGGCATTGTGCTCTGAGCTGATGTGGCCATTTTCCTGCCCATGTACCAGCCATATGGTAGTCAGGAAATACTTCCATTCATTAAACCCTGAATTCTTTGTTGCTTCAGTGTCTTGAGACATGTGTGCTAAGTTGCTTCAGTTGTGTCCGACTCTTTGTGACCCTATGGACTGTAGCCCACCAGGCTCCTCTGTCCATGGGATTCTCCAAGCAAGAATATTGGAGTGGGTTGCCATGCCCTCCTCCAGGGAATCTTCCCGACCCAGGGATCGAACCTATGTCTTTTACATCTCCTGGATTGGCAGGCGGGTTCTTTACAGGGCCACCTGGGAAGCCCAATTTTACACATAAAGCAAGACAAATCTGGTGTCTGAGTCTCTGTCTACGGAGACTTCCTGTCTCCTTCTGCTGGGTTGTTTCTCATTTCCATCTTCTCTTTCCCCTCTTGTTTAGTTAGTTAGATAGAGATAACTACCTAGTTATCTCTCTCTCTCATCCTAGGGCTTTGTCATCCATTGGATCTCTTCCAAGGATTTAGAGATAAGAGAATATGCCAAATTCTCAATTAAAATATCAATGATAGTAAAGATTTTATATTATTTATGTCATTGGAGCTGGTATTTTCCTGTTGCTAATTAGAGCCAGGCCTCAAAACAACCCTATGAGGTGAAGAAACTGAAGCTTGGAGAAGCTAGGCAAATTATTCTAAGTCACACCCTTAGTAAGACACAGAGCCAAGGTTCCGTGTCTGACTTCAGAGCCTCCTTGACCTTAAATCACTCAACTATCCCACATCTTTTTTTCTGGAATAACCTTCAGATAACCACCTCACATATACATGGTCTTCACACTTTCACTGTCTCTTCAGACTGAAAACTCCCTGGAAGCAGGGAGTTTTAATAACCGCATTGTCCAATACACAGTATGAAAAAAATAATGGATATTGATATTGTTTATAGGTTGAAATGATGCTATTTTGGACCAAGCTTAATCTCACCTGGTTCTTTTTACTTTTTAAAGTGTGCTTACTAGGAGACTTAAAAGTACATGATGTGGCTCTTACTTGTTTCTGTTGGACGGCGCTTCTTGAGGAGGGGGAGTCCAGGATTTTTTGTTGCTGTAAGTCACTCAGCCATGTCTGACTCTTTGAGACCCCATGGACCGCAGCACATTGGGCTTCCCTGTCCACCATCTCCCGGAGCTTGCTCATATTCCTCCACTGAGTCGATGATGCCATCCAACCATCTCATCCTGTGTCATCTCCTTCTCCTCCTGTCCTCAATCTTTCCCAGCAGCAAGGTTTTTTCCAATGAGTCCTTTTCCAGGACTCTTCCCTGAGACCAATTCAAGTGTCATATTAAGGAGCTTGCAAAGGGAGGAAATCAGAATGGAAATCTGAAACTCAATTCCCATAAATTCTGAATGATACTCCATAGACTGAAGCTGCCACTTCTCCATGACTCTACATTCTTGGTCCCTTTTGTTCTCTAGACTCTTAAAGGTTTTGTTTAAAAAAAAAATGGCCTCATGCTCACAGGATGGGTCCCCCTGTCCTGTCTCTCTTACCAATTAGCCTGTCCTGAGGCTGAGAACACAGCGGCCCTCCCACCTTCGCTCCTGTTTTCCACGTGGTCCCCATTCTGTACTGCCCAGGGTGGTCTGGGGTGTTGGTCTATAAAGCCACCCAAGCATCCTCGGAGGTTTAATGAGAGGGAGAAATTCACGCTGACCAGAATTCCTTTCTGAGTAAGAATTGTTTGGATTGACTTGTTGAAATGGTGTATCACTCTGTGTGGAGAGGGGTAATGAACCTGAGACCACCAGCAGGTCCTAAAGTTACTAATTTGCCTTCTGAAGAGCACAGATTTGGTTAACTGTGGGACTTTTGTTCTGCTAAGTTGTGAATACAAGTTTGAGGCTGGAAGGTGAATTGCTCAGGACAGTGGAGAGGAGGAAAGCAGCCACAGGCATTCTTCTCTCCTCTTAATCCCTTCAGCAGATGTCCTTTTGTCAATAATCTAATGACTGTGCACGGGCTGAGAAAGCAGAGTATTAGTCTCTGAGGCACCTACATATTTTCACCTGGTACTGGCATGCTCTGACGAAAAGCGTTTTCCTGATAGTTGCTTTTGCTGCCTGATCTGGTTTGGTTAGGACTGCGTGTTTCCTGATGAAGAAATAGAGCTGTGTGTGTGTGTGTGTGTGTGTGTGTGTGTGTGTATACAAAGCATGAGAGATCGTGCCTTGAGAGAACATTTTCAGGAAAGCAAGTCAGGGGCCATGTCTTCAAACTAGACTATTGCTTTCTAGCATTTAGTAAATAGAACTATTGCATTAATGAGAAATGCAAACAAATGCATCCTCCCATGAGCCTGTGAGGCAGAAGTGACAATGGAAGATGCAGACAGAAAGCCAAGGATATACTTGCTCAAGCTATGATCTATCCAGTCTGTATGAAAGAAAGGAAGCCTGTGACAGACTTCGAGAACAAACTTCTGGTTACAGGGGGAAGGGTCGGTGGGAGAGGGATAGTTTGGGAGTTTGGGATTGACCGGTCCACACTGCTAGATGTAAAATAGATAACCAGCAAGGACCTACTGTATAGCACAGGGTATTCTGCTCTATATTATGTAACAACTTAAATGGGAAAAGAATTTGAAAAAGAATAGATACATGTATCCATGTAACTGGTCACTTTGCTGTACACCTGAAACTAACATAATATTGTTCATCAACTATGCTCCAATGTAGAGTAAAAAGTTAAAGAAAAGAAAGGGAAAAAAGGTTCATCCATCTGGTTCCTTGATTCATTTCTAACTAACCAAGAATTATAAGCAGGTTCTATTCTTTTCTGTAACCCAAGGACAGCACCTTCTTTCACTCCTTTCTAATAGTCTCTCCCCACCCTCCCTGGGCACTTCAGCTAGCATTCTGCACCCAGGGGATACTGACTGCACAAAGACAAGGGACTGAAAAGGGGCTTCTCGGCAGGCCTTGGCAGTGAGGGTGCTCCTAGTCACCCTGGACCCCCAGAACTGATTCAGAGTTACTCTCTGTCTAAAGCTTAGTATGGCTTGATCAGGCTCATGGCTGATTGCCGTTTAGTGAAAGTGAAAGTGAAAGTCCGGAGAAGGCAATGGCACCCCACTCCAGTACTCTTGCCTGGAAAATCCCATGGACAGAGGAGCCTGCAGTCCATGGGGTTGCCAAGAGTCAGACACAACTGAGCGACTTCACTTGATTGCCGTTTACTGAGCCTAAAATCGCAGGACCTGATACTGCATGTGATCAGGCAGAAGCCGGCTGCCTGAGCCCCGGGACTGGCTCTTTGAGTTGTGCCTGGAGAGCATGTGAGATGTAGCAGCTCTGCACTTCTGGGCCACTTGGCTCCCAAAGCAGATGTGGGTTGATGAGTTTGCTGAGCTGCAGGGAGTTGTTTTGGACTTTCTTAAGAGCTCTGAAGGACACAGAGTCACACTCTCCAGAGGGTGCCTGGGCATCAGCCCAATATTTTGATGGTGACTTGTCAACTTCGTGACCCTTCTAGGGTCTGCCTTGAGGAGATGCCCATTCCTATCATCTCCACGTGGGAAATCAGAAAAGTGCCCAAGAGAGATGCCCTCCTTCCAAAAATAGAGTCACAGATTAGCCCATTCTAGTGGACATGGTAACAGCAGTTGCTGGTGATATTAGTCATATGAGCATATACTTAAACGGGGCTTGCTGTGTGCCCACTACCATTCTAGGCTTTGCATACACCAAGTTATTTAATACTCAAAATCCAGTGCTGTCGTTGTCTCCAGTTTATAGATACAAAAACCAAGGCAGAGAGGATACATAATTTAGCTAAGATCACACATTTGATAAGTAGAAAACTCTGAATTCAACATGAGTCTCAGCTCTTAATCACATCCACTAGATTGCCTTTTGCTATGTATTTACTCACTGAAACATTTTTTGTTTGTTCACTCATGTTACAGTGGGTGAGATATGTAGCAGTCAGTACTTAGCAGTCACAAACAAACCTATCACAGAGACCCAAAAAAGATTCAGCCCTAGGCCCTGGTCTCTCTGTCTCTGCACAGAATTGAGGAATTCTTAGTAACTTAGTGACTCAGGAATGTTCCTTAGACGGAAAGGATGATATATGTGAAACACATACACTTGTCTTGGCTGTGTGCACATGGCAGTAAGTGCAATGGGCTTCACCTGTATAGTCAGGTCTCTTTGACCCCGGGTGTGTAGTTGTGGCCCCTGACATAGGGTCTATGTAATTTCATCTTAATGCAAATTCTATGGTTTGGATTTTGAGAAAAAGAAAAAGGTCTTAAACATAGCTCAAAATCCGACAGTCAGCCTGTGCAGACTTCTAGGGTTTGATAAGACAGAACAGGAGAAGGAAAGAAGCAACGATGCCTCAAAGGGTCACCAAACCAAGAAGCAGCGATTTCTTATCAGGTGATCTAAATCTCCTTTCCAAAAGATAAAAATAAACTCAGGGATTATTACTTCTTGGGTAGAAAGATTAAGAAAGTTTGCCTAATGCAAGCATGTCCCTGAAATAGTGTAGTTTACTGTTTGTGAGAGTGTGCAATACAGACCTAATTTATTTAGATTTAGCGTGAAGATATGGAGGGTGTGTAACTTAAAACAGTGTTAGTAATGGTGGGCATTAGGCCAAAGGGATGGATTGTGCAGACTCATATTCTTTCCCTTGCCACCCATCTTAGGTCCTTAGAATAAACAGATATAACATTTAAATGTGTTTAAAAAGGGTAGTATTAGTGGGTCAGGAATTGTGAGGAATCTCTGAAAGTTAGAATTTAGATGAGATCAGATTGAAAAAGGAATCCACAACCCCAAACTGTCCAGCTCTTTGCAACCCCATGAACTGTAGCCCTCCAGGCTCCTCTGTCCAAGAAACTCTCCAGGCAAGAATACTGGAGTGTGTTGCCATTACCTTCTCCAGGAGATCTTCCCAACTCAGGTCTCCCAAATTACAGATTCTTTACTGTCTGAGCCACCAGGGAAAGGCAAAGACAAAGTCACTTCAGTTGTGTCCAACTCTGTGCGACCCCATAGACGGCAGCCCATGAGGCTCCCCTATCCCTGGGATTCTCCAGGCAAGAACACTGGAGTAGGTTGCCATTTCCTTCTCCAACGCATGAAAGTGAAAAGTGAAAAGCTAAGAGTCGGGTTCGACTCTTAGCGACCCCATGGACTGTAGCCCACCAGGTTCCTCCATCCATGGGATTCTCCAGGCAAGAGTACTGGAGTGGGGTGCCATCGCCTTCTCCAGAGCCACCAGGGGAAGGTGTGGAAGGGCTTGACAGTGGCCCTGAGGGAGCTGGAGGTATTGGGTAGGGAGAGGAGAGGGGTGTGAATGAATCTTTGAGGTGAGAGGACTCCTTCCCTCTTTTACATAATAGCTGCTCCTCTGGGACTGGGGTGATGCCCAGGGTGGCTGATGACACCACAAAGGATGATGACCCCTGTGCCAAGACTCTAGGGTGATGATGGTTTGAGAGAGGCTGTGATTATAGACAGGCTAATGGGAAACAGTTAATAAGATGATGACCTCACAATCCCAAATCATGACACATTAAAGGAGGACCATCATGAAAAACAGGTATCTCATTTAGAAATAAGGAATATCTGAAGGGATGTAATTATATGTATAATTAGTATTTTCAGAGATCTGTGTGAAAATACTATTCTGCACCCTATCAGCCTGTCATTCAAATATGAAGGTGAAGTAGGACATTTTAAACAAGACACTTCAAAATATGCTACTTGTGAACACTATTGTGAAATAATAGAGAATATACTTTAGCATTGTTAAAAATAAACTCAAGAAAAATATGGAAGCAGTACTGAGTAAAAAAAAAAGCGTAACTTAAAATTGAATCTTAATTATTTAAAGTGTAATAAACTTTGGAACTAAAATCTCATATAATTTCAACATGTGGATGCTCAGGGAAAAGGAAGAGGACAGGAGGTTGTAAGTGTGGATTAGAGGTAGGTTTCAATAGGTAACTGTAAGTTTAACATACATTTTGAATATACATGGTAGAAATTTGAGTGAAACTACTCAAATAGAATAGAACGGAAATATCACTTCTAAACAATTAAAGGAAGAACGTGGAATAAACATGATGTGTAAAACAAATATAAACAACCTAATGAATTTATCAAATAGTAAAATAAGAAATAATACACAGTAAATATAATACACACAAAAATAATGATTGGAACAAATTCAAAGTATGAGAAATAAATGTAAATGGCTTAAGTAACTCTGTGAAAAACAAAGAACTACAGGTAAGAAAAATGAATATCCAGCTATGTTCCTTATGAGACACATGAAGTGACCCAAGCTGGTGAAAATATATGGATGAGTAAAGATATTCTAAGCAAATAATAAAAACCAATAATGATAATAAAACCTAGTGTAATATATTAATATTAGACAAAATAGAATAGAATTCAAGGTCAAGATTAAAGAGAAAAGCAATGTACAGAATGTTGAAAAAGGTTCAAACCAAAACAAGTATACTTTATGAACACCAAAGTCAAATTACCTGTCAGAAATCCCTGAAAGGAGGAGTGAAATATATGTTGTTTAGAAGCTGACAGATCAAGTAAGCAAAGTTTAAAATAAAACTATAGTGAATTTGAATAATAATTATCAAGCTTGAGGTCCTTCAACTATCAGGATCATGAGTTGGTTACTTGGGGCTACACAATTCAGGATATAAGACAAATTATTTTGTCTCACTGTTTATACCATCACAGAGGCCCTGCCCCCATCACTCCATTCCTCCATTCTTCTATTTCTCTCTATCTTTCTTCTGTCTACCTACCTATTTTACTTTATTTGTCCTAAATGATTCAAACAGTACAAAGGAGAGAAAGGATAAAGAGAAAGGATCGTTCTCTGTCCTCATCTATCCTTCAGTTTCCCAGTTCTCCACCGCAGACTCAACTACCATTTTCAGTTTATGTACCATTCAGGATAATCTATACAAATACAAGTTTAAGCCAGTATGTCTTTAAGTACATATTTCTGCTTTTTTAAGATGCATGCATTAGACATATGCATTTCCCCACATTAAGAGTTTTCCATAGCATCATTTTTTTCACATTTAATATAATTAGACTTATTTCTTAATCCTTTACTTTTTTTTTTTTTAATAGAAGTGTAGTTAGAATTGGACATGGAGCAAAAGACTGGTTCCAAATCGGGAAAGGAGTTATGTCAAAGCTGTATATTGTCACCCTGATTATTTAACTTATATGCAAAGTACATCATGTGAAATGCCAGGCTGGGTCAACCACAAGCTGGAATCAAAATCGCCAGGAGAAATATCAATAACGTCAGATATGCAGATGACACCACCCTTAAGGCAGAAACTGAAGAACTAAACAGCCCCTTGATGAAAGTGAAAGAGAGTGAAAAAGCTGGCTTAAAACTCAACATTCAGAAAACTAAGATCATGGCATCTGGTCCCATCACTTCATGGCAAACAGATGGGGAAACAATGGAAACAGTGGCTGACTTTATTTTGGGGCTTCCAAAATCACTGCAGATGGTGATTGCAGCCATGAAATTAAAAGATGCTAACCCCTTGGAAGAAAAGCTATGACCAGTCTAGACAGCATATTCAAAAGCAGAGACATTACTTTGCCAAGAAAGGTCCATCTAGTCAAAGCTATGGTTTTTCTAGTAGTCATGTATGGATGTGAGAGTTGGACTATAAAGAAAGCTGAGCGTCGAAGAATTGATGCTTTTGAACTATGGTGTTGGAGAAGACTCTTGAGAGTCCCTTGGACTGCAAGGAGAGCCATCCAGTCCATCCTAAAAATCAGTTCTGAATATTCACTGGAAGGACTGATGTTGAAGCTGAAACTCTAATACTTTGGCCATCTGATGCTAAAACTGACTCATTGGAAAAGACCCTGATGCTGGGAAAGATTGAAGGCGGGAGGAGAAGGGGACAACAGAGGATGAGATGGTTGGATGGCATCACCCACTCAATGGATATGAGTTTGCCTAAGCTCCAGGAGTTGGTGATGGAAGGGAAGCCTGGTGTACTGCAGTCCATGGGGTCACAGAGTTGGACACTACTAAATGACTGAACTGAGTTGATTTGTAATGTTTCAGGTGTATAGCAAAATGATTTGATTCTGGAGAAGGAAATGGCAACCCACTCTAGTATTCTTGCCTGGAGAATCCCATGGACGGAGGAGCTTGGTGGGCTACAGTCCACAGGTCACAAAGAGTTGGACACAACCGAGCTGATTTGTAATGTTTCAGGTGTATAGCAAAATGATGTGATTATATACACACAAACACACACACACATATATATGCATATACATTCTTTTTAAGATTCTTTTCCATTATAGATTATTACAAGATATTGAATATAGTTCCCTGTGCTATACAGCAGGTCCTTGCTGTTTACCTATTTTATATGGAGTAGTGTATAGCTGTTAATCCCCAAATCCTAATTTTTCCCTCTCCTGCTCCTTTTCCCTTTGGTAACCATAAGTTACCATAAGTTGTTTTCTATTAATATGTATGTGGTATATTTCTGTTTTGTAAGTAAGTTCATTTATATCTTTTTTTTTTAGATTTCACATGTAAGTGATATCATGATATTTGTCTTTTTCTGTCTGACTTCACTTGGTGTGATAATCTCTAGATCCATCCATATTGCTGGAAATGGCATTATTTCATTCATTTTCATGGCTGAGTAAGATTCTGCTGTATATATGTAGCACATCTTTATCCATTCATCTGTCAATGGACATTTATGCTTTTTGTTGTCCAGAGGTATCATTTTAAAGTTCTAAATACGATTCTTTTGCATGAGTGTATCATTTTTTGTGACCATTATGAATAATATGTCTATGACCATCCTTATATTGGTGACTGGTTTTCTAAAAGTAGAATCAAATGTAAATGAATGGAAAGAAACATTTTTAAGACTTTTGAGTATGTATTGCCAAGTTGTTTTCTACAGTGTTTTCTTGTTTTTTATTGTGAATTCAACATCGGTTACCCAGATACTAGTGTAAGTTTGTATTTTAACAAGTGAATAAAATTTTAGGTAAGAAATCTGCTAGTGATGAACTAAGGGTTAAGGAATACTAAACCTTTTTGAAGACCCAGGCCTGTTTGTTTTGTATTTTCAGGTTATCATCAACGGTATTTGCTGTAGCCATGATCAAGCTTCATGCATGTGAATTCTTTATTGTAAGTTCAGTTCAGTTGCTCAGTCATGTCCGACTCTTTGCGACCCCATGAACTGCAGCACGCCAGGCCTCCCTGTCCATCACCAACTCCTGGAGTCCACCCAAGTTCAGTTCAGTTCAGTTCAGTCGCGCAATCGTGTCCGACTCTCTGCGACCCCATGAATCGCAGCACGCCAGGCCTCCCTGTCCATCACCAACTCCCGGAGTTCACTCAGACTCACGTCCATTGAGTCCATGATGCCATCCAGCCATCCCATCCTCGGTCGTCCCTTTCTCCTCCTGCCCCCAATCCCTCCCAACATCAGGGTCTTTTCCAATGAGTCAACTCTTCGCATAAGGTGGCCAAAGTATGGAGCTTCAGTTTTAGCATCATTCCTTCCAAAGAAATCCCAGGGCTGATCTCCCTCAGAATGGACTGGTTGGATCTCCTTGCAGTCCAAGGGACTCTCAAGAGTCTTCTCCAACACCACAGTTCAAAAGCATCAATTCTGCGCTCAGCCTTCTTCACAGTCCAACTCTCACATCCATACATGACCACAGGAAAAACCGTAGCCTTGACTAGACGGACCTTAGTCAGCAAAATAATGTCTCTGCTTTTGAATATACTATTTAGGTTGGTCATAACTTTTCTTCCAAGGAGTAAGTGCCTTTTAATTTCATGGCTGCAGTCACCATCTGCAGTGATTTTGGAGCCCAAAAAACAAAATCTGACACTGTTTCTACTGTTTCCCCATCTATTTCCCATGATCAGTCCAAGGGACTCTCAAGAGTCTTCTCCAACACCACAGTTCAAAAGCATCAATTCTTCTGCACTCAGCCTTCTTCACAGTCCAACTCTCACATCCATACATGACCACAGGAAAAACCATAGCCTTGACTAGATGGACCTTAGTCGGCAAAGTAATGTCTCTGCTTTTGAATATACTATCTAAGTTGCTCATAGCTTTTCTTCCAAAGAGTAAGCGTCTTTTAATTTCATGGCTGCAGTCACCATCTGCAGTGATTTTGGAGCCTAAAAAAACAAAGTCTGACACTGTTTCTACTGTTTCCCCATCTATTTCCCTTGAAGTGATGGGACTAGATGCCATGATCTTCGTTTTCTGAATGTTGAGCTTTAAGCCAACTTTTTCACTCTCCTCTCTCACTTTCAACAAGAGGCTTTTTAGCTCCTCTTCACTTTCTGCCATAAGGGTGGTGTCATCTGCATATCTGAGATTATTGATATTTCTCCCAGCAATCTTGATTCCAGCATGTGTTTCTTCCAGTCCAGCATTTCTCATGATGTACTCTGCATATAAGTTAAATAAGCAGGGTGACAATATACAGCCTTGATGTATCCTTTTCCTATTTGGAACCAGTCTGTTGTTCCATGTCCAGTTCTAACTATTGCTTCCTGACCTGCATACAGATTTCTCAAGAGGCAGGTCAGGTGGTCTGGTATTCCCATCTCTTTCAGAATTTTCCACAGTTTACTGTAGTCATTCATCATTCACTTTGGCTTCTCAAACCTTATTCATCTGAAAATTGAGAGTTTGTAGCCTTTACTAACCTCCCCATTATTTCCATATTGCAGCCCTTGGTAACTACTCTTTTGGTTTTTTCTAGGTGTTTGGCTTTTCTTTTTAAATTAGATTCCACATATAAGTGAGATAATACATTTCTTTCTCTGACTTATTTCACTTAGTATGTTGCTTCATTGTTCAGCTATGTTGTTCCAAACATCAGGATTTTCTTCTTTCTCACGGCTGGATAATATTCCCTTGTATGTATTGCATACGTACATCAATACTGCATCTTCTTTATCCATTTATTCATAATGACATTTAGGTTGTCAACACATTTTGGCTATTGCAAATAACACGACAATGAACATGGAAGTATAAATGTCTCAAAGAGAGACATTCCCATCCTGTTTTCATTTCTTTTGGATATATACCTAGAAGTGGAATTGCTGTATCATTGTTGTTGTTCAGTTGCCTAGTCATGTTCAAGTTTTGGTGACCCCATGGACCGCAGCAAGCCAGGCCTCCCTGTTCCTCAACATCTCCCAGAATTTGCCCAAATTCATGTTCATTGCATCAGTGATGCTATCCAGCCATCTCATCCTTTGATGCCCTGTTCTCCTTCTGCCCTCAATCTTTCCTAGCATCAGGGACTTTTCCAATGAGTTGTCTGTTCACATTAGATGACCAAAATACTGGAGCTTTAGCTTTGGCATCAGTCCTTCCAGTGAATATTCAGGGTTGATCTCCCTTAAGATTGACTGATTTGATATCCTTGCTCCATCATATGGTAGTTATATTTTTAATATTTTGAAAAGTCTCCGTATGATTTTCCATAATGGCTGTACTGATTTACTTTCCTTCAACAGTGCAGGAGAGTTTCCTTTACTCCACGTCCTAGCCAACATTTGTTATTTATTTGGTTTTTGATAGTAGCCATTCTGACAGGTATGAGGGAATATCTCATTGTGGTTTTGATTTGCATTTCCCTGATGATTAGTAATTTTGAGCATTTTTTCTTGTGCTTGTTGGCCATCTGTATGTGTTCTTTGGAAAAATGTCTATTCAAATCTTCTGTCTATATTTTAATTGGGTTGTTTTTTTTTTATATTGAGTTGCATGAGCTCTTTGTATATTTTGGCTCCTTATCAGTTTATTTAGCTCCTTATCTAAGTAGCAACACAATACACAGCCTTGACGTACTCCTTTCCGAATTTGGACCAGTAGGTAGTACAAAGTAGGTATCAATAAATGTTAAATAAGCAGATTAGTGACCAATGAGCATCCTTCTCCAAGATACCCATACTCTTAACACCTTGAGTCCCTTTTCTGGGCCTGACCTTTGCCACCCCTGATTTCTAGCTGATCCACAATATTTCTACCATCTAGATCATGATAAGTTATTTCCTTTGGCTCCCATCTAAAAGAACAAAGCCTTTCCTGTTTGAACTTAGATTCAGCCCCCTGCTGGCTCACTTTGAGTCAAGTCATAGATACCCATTTTCTTCTCTACTGCCAGACTCTGACAGAGATTCTTTCCAAGACCTCTGTACTTTATTCAAAAAACGAAGATCGTGGCATCTGGTCCTATCACTTCATGGCAAATAGAGGAGGAAACAATGGAAACAGTGAGAGACTTTATTTTCTCGGGCTCCAATCACTGCAGATGGTTGACTGTAGCCATGAAATTATGCATGGCTCTCTGTGGAGCCATCGACGCTACATAGAACGAATATGGCTCTCTTCTTCACTACCTCTCTCATGACTACTTCATTCACCAATAGATTTACGGATTTAACATTCACTCTGCATCCCCAGTACATGCTGGCCTCTTCAACGTATTACATCTTTTCAAAGGACCACTCCTATAAGGTATTCAGAATGTCAACAAGAACTTCCATTAAAAAAAGACAAATGTCATCCTGGGTTCAATGGTTACATTATTAATTAATAATCTTGGATACCTAGTCTGAGGGAAGAAAAGAGGAGGATTCCCTAATTTTTCCCACCCCCTCATCCATTTTCACAAACACTTGGGTGAAGGGGAAAATTCTACCACTGCCAAGGTCACAGTACTTGCAAATATATTTATTCAATTAATTTCTGTGAGAAAGTTGACCTCACACTTTTAGCACTATACTTGAATTTAAAAAATCACTGGGATTGGTGGGCAAGTTTTCCTGTGTAAAAATGACAGAAATAAAGTGAACAGAGAAACTAATACTCCTCTTCATAAATTTAAATTAATACTCTTCATAAATTTAGCACTTGCTTTCTGATGCGGTATATAGTAACTCTGACATCACTTAACCCATAACTGTTACACAACTTCAAATCCATGAAGTCTAAAATTCAGGTCAGCCTCTAACGTGAGGTTTCATGAAATTTTCATTTTAGTGAATTTCAACAGGCCATTCTTCGTCTGTAAACCCAGAGTGAGCTCAGCACCACATCAACTTCAACAAGCACTATAAATAATTAACTCCTAACACATTGTAGCCAAATAGAAAATGCAGGCTGTACGGAACTAAGTTATTTCCCTGGAAGAAATAAGCCAGAACCTTTACTGCATTAAGCCGCAACAAAAAACACCTGAAAATTACTCTACTCTCGAAAAACAAAGGGGGAAAGGGATGTATACGAACACTATTTTATTTTTTAATGACCTCTATTTAATCAGAGAGATAGGTAAAACACAATGGAAAAAAGAATAAGTTCCAAACTCTGATTATGAGTTTCAGTCATCTCTCTACTATTAAGTTGCTCTGTCATCTTGGAAAATTTATTTTAACTCTCTGTGCTTACATCTTCCCATCAGTATAAGAGAGACATAGTAACACCTGGTTGCAACATAGAATTTTGGAGGAAACTAAATGAATCAGTACAGGTAGAACATTTGGACAGTGCCTGGCATATAAGTGCTCAATTGTGTTTAACTATTAATATTAATAATGTTGTGTGATGACATTCTACTTTAATTATACCAAGTAGTACTGATTTTATTACTCCCTTGATCCCCACAATTATTGGGAGAGTAGATTATCAGCACCCTCAATTATTCTAAGCATAGTCCCAAAAACAGAAAGAAAAAAAAAAGAGCCTTGTAGGCAATGAGGAAAAGCTATCCTGAAGCCCAAGTCTTAGCCCTATAGCAATGGCCTGACAAGGGCCACTCTCTGGTCCTCCAGCCAGAGTTAAAGGTTGAAATTTTATTTTCTCATCATTATTGGGTTCATTCATTTATTCACACATTCAAAAAACTTTTATTGAGTACCTCCCTTGTGAAAGGCATTAAAGATAAAATAGAGCAAAAGATCAAATCCCTGCCTTGTGAAGTTTCATTTTTATAAAGAGAGAAAACAACAGACAGGTCAAAAAAATGAATAAATAAAATATTTATTTTTAGTGGAAAAGCAAAAATGAGCTAGAAATGTGTGAATTTGCTGGCTTAACTGAACCCTGCAAAAAAAAAAAAAATGTATGAAGCATCTATGACTGGCCTAAAACTATAGAGTATACCAAACAGTAAAGAAAATAAGATTTCCTTTCAAATTGTTTCTTATCTTTCCCTGAGGCATGTAACATGGCCCTTACTCTTCAAGAACTTTGAGAGGAAAAATCAAATAATTCACATATGAAAGAATTCAACCTGGTATTAATGACACTTCATGTACATGTACAATTTGTCCCCCAAGTATGTGATAGAACTAGTAAATGCTCAAGGGGCATCAGGAAGTGACAGTAATATTTATAAAATACTGCACATTTTCCAAAACGTTTTCACTTCTATTATCTCAAGTGAGACCCCAAAATGATATGAATTAAATTTGTAAAATGCTGTCATCTCTGTTTTCAACAAGAAAACTGAAGATCTGCAAGACAAAAGATTGGCTGAAGGAGATCTGAGGTAAGGCTTAAAGGATAGAGGAAAAGAAGAAATGATGAAAAGCATTCATACATCCTGGAAGGATGGTTATGGAGAAGCAGGCAAGGAAGAGGATATGAGAGGGAAGAAACAAAATGAAAACCAGAAGTTCTGCAGAAATCTGTGTCTCTTTTGCTGTCTCACAAATAGGGTTATCAGTACCATCTTTCTAAATTCCATATACATGTGTTAGTATACTGTATTGGTGCTTTTCTTTCTGACTTATTTCACTCTGTACAATAGGCTCCAGTTTCATCCATCTCATTAGAATTCAAATGTGTTCTTTCTAATGGCTGAGTAATACTCCATTGTGTATATGTACCACAGCTTTCTTAACCATTCATCTGATGATGGACATCTAGGTTGCTTCCATGTCCTTGCTATTGTAAACAGTGCTGTGATGAACATTGGGGTACATGTGTCTCTTTCCATTCTGGTTTCCTCAGTGTGTATGCCCAGCAGTGGGATTGCTGGGTCGTATGGCAGTTCTATTTTCAGTTTTTTAAGGAATCTCCACACTGTTCTCCATAGTGGCTGTACTAGTTTGCATTCCATCAACAGTGTAAGAGGGTTCCCTTTTCTCCACACCCTCTCCAACATTTATTGTTTGTAGATTTTTGGATAGCAGCCATTCTGACCGGCCTGAGATGGTACCTCATTGTGGTTTTGATTTGCATTTCTCTGATAATGAGTGATGTTGAGCATCTTTTCATGTGTTTGTTAGCCATCTGTATGTCTCCTTTGGAGAAATGTCTGTTTAGTTCTTTAGGCAGAGGAACCAGAGATCAAATTGCCAACATCCGCTGGATCATGGAAAAAGCAAGAGAGTTCCAGAAAAACATCTATTTCTGCTTTATTGACTATGCCAAAGCCTTTGACTGTGTGGATCAAAATAAACTGTGGAAAATTCTGAAAGAGATGGGAATACCAGACCACCTGACCTGCCTCTTGAGAAATCTGTATGCAGGTCAGGAAGCAACAGTTAGAACTGGACATGGAACAACAGACTGGTTCCAAATNAGTCTTTTGGACTCTGTGGGAGAGGGAGAGGGTGGGATGATTTGGGAGAATGGCATTGAAACATGTATAATATAAGAAATAAATCGCCAGTCTAGGTTAAATGTAGGATACAGGATGCTTGGGGCTGGTGCACTGGGATGACTCAGAGAGATGGTACCGGGAGGGAAGTGGGAGGGGGGTTCATGATGGGGTGGTTCATGTTGATGTATGGCAAAACCAATACAATATTGTAAAGTTAAAAAAAAAAAAAAAGAAGGAAGGAAGGAAAGAAAAAAAAGAGAAAAGAGCAATCAAGCAAAAATTACCATAACTCAGTTAGAACTGACTTACATGAAACATTTCCAAACTTAGCTCATAAAATGCTTCTCTAATCTTTATTCAGATTCGTCTGAAAGTATGATTCCATTAACCCAAACTAAGGTTACATTATGACAAAAGATATTTTTAAATGGAGATATATTTAGATTAGCTACAAACATAGGAGCTTTTGAATCTTTTTCCTAAGGAAATGTATAATGCAAATAAAAAGGAAAAAAGTTTTATTAAAAGCAGAGAAAGTATTTAATTTATTTGGCATCTAAAATAAGTTTGTTTTAAATTTACCAGATTCAAGGGTCTTTTTTTTTTTTTTACTCTCCTGGATTATTATTAAAATAATCTTAGAGATATTTGCAAATAGACTCAGATAAGGATTTTTTGACTCTACATTTTTCAGAATAATTTACCTGATTTTTCCTAGAAAGAAAATGGGCACCCTTTAGTGTGAAGTCAATTGTAACCCAATTATCCCAACTTCCTTTGAGATACCAACTTCCAGGAAATTGCTGCTATAAGTCAAACTCAGAATTTCTGCTCCCAATACAAAAGTTTAAAAATTGCATTGGAAATTGGTAAACAAATCAATATAAAACATGTTTTCAAGGTATTATAATTTATATCAACTAAAATTAGGCAATTATAACTGATTATATAACTGAAAAAGGTAAAATAGAGCTTAATTACTGGTTCTAGAAGTGTGAGGTGCAAGAATTATGAACTGGAAAGGAAGAGGGAGAAATCACTCAAAAATTTTATAAAGCAATATTTAATTCTGCATTTGAAAAAGAAAAAAGAAAAACAAAATATGTTGCAATGTAAGATGGAGGGAATACGTGTTCTGGTGTTTGTTGTGGGCAGAAATAAAATGTCTTTCCCATGAGTTCTTTATTATTAATCATTTAGCTTTGGACCTTCACTCCTACTATCCAAGTAATTCAAGACACCTCAAGACAAAGATCTAATTCAGAGCACTTCTTGATCGGGCACCAACCATATCATTAGAAACAACATTAGAATCTCTTTGGAGAAAAATACTTTTAAACAGACATTTTCCAACAGAGTCTTCAAATATAACAGAAAAGTTGAGCATGATTTCTTACACTGCTATCATTTCCCATGAAAAGGATAAATCCTGGGTGGCCCAATGATACAAGAAGAAGAGACGCCAGACTTGTACTCAACTTATCTTAAAGTCAACAATAGAGTTTACCAGTAGATTTCCCAGATAACACACAAGTATACATGATTGTGTTTTAAGTCACTAAAGCCTTGGAGTAGTTTGTCAAATAACATAATTGAGGCAAAAATAAACCAGTGTATACATTGACCAGAATGTGGTAAAAGGTAACAAAAAACCTAAAATATGAAGCACTGGATTTTGGACCAGGTAACTGTAAACAAGGAAACAATTATAGGAGGCTAGAAAAAATGGTGAGAAATGTGGTAAAAAACTGAAAAAGTAAAGTGACAAAGTAGAATATATGATAAACCTGCAGAGTTGGGGAGAGGAACTTCAGATAAGATGTAAAAAGCATGAACTCTTGGGTTTTCACTTGCTTCCTCTTATTTTTTTTTTATCAGGTTCTTTTGAAAAGAAAATTTCAAGAAACAGATGCAATAAGGAAACTAGTAAATTTTAGCAAAATTTAGAAGATATATAAAGCCAACTAATTTTGAGTTTGAAAGATAACATTATTTTCTATCAAATCAAAGATATGACCATTGCTTAAGGCCTTGTAGAAAAATTAAATCCAGAGCTCTGCCAGTAAAATAAGGTTTCAAGGTAAAAACCAAGAGTGGGATTGTGATATGCTTTAAGTTCTTCAACAAGCTATTAAGTTTGTTAGGATTCTTAGTTTGGTGGGGTAGCTCAAAATGTCATTCATAAAATCCCTGTGTCATTAGTGGCTTTGTCTTTTTGGAGTTTGATGACATATTTCAAGTTATCAAAAAATCAAAATGGAGCTGGGCAGCCACTGCAGATGTAGTTTCAGACACATCCCTACATCAGTTCAGTTCAGTCACTCAGTCATGTCTGACTGTTTGCAACCCCATGGACTGCAGCACGCCAGGCCTCCCTGACCATCACCAACTCCTGGAGTTTACTCAAACTCATGTCCATTGAGTCGGTGATGCTATCCAACCACCTCATCTTCTGTCGTCCCCTTCTTCTCCTGCCCTAAATCTTTTCCTACATCAGTGTCTTTTCCAATGAGTCAGCTCTGCACATCAAGTAGCCAAAGTATTGGAGTTTCAGCATCAGTCCTTCCAATGAATTTTCTGGGTTGATTTCTTTTAAGATGGACAGGTTTGATCTCTTTGCTGTCCAGGGAACTCTCAAGAGAAAGTGGAGCAACATTTGGTGAAAACATCATATGAAATTAAGTAAAAGGTAGAATATGATAAACCTGTAGAGTTGGGGAGAAGAATTTCAGACAACATGTAAAAAGCATGAACTCGGGTTTTTGTCTACTTTCTCTTCCTTAATTCCAACCACAGTTCGAAAGCACCAGTTCTTCAGCACTCAGCATTCTTTACTGTCGAACTCTCACATCCATACATAACTACTGGAAAATCCATAGCTTTGAATATACAGACCTTTGTCATCAAAGTGATGTATCTGCTTTTTAATATTCTGCCTAGGTTTGTCATATATTGTCTTTCAAAGAGCAAACATCTGTTAATTTCATGGCTGCAATCACCATTCACAGTGATTTTGGAGCTGACGGTAGCTCCTGACAATCCTTGGATTCCTTGGCTTGTTTCAGCATCACTCAAAGGCACAGAATTGAAGAATAGCTAGTTGTGTACAGACAGCTTTTCACTCCTGGATTATAATACCCATAAGAAGTATTGAGAGATAATATTGGAGAATTGGACAGTAGCCAGAGAATGGGGGACCTTGATTGACAAACTAGCATAATGGACTTTCTCTTTTAGACAATGAGAGGTATAAATATAATTCAGATGGAACAATGTAACACAATCTGGTCTATTTAGCAAGCAAAATATACTTGCCAATATGGTGACAACCCCCATCTACCCCAAGTGGCTTATATCTCTTTCAGTTCAGTTCAGTTCAGTCGCTCAGTCATGTCCGACTCTTTGCAACCCCATGAATCTCTCTGTAAAATGATCATGCTCCTTGGACTTGATCAATCTAAATTGCATTTTCCTTTTGATTAATAAATATATCAGAGGGAAAATTTTCAGAGTTCTGACCAAAATGTACTGTATTTTACTCTAACCTATATAGCCAGAAAAAAAGAATACACACACACACAATAATCCAAATAAGATTATTCAACCTTTATCTGTAACATTTTTCCATGGATCAAAATCATACTCTTTATTGCACCAGCTCTTCCTTTGTAATGTGTATGTATACTAATTGCTTTATTCTTGCTTCCTTATTTTTCCACATATTCAAGGTTAAGCTTGCACATCAATGAGTTTGCATTATCGACCTAGAGAAAAGTCTTTGATTATGCCTTTTAAATTCAAAGAACAAATTCACTGAGTTACTGGAGTCAAATCACCTTGCATTTTACAACAAAATTTGCATTAAAAAACAAGCAAAATAATCACAAATATATTGCTACACATTGCAGTATGACAATGTCACTGCTTTATTCCTATGAAGGATGAACCACACACCAAAACAGAACTGTAAAAATATTCCTTTTCTGAACCTCCATCAGGCTCAGTGCAGGTGCAATTGGTCTCTCGTTTTCTCAGAATAAAAGAAGCAAGTGGCCAATTAAAGTAGGATGAGCCCACTGAATGGTCAATAATTGGCAGGTATTACGTTGCAGATATATTTTTTAAAAAAATTTGGTTCTAATCTACTCTGAAAACTAAGCCATACACAGAAAACTATACAAAAGAGGGAAATCTCTGTAGTGGTACAGTCTCATAACTACCAAGAGAGGAAATAAAACCAGCAGATTTCTCATTTACTGAGATATTTGTGTGAATCCATTGCAACAGTTAAATTTTCTTTAATATTGTTGATGAATATGATCATCTCTTCTAGCTGCATATACATTTCACTAACAAAGCACAAAGCAAAAAAAAAAAAAGATATATAGGATAATATTTGGTCTGCTGCTGCTGCTGCTGCTGCTAAGTCACTTCAGTCATGTCCGACTCCGTATGACCCTATTTGGTCTAACCAGCCTCAAAGAATCCATTTGACAGAGTTGTAGAATTCTGGTGTGTTTTGGTCATAACTCAATATGCCTTTGACAGGCTACAACTTTAGCCTTCCTTCTTTAGCAATAATACATATTCAAACACCTTTTGCTTGCAGTTGGATACCTATCCTTATAAAATATTATTTGTGTGTGTATGTGTGTTTGGAAATTTGGGGTGTAGCAGATACCTGGAGAGTCATATTGACATCCATAATGAGACTGGACAAAGAAATTCTACTTCCCTGCATATTAAAACACTATCCTCATATCTGGCCACATTTGAATCAGAAAGCTATAAAAGAAGTTTTGTTTAATGGGGCTCTAAGAGATTGCCGGGAGAAATATCAATAAACTCAGATATGCAGATGACACCACCCTTGTGGCAGAAACTGAAGAGGAGCTAAAAAGCCTCTTGTTGAAAGTGAAAGAGGAGAGTGAAAAAGTTGGCTTAAAGCTCAACATTCAGAAAACGAAGATCATGGCATCTGGCCCCATCACTTCATGGGAAATAGATGGGGAAACAGTAGAAACAGTGACTATCCTCATATCTGGCCACATTTGAATCAGAAAGCTATAAAAGAAGTTTTGTTTAATGGGGCTCTAAGAGATTGCCGGGAGAAATATCAATAAACTCAGATATGCAGATGACACCACCCTTGTGGCAGAAACTGAAGAGGAGCTAAAAAGCCTCTTGTTGAAAGTGAAAGAGGAGAGTGAAAAAGTTGGCTTAAAGCTCAACATTCAGAAAACGAAGATCATGGCATCTGGTCCCATCACTTCATGGAAAATAGATGGGGAAAGAGTGGAAACAGTGTCAGACTTTATTTTTTTGGGCTTCAAAATCATTGCAGATGGTGACTGCAGCCATGAAATTAAAAGATGCTTACTCCTTGGAAGAAAAGTTATGACCAACCTAGATAGTATATTCAAAAGCAGAGACATTACTTTGCCGACTAAGGTCCGTCTAGTCAAGGCTATGGTTTTTCCAGTAGTCATGTATGAATGTGAGAGTTGGACTGTGAAGAAGGCTGGGTGCCGAAGAATTGATGCTTTTGAACTGTGGTGTTGGAGAAGACTCTTGAGAGTCCCTTGGACTGCAAGGAGATCCAACCAGTCCATTCCGAAGGAGATCAGCCTTGGGATTTCTTTGGAAGGAATGATGCTAAAACTGAAACTCCAGTGCTTTGGCCACCTCATGCGAAGAGTTGACTCATTGGAAAAGTCCCTGATGCTGGGAGGGATTGGGGGCAGGAGGAGAAGGGGATGACCGAGGATGAGATGGCTGGATGGCATCACGGACTCAATGGACGTGAATCTGAGTGAATTCCAGGAGTTGGTGATAGACAGGGAGGCCTGGCGTACTGCGATTCATGGGGTTGCAAAAAATTGGACACGACTGAGCAACTGAACTGAGCTGAAGAGTTTCCAGAATTAAGGACCTGCTAAATATAAAGAATGGGGCAAAGATCTTAGCACCAGTTACAGCAATTGGAGAAAAAAACCCTGAGGTAAAACAGCTCAAGTTCATCAGTGAGCAAGCTTACACACATACAACTACACACACACACACACACACACACACACACAATGAGTCAGGGTTCAAAAGAATTAAGCCTTTTTAGTAACTTCATTCTTGCAATTGCTGGTAGCATTCCAGCACAGAGCACACATCCTTTTCAACTCTTGCAGTATAAAAGGATCTAACTAGGAATATGAATTCTTTTTTTCTACTCTAATCGCACATTTAATTCTCTAAACTTTTTGCCAGTCACATCACATCTTTAAGTCTCAATTTTCTCATTTATACAATTAATGGGCTGGACTCAATGATTCCAGAAGTTTTATCTACTTGTTATTTCAAGGATTCTACTCTTAGCATAAAGGTGCAGATGTATCTTCTTTAGTCTACACTCCACTATGGGTTTATTCCTTTTGCAGCAAATGAAGTAAAGTATCCAAGAATATCATAGGTTGTTTTTATTTAAAAAAAAAATAAATCTGACTTAAATTTTAGTTAAACTTGTCATAAAAATATTGACTAAAGCAATATATTATGGAATCAAAGTAGCACACTCATTCCAACTACTCGTTCAGTACTCCATGTCATTGTAGAGCAGCCCTCGCAAGTGAATGCAAATCCTTATACATTTGTCCACCAATCCAGTGCACAAACCCTGAAGAGGCAACCTTCCTTCCTTAGGTAATTTGGACTCAATATTTTGCTTCTACTGAGCTGAAACTCCCTATGGCTTCTACTTATTTCTTCAAGCTCTCATCTTCTGGAGGGCAATACATAATGAGTTTAATCCCTCTTCTCCATGACAACTCTTAACACATTTGAAGATAGCAATCATATCTTCTCTAATCTATCTCAGTTCTCTCAACCGCTCTTAATATGAGAGCTTCACATTCCCTTATCATTATCTCTAGATGTGTTTATATTCCACTTAACATGTGGGTCCAAGCACAAAATGATAAATACCAAGAAAAGTTGCCATTCTTCTGCTTTTATTGTGGATAAATTCTCATAAAGGATTAATAGAAACTATATACCACTATTATATATCTCACTATTTACCCACAAAGGGTTTACAATGAACTAAGTTCAAATCTTCTTAAATGAATTCCTACTAAGCCAAATTTCTTCCTTCTCATATTTGGACAATGGGTAAAAAAAAAAAAAATTAAGAGAAAAGATTCATAAACCACAAGTTAAGTGTTTTCCAACAATGGAAATCTGTTTTCTGGTTCATGTTATGTGATCTCTGGGGAGATTTTAAAATGAAAATATTTTCCTGTCTTCTTGGATGTGTGGTCTTCCATTTGGGATCCCTTTCCCTTTGTTTTAAACTGAAAAACTAAGATTTCTTCAGTGCCCAATTAAACATATATCACTTTGTTTTCCAACTCCATGCACATGTGTTATACAAGAATAAGCAGAGTGGAAACAAATGCCCAGCTTCAGCTTGATGTCACACCAGGCCTGAAGCTCTTGAGATAATGGCACATTACACACGAATACATCCAAAAGGTTTGAACGCTTCGGTCACTGAGAACAAAACACAATAACATTTTCTCTTTGAAATGCAGAAAACACATGACAGTCTTAGTAGTTAATGAAATATGAATATCTTTTTCCAGCTCAAAAATACACTCAGAAAGCCAGAGTGCTGATTATGAGAACGTGGGTATAATCCCTGTGCCTTTGATGTTGTAGAGTGGATATACCTCCAAAGGGTGCCTTAATTCATCAATGATTCACCACAAAACAAAAAATGGTATCCAAATAAATAATGCTGATTAAGAGTATTTAAAAAATTCTCTTGCATGGTCAGGAATTTTTAAAATCAATGTTTTGGGGGCTTCCCTGATGGCTAAGCAGTAAAGAATCCATCTGCCAATGCCAGAGACAAGGGTTTGATCACTGGGTCAGGAAGATCCCCCAGGAAAAGGAAATGGCAATCCACTTCAGTATTCTCAGTATTCCCATGGTGTGAAGAGCCTGGGGGGCTGTAGCCCATAGGGTCACAAAAGAGCCACAAACGACTTAGCAATTAAGCAACAGCAATGACAAGATGTGTTAATGTTCTAAAAAAGGGGAGGGGATTAAATCAATGTGTTTTTGAACTATTTCTTTAAAAGACAAATGTTTATCTAAAAAGAAGAAAGTGGCTTAACTCTTGAGTGACACTTAAGATACACAAGTCTAAGTTTTGAACCAAATGGGAAGCATTTAGAATTTGACATATACCATAATCATAAGGAAGCAGCCAAAGCAAAGTTTATTTCACATAATTTGCAAACTGAATTATTTTGATAGCAAGAAAGGCAAACTCAAAGCAGCTGTTTCTTCCTCATGTCTACACAGTGTTTTAATTCACATGTTACCATAAATACAAGGTGATCATGGGCATAATTGGGCTTCCCAGGTGGTGCTAGTGGTAAAGAACCCACCTGCCAGTGCAGGAGATGGAAGAGACTGGGGTTCAACCCTTGGGTCAGGAAGATCCCCTGGAGGAGGGCATGGCAACCCACTCCAGTATCCTTGCCTGGAGAGTCCCATGGACAGAAAGGAGCCTGGTAGGCTAGAGTCCATAACATTGCAAAGTCAGACACGACTGAAGCAACTTAGCACACACACACACACGGGCATAACTGCCCTCCAAACACAAACTGTGCTCTGGTCCTGACCTTGGTGAAACCTCCTCTGAACTCCTTTTATTGATATGAGATTCCTATAACCTTGCTCAGTAAGACAGACTGTGAATGCTTGACCTTTAGACAGTTGTGAAAACCCCTTTGGGGAATTGTCTTTTTATCCTCCTCTGCTTCAGAACAAAAGAGGAATTCAGGTCAAAGTGGTAAACTTAAATCACTTAAGGTGAGTCAGACCATATCTCAAATCTGAACCACCTCTTATGGCACCACCTATAATAAATATTCTTAGAACTGGTCAGCTTAGAGTACCAAGGTCAGTATGTTGTGACCTCATCCATTTCTCTTTAATTCTCTTCTTTCTCCATCAGTGTAATATAGAAAGCAAAACTTCCAAAACTACACTCTGTGAAAAACTGTTCTCTCCTGGCACAGGGAGACTTTAATTCTACATTTGCACAGATCTTAATCCTTTAAGGTTGCCAAACACTCCTGGGCACTGACCAGTCCCAATCACCTGAAGTTTACTTGAAAACAAACCCAGGACTTTTCAGTATCAGTTCAGTGGCTCAGTTGTGTCCAACTCTTTGTGCCCCCATGGACTGTAGCACGCCAGGCCTCCCTGTCCATCACCAGCTCCCGGAGTTTACTCAAACTCATGTCCATTGAGTCGGTCATGCCATTCAACCATCTCATCCTCTGTCATCTGCTTCTCCTCCTGCCCTCAATCTTTTCCAGCATCAGGGTCTTTTCAAATGAGTCAGTTCTTGCATCAAGTGGTCAAGGTATTGGAGTTTCACCTTCATCATTAATCCTTCCAATGAATATTTAGGACTGGCAATTTGATTTCTGGTTCCTCTGCCTTTTTTAAAACCAGCTTGAACATCAGGAAGCTCACAGTTCACGTATTGCTGAAGCCTGGCTTGGAGAATTTTGAGCATTACTTTACTAGCGTGTGATGTGAGTGCAACTGTGCGGTAGTTTGAGCATTCTTTGGTATTGCCTTTCTTTGGGATTGGAATGAAAACTGACCTTTTCCAGTCCTGTGGCCACTGCTGAGTTTTCCCAATTGGCTGGCATATTGAGTGCAGCACTTTCACAGCATCATCTTTTAGGATTTGAAATAGTTCAACTGTAATTCCATCACCTCCACTAGCTTTGTTCATAGTGATGCTTTCTAAGGCCCACTTGACTTCACATTCCAGGATGTCTGGTTCTAGGTGAGTGATCATACCGTCGTGATTATCTGGGTCATGAAGATGTTTTTTATATAGTTCTTCTGTGTATTCTTGCCATCTCTTCTCAATATCTTCTGCTTCTTTTAGGTCCATACTATTTCTGTTCTTTACTGAGCCCATCTTTGCATGAAATGCTCCCTTATAATGGTATTTTCAATAAACCCATCTAAGTATATACAGGACTTTTCAGTTAGCTCCAATTATCATGATAACTGATCAATCAGTTGTACAGTAGCCCTGATTACCTCTGAGTTACCAAATTGAATTCTAGGACCCACTCCCATCAACTGTTAATGCTTTTCTGGACCATCAGCCTTGTTCTTAGGTTTTATAATTGTCATTTCAAATGAGATTTAAGTTAGAAACAATTCTTTCACCATTCAAATACACACTATCGCACCACAAAATCAATTCTATTAAGCAGAATATGTGATCTCAAGCTGTTAGAAATCCTTTAATGATTAATAAGATGTTTGTTCCCACTACACAAAAAGTTCTTGAGACCCAAATTAAAGTACACCATAGTTCAATGTGTTTGCATTGACTGGCTCTCATAACTATTTTTTGGTGGGGGACGGGGGTGGAAGGCTAAAGGCCATAGTGAGCATTTGTACACAGAGGAATGCAATTAATGCCTCGAGTGTTGCATGAAAAGATTAGGGATTTGTTTGTTGGTCACATGTGGAGAGAGAGAGTATAATTCATAAATATCTTGGCAAGTGAGAAAGGCCAAATTCCTTATGGTGAAGAAAATAGACTTTAAAGAGAAAGCACATGAAGTTAAATCCCAACTGTACCTTCTTCCTAGCTGCCTGAATTTGGACAAGTTATTTAAGATGGCTCCAATTTCACCATCTATAAAATGAGGATATTACCAGTATAAGTGTAATAACTAAAGAGATAAAATCCTCCAGCAAAGTCCTAGTTAGCACTTGGTAAAGTGTTACCTAACAACATTTTTGTGAAGAAATCAGCAGAAAGATAAAGTAGCTACAAAGGAATATTGAAACTGATATAGTATTTGCTAGGTTAAATTTCAACAGAGCTACAAAAATATATTACCTTTGGAGTTGATATATCTCCAGGGCTATTAAGGCATAGGAACTTGTTAAGTTCTGCAACTCAACTTCTAACCTAAAGAAGCCATAAACCATCTGTACATTTATCAGTCATTGATTGTTAGCCAAACAAAGTTACACATTCTGCATGTGTCAGATGATACTCAGATGGGTTTACTGAAAAAAATCTAGCATGAAATTTTAAAAATCAAGAAATAATCATTTTGCCCTATCTCCAAGCTTGTAGTAAGAAGTTTTTAGCAGTTTTGCAATAATTTTTATGTAAGTTCATATTTGTAAAGCACTTAGAGTTCAATAAAATACCCACTACTGAGAAAGTAGCAAAAATATTTTGCCTACAGGATCTTTGTGATATTAAAAGAGCTTACATCATTTGCCTGTGATAATCTTTAGGGAAAACATAAGAGATGGTTTAGTTATGGATCCACTCCATAAAAAGGTTTTTGATCCAGGTGTGACATCTTTTATCTTCTAAGGAATTTATACAGCAGTTTAAGATATATTTGTGCTTAAGTTCTTATTACAACTATTGTACATATGCAGCTTAATTCTAAAAGGCTACTAAAACAAAATTTCCACATTTTTCTGGAAGTAACTATCTTTCTTAATATAGTTTTTCAGAAGGAAAAATCAAGCAGCAAAATAAAAAAGAAAAGAAATATTCAAACTGATTGCAATGTCTTAATATGACAATTATTTATGGGACAAACGTATTCAGTATCTGACTTTTTTATTTCCAAAATATCTAGGCACTTATAACACCAGCATATGTTTCTCTTTTTTTTTCTACCCACTGTGTAAACTTGGAAAAATATGGATATTAATAAAGTCATACTATGTTCATAACCCATTAAAATAACATATATGTTATTAGAGAGACTTTTGCTGCCACCAAAATTCCAAAATACACTTTATCTCCAACAGTCTTAAAGATGGCATTTGTTTAATACTGGAGGATTGTGCTACAGCCACTTAATCAAATTCCTATTTAGTGTCAGTATCTATTCAATTTTGCATGTCCCCAGCTTGATGGAAAGTAACTACCTCATAGCACTAAATAAATATTTATATCATAATCCATTATTGATATCTTCCCTGGTGGCTCAGACGGTGGGGCGTCTGCCTGCAATGCGGGAGACCCAGGTTCGATTCCTGGGTTGGGAAGATCCCCTGGAGAAGGAAATGGCAATCCACTCTAGCACTCTGGCCTGGAAAATCCCATGGACAGAGAAGCCTGATAGGCTACAGTATGGGGTCGCAAAGAGTCAGACACGACTGAGCGACTTCACCTCACCTCACCTCCAAACATTTTACTATAACTTGCTAATGGCAGCAACATGATATTTCTGGGTGGAGCTGAACCATGGTTTAATTTTGTTTCCATAAGAGATGATTTACACACATAAAAACAAAAATGTCAATGCCAGTATTTAATCAACATAAAACAAAAGCAAAATATCTAAATCTAGACTTGAAAATTAATCCAAAAATATGTACAAGGATATTTTAACATGGAATTCCATTTCCCTATTAGGTGAAATTTTCTCTTTACTCCTTGGTATTGTGACCTCTTATTCTCAGATGATCTCACAATGTCACTATAATGCAGAAAATATTTCTAAACACTCAATTTACAAATGAAGAAACTGAGTGGTTTACAGAGGTTAAATGACCTGTGCAAAGCCACACACATTCAAACCAGGGTTTCTGCTTCTAGGGCACTTAATGTCCATAACTGTGCCACAAGAATATCCTCTTTTTACTGATATCCCTTGCCTTAAATATATGCCAAGTGCCTTACCTATACCACATATATAAATAATACAAATTTATCCTTGTCTCCCACCTAAAATGAGGTCACCCTAACATGTACCGAATGTTTGAGTCTGTTTTGGTCTTTACTGCAATCAATTTCTGTTTTAGATTATCAGTTCACTGAACTAGAGTTATGAGCTTTGAAAAACAGGGTAAGTAGTTTTCAGTATCAAGTGGGTAAGTAGTGGATAGAGATGAAATCAGGTCAGGAAGCAGCATGCCACAGGACATGGCAGCAGCAACATCAGCAACATAAGAACTAGACCTACAGGCGTTTCAGTCCTAAACCTGCCAGTTACTTGTGTGTTATATTCAAAAAATTAGCCTCACTAAGTACTTAGACAGTGTAATAAAGTGTTTTCCACAACCACAGTACAAAAGAATTTTTCAGTAATTTAAATGATGATCAATCCCTGTACCAAAAAATAAATTAACGTATCATATAGAGCATTTGTAACAAATAGATAAAGAGGTTATCTATTCAATAAACAGAGATTTTTGTAGTACTATTATTAAAGGTAGGTATACTCCAGGAGTATCAGCCAGGAAGAGCTACCCCACGTCCAAGGAGCCGTGGCTACACGGGGCACAGGAGGGCCGAGAGGAGCTACTCCATGTTCAAGGTCAGGAAGGGCCAGTTGTGAGGAGACACCCCTCGTCCAAGGTAAGGAGCAGAGGCTGCACTTTGCTGGAGCAGCCATGAAAAGATACCCCACACCCAACGAAGAGAAACCCATGTAAGATGGTAGGTGTTGTGAGATGCAACAGAGGGCAGACACACAAACCATAATCACAGAAAACTAGTCAGTCTAATCACATGGACCACAGCCTTGTCTAACTCAATGAAACTAAGCCATGCCGTGTGGGGCCACCCAAGACAGGCGGGTCAAGGTGAGAGGTCTGACGGAATGTGGTCCACTGGAAAGGGAATGGCAAACCATTTCAGTATTCTTGCCTTGAGAACCCCATGAATAGTATGAAAAGGCAAAATGATAGGATACTGAAAGAGGAACTCCCCAGGTCAGTAGGTGCCTAATATGCTACTGGAGATCAGTGGAGAAATAACTCCAGAAGGAATGAAGGGATGGAGCCAAAGCAAAAACAATACCCATTTGTGGATGTGACTGGTAATAGAAACAAGGCCCGATGCTGTAAAAAGCAATATTGCATAGGAACCTGGAATGTCAGGTCCATGAATCAAGGCAAATTGGAAGTGGTCAAACAGGAGATGGCAAGAGTGAACGTCAACATTCTAGGAATCAGCGAACTAAGATGGATGGGAATGGGTGAATTTAACTCAGAGGACCATTATATCTACTACTACAGGCAGGAATCCCTCAGAAGAATGGAGTGGCCCTCATGGTCAACAAAAGAGTCCAAAATGCAGTACTTGGATGCAATCTCAAAAACGACACAATGATCTCTGTTTGATTCCAAGGCAAACCATTCAATATCACAGTAATCAAAGTCTATGCCCCAACCAGTAACACTGAAGAAGTTGAAGTTGAATGGTTCTATGAAGACCTACAAGACCTTTTAGAACTAACACCCCAAAAAGATGTCCTTTTCATTATAGGGGACTGGAATTCAAAAGTAGAAAATCAAGAAACACCTGGAGTAACAGGCAAGTTTGGCCTTGGAATATGGAATGAAGCAGGACAAAGGCCAATAGAGCTTTGCCAAGAGAATGCACTGGTCATAGCAAACACCCTCTTCCAACAACACAAGAGAAGATTCTACACATGGGATCTCCAGTTGGTCAACACTGAAATCAGATTGATTATATTCTTTGCAGCCAAAGATGAAGAAGCTCTATACAGTCAGCAAAAACAAGACCGGGAGCTGACTGTGGCTCAGATCATGAACTCCTGATTGCCAAATTCAGACTTAAAT